>OX352232.1:13920003-14075511 GCA_947086465.1 Eupithecia exiguata | reverse complement strand
AGATTTTGTCTGTAAGAACTCGCTGAGTTACAACCAAAAAACCCTTAAACCACGTGGCACGTGGTCCAGGTTCCAGAGTCCTGGGATCATTTTGAGGAACATCATTTTGTGAAGATCTTCAAGACCTGCCAGAAGACGTTTTGATCATCCCGATTGGACCACCCCCTGGGAAGTTACAAGGTTTTTAATCTTTTATGAACTTTGACCTTTTATATTACCGAAATAAGATCTGTGACCTTGTGTTTTTGGAACATTAAAATTAACTATAAATATAGGACTACCACTGTGCAAAATTTCAGATTTTTCGGACTAGTAGTTTCCGAGCTAAGTTAAAAATAAGATCCACATAGAACAAGTGGGAAGTCACGTGGTATATAGTAGGTATTTTAAAAATCTTTTTTGCGAATATTTTGACGAACCAGTAGGTAGAAAACCTATATATAGACCTATTTTAAAGTTTTTGTATTGTTTAATTATTATTTTTTAGTTTTTTAAGATAAATTGTACATATGATACTTATGTACCATTGATAGGCTCTATCTATTCATTTATTTATATTTTAATTATTTGGATGGTAGAATTAAGTTCTTTGTATTACGACGAGTCATTTGAGCCCAAACACATTGTATTTCACGCATAGGGTTACCAAGATAAACGACCACAAAAGTCATAAATTTAAGGGGTAGTTTTGGGAATTTTTTAAACATAGTTGCACTGTAAATTTTTCAAAAATTCAAACGAAATCTTATTCCTTACATAATTAGCTATCACCATCATTTTTTCCAGAATTTTCCCGAGCCAGGGGTGAGTAGGATAAATTTTTTAGTGTTTTTTTGCGGTTGTTGGTTTTACAACCCCTAACTTTAGAGAGCCCCCCTGAATAAATTTAAATGTAACAAAAATCTTCCAAAGTCAAAATAGCCTAGAACGTTTCAATTTATAACCTCCGTAATTTTTACAGATTTTTCAGTCTCATTTTTCTATTTAATATTGATTTTCCAAAAAGTACCTTACCACTCGACCAACCGCAAATAAACTTGTTTTGCATTTTGGGGCGAAACTAGGGGTGCTAGACCAAATCTGACATTTTTATCCTGTTCCCCCCCCCTAAAACCCCCCCCACGGTATCCAGGAGACGGATACCCTCGGGCCCTCCCCTGATCATTTGGGGGGAGTTTCAACCCCCTACCCCTAAAAACGACTTTGGACTTAGAAAAATTTTCGAAACCTCAAACAAATTAATCTTAATTTTAATACCTTTTCCACAGTCATATTTTAATTTTAGCATAAGAATTTGATACTTTGTCTAAGATAGTAACTTTTTAGAACTTTTTAGGGGTTGCAACCCCAACCTTTTTGATTTTCGGATTAACTTCAAAATTTAATATCTCCACAACCAGAAGTCCTACAGCAGTGGGGTTTTTTGTAAACTGTAGGGCTTGAGTTGAACTATTTTTTAAGTAGAGTCTCAAGACTCTACATAGAGTCAAAAAATTTTTTGTACACAGAAATTTTATTTTCGAAGTCCGAAGACTTGGTGGACGATTGTGTAATCCTAGAATAGTGACTTTGGTAGAGCCGACTCTACCTTAAACAATTTGACAAACAAATTATATACCTTAAGTTTTTATGTACTCCTGAACAACCTTTCTGACTCTACCAAAATTTTGGGCAATTCAGTGACTCTACCAAAAAATTTTTTTTTCGTTTTTATTTGTATCATATTTTGTATCTGAAGTTGACACTCTTTACACGTCACACTTCAATTTGACGAGTCCTACCCCAAATTGTACTCACCCGTCGATTCTCCACGCACGTAGACTGCCCGAATCCGAAAACGCCATCTGGAAAGCAAAACATAAGGATATTAGGTAAAATAAACATAATTTATTTAAATATTTATTAAAAATACATACTTACTTAAACTACTTAAATAGCTTAATTTACTTAAATTGCTTAAATTACCTAAATTACTTAAATAACTTAAATTACTTACTTAAATTACTAGTACTTGGTGAATCCTACTCCTTTGCGATGTTTAGAACCCCAGACCCCAAGCACATGCCGGCCGCGGACACTACCGACAAGCCTCAAGAAGAAATAGAAATAAGTGAAATGACAGAGAGGGCCGGCCCCTCGACACAGACGGACGATCAGCCCAACAAGGTGCGGCTGAGTGTTGATGCGTTCGATGCGCTGTCTTCGGCGACACCGCCCGAACCAAAAAAGACCATGAGCCAACCAGGGCAGCCAAAGACCAAATTGGCCTTGATTTACCCTGCGCACAAAGACAGCGCTCTGAAGGTGAAGGCGGGGACTTCGCAGACAAGCGCTGAGAAATCCCCGAAGATGAAATATCTGACCCGGACAGCTGAGGCTAAAGCCTGTCTCTCCAAGGCCAAAACAAATCTCGAATTCAGCCGCAACTTGAAAAGTGAGATTAAGGTCAAGGTCCTGGAAGCCGTCGATAGACTGTATTACCTGGTGAAGGAGTCTGAGCAAGACAGAGCGAAAACGCTACCACCCACGGACAAAGCTCCTCACACGAAAGTAAATGAGGGAGAAAAGAAAGAAGAAGAAAGGAAAACAGAAATGACTGGGCAAGGGGAAGAATTGATTAGGAAGATAGAGGAGCATGGAAGATACCTGGAAGACCACAAAAAGGAAATGGAGAGTCTGACATTGACGCTAAAAACACAGCAGGAGTGGTACACGAGCAGGGGCTCCTACGCTAGTGTAACAGCGGGTTCTCAAAACAAACCAGAGCAGGAAAACACCACCATGCACTCCATCATAGTTTCCTCCACGGATGACCAGGAGACAGGGGATCAAGTCTTCGATAGAATCAGGAAGGTGGTGAATGCGAAGGAAGAAGGAGCAAGAATAGACAAAATAAGAAAAGCAAAAGACAGGAAGATAATAGTGGGATGTAAAAACGAGGAAGAGCTAAGAAAGATAAAGGAAAGAATAGTAGAGAGGGAAGGACATCTTAGCGTAGAGGATGTGAAAAACAAAGACCCTCTTGTCATCCTATACGGCGTCCTACAGAACAATACGGATGAGGATGTCATGAAGGCCATCCGTACACAAAACGGGCACTTACTGAGGGGTGTGAGCAGCGACGATGACCGTATGGAAATACGTTATCGTCGTAGGGCAAGAAACCCCCTCACTTCCCACATTGTGATGAAGGTGTCACCCCGACTCTGGCAGAGTCTTACCGGCGCAGGGACTGTACACATCGACATGCAGAGAGTCAGGGTCGCCGATCAGTCCCCTCTTATACAGTGTTCGCGCTGTTTAGGGTACGGACATGGGAAGCGATTCTGCTCTGAAGCAGTTGATGTGTGCAGCCACTGCGGTGGGGCGCACCTCAAAACGGAATGCCCTGACTGGCTGAGCGGAACTCCTCCCTGCTGCGTAAACTGCAACAAAGCAAGAAGTGCAAAAACGGATCATGGCGCCTTTAGCAACGAATGCCCGGTGAGGCGCAAGTGGGAGGCATTTGCGAGATCCACCGTGGCCTACTGCTAAGGGCGTCCATTACAAGATCATTCAAGCAAACCTCAAAAAGAAGCAGTTAGCAACAGACGAGGTTTTCCTTGAAGCCACAAAATCAAAAGCCGTGGCACTCCTCTTGCAGGAACCCTACGTTGGAGCCCCTAAGAAACTGAAGACATACCCAGGCACTAGGATCTACCAGAATACGGAACAAGGTGAGGGGATGGTAAAGGCTGCGATTGCAATACTGGACCCTACCTTAGATGTTATCCGATACCCGCAGCTTACCACCAATAACATCGCTGTGGTAGGGATCCGAACTAGCGCCTGGGAGGTCAACCTGGTCTCTATCTACTTGGAGGGAACCGAGCCCTTAGAACCGTACCTGGAACAGCTGTGCAAGGTGATCAAGGAACTGGGGCAAACGAAGCTTATTGTTGGAGGAGACGCTAATGCCTGGAACACCTGGTGGGGAAGCGTCAGGACAAATCCTAGGGGAGAGGATCTCATGAAGTTCCTCGATGACAAGGGGCTCCAGGTGCTCAACATTGACTCCACACCAACATTTGACACAGTTAGAGTCAGCCATGTAGACATCACAGTCTGCTCGGAGGACATGCTCACTCTTGTTGACGGATGGACTGTTGTGGAGAACATGACGAGCTCGGACCACAATGGTATCACATTTAACATACAACTACACAAAGCACACGGAACACAAATAACACGCACAACAAGGCTCTATAACACTAAAAAAGCAAATTGGGTACAATTTCATGACAAATTGACCCAATTTAAAAAAGACCACAACCTAACACACACAAAAGTAGAGCACGCACACAACATCGAAGAAATAGAAACAGTCATACACACATACACTCAAGCAATAACACACGCATGCACACATACTATACCAGCAAAAAAACACACACAAGTACTTACCATACCATGGTGGTCCGAGAAACTCGCACAGCTAAAACAGGAAGTCGCCACCAGAAAGAGAAGAGTCCGATGTGCCGCGCCAGTCCGTAGGGTGGGAGTCATTGAAAAGTACCTGGAAAAGAAGAAGGAATACGAATTAGAGGCAAACAAGGCAAAAATAGAGAGCTGGAAGAACTTCTGTTGTAAGCAGGACAGGGAAGGGGTATGGGAGGGGATTTATAGAGTTATTGGTAGGACAAGGAAAAGAGAGGAGGATGAGCTGCTTTGGGTTGAAGGCAAAGCACTTGACGCAAAAGGCTCCGTGAAGGCTCTAGCTGAAACGTTTTATCCGGAGGACAACACTGACAGCGACAATGCCGAACATCGCAGAATTAGAACTGAAGCAGAGAGGGTAAATAGTGGGAAACAAGGTGACCTCTGTGACCCATTGTTCACGATGACAGAGTTAAAAATTGCGATGAAAGCATTCAACCCAAAGAAAGCACCCGGAGCAGATGGCTTCACGGTTGATATATGCATAGAGGCCATACATAACGACCCGAACATGTTCCTAGGCATAGTAAACAAGTGCCTAGAACTTGCTCACTTCCCGAATCCATGGAAGGAGGCCACCGTGATAGTTCTGCGAAAACCAGGGAAAGAAAGCTACAACACCCCGAAATCCTATAGGCCAATCGGGCTCCTCCCAGTGCTAGGAAAAATCTTCGAGAAGATGTTGGTCACCCGAATCAAGTTCCATCTTTTGCCAAGAATAAGTACTCGCCAGTTTGGATTCATGCCCCAGAAGAGCACCGAGGACTCCCTCTATACCCTAATGCGATACATCAACAGCAAGCTAGAGCAAAAGAAGCTGTTAACGCTCGTGTCGCTGGATATAGAGGGGGCCTTTGATAGCGCATGGTGGCCCATGATCCGAGTCCGACTGGCTGAGGAAAAGTGTCCGGCAAATCTCAGAAGGGTGATCGACAGTTATCTTCGAAATCGAAAAGTAAAGGTTCGGTATTCTGGGGAGGAGTACGAGAAGCACACGGAAAAAGGGTGTGTGCAAGGTTCGATTGGAGGCCCAATTCTTTGGAATTTACTTCTAGACCCACTTTTAAGAGAGTTGCATGAAAGGGGGGACTACGTGCAGGCGTTCGCCGACGATGTGGTCCTTGTTTTTGATGGTGAGACCTCGCAAGATATCGAAAGGCAAGCCAATGCCGCACTCGGGCACGTCCGGACGTGGGGAATTCGGAACAAACTTAAGTTTGCGCCACACAAAACGATGGCCATGGTCATCACGCGAAAACTTAAGTTCGATACCCCACGCCTGAGCATGGGCGGATGCGACATTGGCATGTCCAGGGAAATTAAACTGCTGGGACTCACCATCGACGACAAACTGACATTCAACTCGCACGTGGCGAACGTCTGTCGTAAAGCTCTGAACTTTTACAAGCAGCTCTCAAGAGCTGCAAAAGTGACTTGGGGCTTGCAGTCGGAGGTGATAAGGGTCATCTACACGGCAGTGGTTGAGCCGACAGTTATGTATGCTTCAAGTGCATGGGCGCCTGCAACCAATAAGATCTGTGTGAAGAAAGAGCTCGAAACAGTGCAGCGTGGCTTCGCGCAGAAAATAATAAGAGGCTACAGGACTGTCTCACTAACCTCGGCGCTATTACTGGCTGGGTTGCTTCCACTGGACATCAGAGTCCGGGAAGCAGCCTTGCTTTATGAGATAAAGAAAGGTCACACCCAGCGAGTAATAGGAGACCGAGATATTGAGAAACCGGTTCCGTTCGCAGCTATGCCACACCCAGCGCAACAGTCAGAGTTGACATTCACCTGCCTGGAGGACGGGGCAGCATTGGACCAGAACATCAACAGCTGCCTGAACATTTTCACCGATGGCAGCAAAATCGAGGGAAAAGTCGGCGCCGCATTATCCATCAGGGAAGGCGCCATCGAAATCAGTACCCGGAAGTTGAGACTGGATGAATGCTGCACCGTCTACCAGGCAGAATTGCTAGCTCTGGCTGAGGCTATCGTAGAAGTAATCAAAAGGCGAAAACCAAGCTGCAGCATATTCAGCGATTCACGTTCAGCCCTTGAAACGGTTACAAACATATGTTCTCCCCACCCCCTCGCAGTTCAAATTAGAGAACACATACGTGAGCTTAAAAACGACGGCAAAATACTGAGCCTATTTTGGGTAAAAGCTCACGCAGGGTTGGAGGGGAACGAAAGAGCCGATGAGTTGGCAAAATGCGCAGCACTGCGGCTCAAATCAAAGCCGAAATATGACAGCTGTCCGATTTCATTCGCAAAGCGAGAAATCCGAAGAAACTCGCTCTGCGAATGGAACCAACGCTACGTAAGCGCTGAACAAGGCGCGACCACAAAGGTGTTTTTTCCGAACGCAATTAGGGCGTACCGACTCGTCAAAACTTTGTCCTTCAGTCCCATCATTGTCCAGCTCTTCACAGGTCACGGTGGATTCTCTTCGTACTTGCATCGCTTCAAGTGCAAGGAGAGTCCATCGTGTCCTTGCGACCCGGACGTAGAAGAAAGTGCTCTACATATTGTCACGGATTGCCCGAGATTTGGAAGAGAAAGATATGAGGTGGAACATGAGATTAATATAGATATAAATATAGCAAATCTGAGTAGTATATTAGAAGATAAGAAAAAACAGTTAAAATTTCTAGATTTCTGTGAAAAAATTGTTAAAATAGCTGTAAGTAGAAATAAGTAAAAATAAGGAGTTACAATTATATAATTTATTTATATCAATATGTGCCCAAATATTGTAAGTAGACTAAGAAAACTGTAAATTATTTATGCCAATAAAGATATGTTAGCCTGTCACTAAACACCCATGCCATAAAAATAAGGAAAGAAAAAAGAAAATAAACGTATGCAACGAGAGGAATGAAAGAAAGATAAAGTATGAAGAATAAAAGTGCGAGAAGCATAAATGTGAGAACTGGAATAACTGAAAATCAGGTCCCTGGTCATGCTAGGGGTAGGATAGCTCGCGGGCCGGGACAGCGCTCCCGGACAGGAAAAAAAAAAAAAAAAAAAAAAAAAAAAAAAAAAAAAAAACCTAACCTAACCTAACCTAACCTAACCTAACCTAACCTAACCTAACCTAACCTAACCTAACCTAACCTAACCTAACCTAACCTAACCTAACCTAACCTAACCTAACCTAACCTAACCTAACCTAACCTAACCTAACCTAACCTAACCTAACCTAACCTAACCTAACCTAACCTAACCTAACCTAACCTAACCTAACCTAACCTAACCTAACCTAACCTAACCTAACCTAACCTAACCTAACCTAACCTAACCTAACCTAACCTAACCTAACCTAACCTAACCTAACCTAACCTAACCTAACCTAACCTAACCTAACCTAACCTAACCTAACCTAACCTAACCTAACCTAACCTAACCTAACCTAACCTAACCTAACCTAACCTAACCTAACCTAACCTAACCTAACCTAACCTAACCTAACCTAACCTAACCTAACCTAACCTAACCTAACCTAACCTAACCTAACCTAACCTAACCTAACCTAACCTAACCTAACCTAACCTAACCTAACCTAACCTAACCTAACCTAACCTAACCTAACCTAACCTAACCTAACCTAACCTAACCTAACCTAACCTAACCTAACCTAACCTAACCTAACCTAACCTAACCTAACCTAACCTAACCTAACCTAACCTAACCTAACCTAACCTAACCTAACCTAACCTAACCTAACCTAACCTAACCTAACCTAACCTAACCTAACCTAACCTAACCTAACCTAACCTAACCTAACCTAACCTAACCTAACCTAACCTAACCTAACCTAACCTAACCTAACCTAACCTAACCTAACCTAACCTAACCTAACCTAACCTAACCTAACCTAACCTAACCTAACCTAACCTAACCTAACCTAACCATTCGCGCTCCATCCGCCATCGAGAGCGCCACGAAAACAAGTCGATCCGCAGCAAAAAATTCACGAAAAATAGTAAAAGTGCACCAAAATACCCAAGTGATACATCAAAAGAAGCGTATCGTTGTGCCGCATACAACAGTGAAAACCGCGCAGTGATAAATTAATTCCTCGCGAAAATATTTTCAAAAAACAAGTTTTTACATTTTAAAAGTGAAATATTTCAAGTTCTGCAGTGACGACATATGAATTTTATTATATGGCCGAGAAGGCCCTCTGAAGCTCTACACATTGGCAGCTTTCGGTAATTTTTTCCGTGCTTGGTTACGGAGTTAAAGCCAGAAAAACAACTTCCACGTGGCCACGAGGTCAGTGACCCAGGGCCGCGCGGCACCATTTGACACCGCCAGTTGGAGCGGACTACCAAGAGGACCCCGGAGGCATTTGCAGATCTTCGAAAAGTTAAGTGGCAGCTTAGAAACAAGGACTTATATTTTTGTGCGGTTGAACTTTATTTTGATAAATTTATTTCTTAAAATCCAGAGCGACAACATATATTTATTTTTAGCTTCAATTGTAGACCTTTAGTAGTAGAATATATATTAAAAAATTTAGACACTAATTATACTAAAAAATTTCAAGATACTGATTTTACTGTATGTAGGTCAACCGCAAATAATAGATTTTCCCTTGTTTCTCCGAAACTATTGGAGAAATCAAATTTTTAACCTCACCTTGAGTATCTAACGTAGTTAGATACACAACAATTTTAGTTATTGTTACTTTCACATATACCCCCCTTTTCCTCAAAACCCCCCACCCAAATTCAAAAGTGCCTTTTTAGGTTTTGTATAGAAAAGTGCTTAGTTTTAGTAAATTTATTGTTTTATTGTATTTATTGTAATTTTTTACCTTACAATTTATATTCACCACCCCCCCTTCCCTTACCCCCCATTTACCCGATTCTTAAAATACAATAAATTATTAAGATTTTTCAAATTTGTCAATTTTGTAGTATAATCCATTATTTATTAGATTTTTGTAAAAAGTTTTCCTTTTCCCTTCCCTAACCTACCCCCACCTAAAGATTTTCAAACTTTTAAATGCAGATATCTCAGAAACGGGTAGAGATAGGCCAAATTTGACAGAAAATTATAATTTAGATAATATCTAAATTATAGACTTGCTTCTCTTTTTTTTGCCCATCATAAAGTTTGAAAATATCTTCCCCCCCCCTCCCCCCAAATTTTGAATAACTGTAACTTTTTAACGGTTGCTCCAAATTGGACGCGAATTTTTGTGTTAGATTTAAGAAAATTAGTCTTAAGGTTTATTGACCAAAAAAATTAACTCTACATAGAGCAGAATTTTAGTGCACTGTATATCTTCCGGACTTTCTTTACCAAAGATCAGTTTGACGCGGTTGTTATAAACAGCTGGCAGTTTTTGCCACTACATTGAGACGGACTCTACGTAGAGTCCTTAACGCTTACTCTAGTTTCTCTTTTTCATACTTACCTGGGTTAACGGTGAAGCAGCTTCCTCTCACACCGTCGGCTTCTGCAAACACCATCTGGAACAAAAAAGAAAGATAGTTACTCACACATCACATCTATCTTGCGTTGCGCTGGCCGTGAAAACACCATCTGAAAAAGAGAAAAACAAATTAGCAGTATATACAATTAAGACTTATTATTTTATAACTTATACAAACCTTTTATTTTATTGTTCAAATTTAATTTCTATCTAGTTATCTTTACTTGTCGTCCCCTCTCAAACTCGACAATGCTTGGTCTACGCACACCCGCCAAAACGCTCAACGTCACCATTGACATTGATCGAAAATCCCCTCCCCAAAAGCAGAAATCGGGACCACCAGAGGCAGAAACTTCTGTGGCAGAAAAAACATCGAATGTTAGGCGAAGCATAGGAGAGTGGGAGACCGGAAAAGCTGCAGCTGTTCCGGTATCCCAGTCCCCTGATGCAAAGCGAAAGGTTTTGATCTCCCCAAAAAAGAGTACAACGTCCACGGCTTCTAAGCCAAAGTCAAAGGTGGGGTCCTCCAATGAAACAAAAGCGGGAGCTCATTATGCCTCATCTGAAGCTGCTGAGAGCTCACCGCCGCAGAAAGTCAAGTACACAGATAGGCTTGCGGAGGCGAGAGCGTGCGTAATGAAAGCGAAACTTAATCTTGGGAACGCCAGAAATCTCAAGACAGAAATAAAAAATGAGGTTACTGTTGCAATTGACAGACTTTTCCAGCTTGTGAAAGAGGTTGAAAGCGTTAAAGGAAAAGGAAAGAAGGAGATGACCAAAGAACCAGAAGAGGAAAAAGAGAAGGAGGAGAAAGGAAGAGAGAAATCCATTTTATTGGAAAAAATGGAGAAGCACGCCCAACTCATAGAGGAGAGCAATGAGAAAATGGAGAAACTAAAAGAGGTAATAGAAAAGCACCAGGAAGTTCAAGAGCGGTTAACCTATGCTGACGTTGCAGCGACGTCTGCCAAGAGACAGCCTCTGCCGCAGACAGCGCTGCACTCGGTAGTGGTAACCGCAAAGAACGAGACCGAAACAAGTGAAGAAGTACTAAACAGAATAAGAAAAGTGATCAACGCCAAGGAAGGAGGAATTGAAATAGAAAGGATAAGAAAGGGAAAAGACAGAAAGATTATAGTGGGTTGTAAAACAGAAAAAGAAAGAGAAATAATAAAGGAAAAACTCAAGGGGGCAGAAGACCACCTGAACGTTCAGGAGGTCAAGAACAAAGACCCGCTGGTTATTCTCAGGAACGTCTTCCAGTTTAATACTGATGAAGACGTTCTTAACGCCTTGAGGAACCAGAACAAGAACATCCTCAAAGACCTTGGCGAGAAAGAGCACAGAATGCAGATCCTCTACAAGAGGCGGACCAAAAACCCGCACACGCACCATATTGTTATGAGGGTCTCTCCCAAGATTTGGCGGCGATTGATCGATGTAGAGACGGTGCAAATAGATCTCCAGAGGGTGAGAGCAGAGGACCAATCACCATTGGTCCAGTGCTCTCTCTGTCTGGGGTATGGCCACGGCAAACGTTTCTGCACCGAACAAGTTGAGAAGTGCAGTCACTGCGGGGGACCCCACATGCGATCAGAATGCGCGGACTGGCTCGCGGGCGAGACCCCCTCTTGCTGCAACTGTGTGCACGCAAAGATGGAGAAAACTGATCACAGTGCCTTCAGCCAAGATTGCCCAGTTCGGAGGAGGTGGGAGACACTAGCCCGGGCCACGGTGGCCTATTGCTAAAGTAGTCCAGGGTGTCCAATCCCCAGCTAGGCAAACATTAACGCCAACCAGTACGAGGCAATACCTTGTGGCCCAAGCAAACTTGCAGCGCAAGGCACTCGCTACCCACGAGATAATGCTTGAGGCCACAGAAAAGAAGATAGCTCTCGCACTGCTTCAAGAGCCCTACGTGGGGGGGATTGGTAGAATGAGTGACTACAAGGGAGTGAGGATTTTCCAGTGCACGAATCCCGGTGACGCAGTTGTCAAATCAGCCATCGCCGTATTCGACGATGACATTGACGTGATTCAACGCCCAGATCTGACCACTACAAATATTGTAGTGGTCAAACTGAGAACCAGTGCCTGGGAAATTGTAGTCGCTTCATTCTACTTTGAACCCGACCAAGCGATCGAGCCCTATCTAGAGCAGCTAAAAGAGATCAAGCTTAAAGTAGGGCACGACAAGATTATAATAGGGGGGGACTCGAACGCAAAAAGCACTTGGTGGGGTAGCCTGAAGGTTGACAGTAGAGGAGAGGAGTTAGCAGGAGTACTTGAAGAAATGGACATGCAGGTACTAAATGTTGGAGATACCCCCACCTTCGACACAATACGGGGTGAAAAGGAATACTCCAGTTTTGTCGACATCACGGCCTGCACAGCGGATATGCTGTCTCTGGTGGAAGACTGGAGGGTGGACGACAGCATGACGAGTTCAGACCACAACACGGTAATGTTTAAAGTGAGGCTAACAAAATCAAAAGGAATAAATATAAGCAGAACTACAAGAATTTATAACAGTAAAAAAGCAAACTGGAGCCAATTTCATGAGAAATTGGCACAGTTTCTAACAGAAAATAACATAAATACAACAAATATTGAAAACATAGATACTAAAGCCAAATTAGAACACATAGTAGAAAAATATATAAACATAATAACAAAAACATGCAATAGTACCATAACAAAAAAGAAAACAAACAACAAACTTACCTTGCCGTGGATGTCGGATGAACTCGCCATGCTGAAGAAGGAGGTCACTACCAGGAGACGCAGGATCCGATGCGCAGCGCCAGTCCGAAGATCAATGGTTGTAGAAGAGTACCTGAAAGCGAAAGCGAAGTATGAGTTGGAAGCAAAGAACGCGCAAACGTCAAGCTGGAAGGAGTTCTGTGGGAAACAGGATAGGGAAGGATTATGGGAATCTATTTATAGGGTCATAGGTAGGACAACAAAGAGGCACGAAGATCTTCCACTCGTCAGGGAAGGAGTACTGTTAGGGCCTAGGGAGTCTGCTGAACTTCTAGCAGAAACTTTCTACCCAAAGGATAAGGAGGGTGAAGACAACGAGGAACACAGGCGAATCAGGAGAGAAGCTGAAAATGTAAATGGCCCGGGTGATGATAGTCATCATGATCCACCATTTACCCCCGAAGAGCTGAAATTCGTAGTGAACACTTTCAACCCTAAGAAGGCTCCAGGGTCCGATGGTCTGACGTCGGATATTTGTGAGCAGGCAATACACCACGACTCCAGAGTTTTCCTATCACTGGCAAATAAATGTCTGGAATTAGGATATTTTCCCAAGATATGGAAGGAAGCAACCGTAGTAGTACTAAGGAAACCCGGCAAAGAAAACTACACGGAAGCTAAATCCTACCGACCAATAGGTTTGCTGCCAGTGATGGGAAAGATCTTGGAGAAGATGTTAGTAAACCGGATCAAGTGGCACGTTCTTCCACGGATGAGTACTCGCCAGTACGGTTTTATGCCCCAAAGGAGCACCGAAGACTCCCTCTATGACTTAATACAACACATACGCGGAAAGCTGGAACAGAAAAAACTTGTCACTATGATATCACTAGACATAGAGGGAGCCTTCGATAGCGCCTGGTGGCCCGCGATCAGAACCAGACTGGCTGAGGAAAGGTGTCCAATAAACATCAGGAGAGTGGTAGACAGTTACCTCAGCAACCGATCGGTAAAAGTGCGTTACGCAGGTGAAGAGGTAACAAAGTCTACGACAAAAGGATGTGTGCAGGGCTCAATAGGAGGGCCAATCCTTTGGAACCTGCTACTTGATCCACTTCTCCAGGAGTTGGAAAAACGAGGTGACTATTGCCAAGCATTCGCGGACGATGTGGTCCTGGTTTTTGACGCGGATTCTGCACTGGAAATCCAAGGACAGGCAAATGCCGCCCTCGCTTATGTTCGGGATTGGGGAATCCGAAACAAGCTGAAGTTCGCGCCACACAAGACGAACGCAATGGTGCTGACGCGCAAGCTTAAGTACGATACCCCAGTCCTGAGCATGGGCGGAGTCGGCATATGCATGTCGGAGGAATTTAAAGTGTTGGGGCTCACCATAGACAGCAAGCTCACATTCAACAGCCACGTAGCGAAAACTTGCAAAAAGGCGTTGAATCTCTACAAGCAGCTGTCTAGAGCTGCCAAAATAAGTTGGGGCTTACATCCGGACGTCATTCGATCCATCTACGTTGCTGTGGTTGAGCCAGTAATCATGTATGCCTCTGGTGTGTGGGCTTCGTCAGCTAAAAAACTGGGGGTGCAAAAGCTGCTAAATGCGGTCCAAAGAGGATTCGCACAAAAGTTGTGCAAATCCTACCGCACCACCTCTCTAAACTCGGCACTGGTGTTGGCTGGACTACTCCCCCTTGACCTCAGAATACAAGAGACAGCAGCCCTGTATGAGGTAAAGAGGGGAGTGGGCCAGCCAACAACGGGAGATGGGGAGGTGGAGCGAATGACCAAATTTGCAGACATTCCCCACCCAGCAAAACATATAGACCTGCAGTTCATATGCTTGGAAGACCAAAATGAGGTAGACACCCACAATACGCAAGCGGTACGCATATACACAGACGGCAGCAAAATTGATGGCAAGGTGGGAGCCTCATTGTCCTTCTGGACCAATGAGGTCGAAACCAAGAGCCAAAAATTGAAGCTGTCGTCGTACTGCACGGTCTTCCAAGCGGAACTGTTGGCTATATGTAAGAGCACCAGGGAAATTCTTAAGCGCCCAGAAGACAGTTTCGGAGTCTACAGTGACTCAAGATCGTCACTGGAAGCGGTCACGAACAATCGCTCTCTCCACCCCTTAGTTGTGGAAATCCGACGTAATCTAGAAAGGTGCTACCGTAGTAACAAACACGTTGCACTTTTCTGGATTAAAGCTCACGCTGGCCTAGAGGGAAATGAGAGAGCCGACCAGCTCGCAAAAGATGCCGCTCTTAAGCTGAAGACCAAGCCAGACTACGACTTATGTCCTGTTTCATACGTCAAGCGACAAATCCGTTTGGGGTCGCTTGAGGTATGGAACAAAAGATACAGGGATGGCGAAACCGCAGCAACCACGAAGCTCTTCTTCCCAGACGCAGTAAAGGCCTACAGTATAGTCCGACACGTTAGGCCAAGTGGTGTATTAACACAGGTAATGACGGGACATGGTGGGTTTTCCGCATATTTGAACCGCTTTAAATGTAAGGAGAATCCATCATGTATCTGTGAACCGGAAAAACGTGAAACTGTAGAGCACATTATAACAGAATGTCCTGTCTTTGGTAGAGAAAGGTACGATACGGAAAATGTCATAGATTATAAAATAACATTAGAAAATATTTGTAAAATAGTAGAAAATAAGTATGCAAGAAATAAGTTTTTTGAATATTGTAATACTATAGCAAATAAGGTAATAAAAAGGAATAGATAGATAAGTTAAGTTAAAATATATATTGTCTACATATATATAAGTAACTTATATAAGAAACCAGATGCATAAAAATAAGGAACATAATATTAAGAAACCAATGTACAAGTCATATAATAAAAGAAACCCTGCTTCTTCATTATTATCCCTATAAATAAAAAGAGAGGGAAAAGACAATGTAAGAAAAGACTCTGACAAAGTCAGAGGTGTATTGTAGGATAGCTCGCGGGCCGGGACATAGCTCCCGGACAGGAAAAAAAAAAAAAAAAAAAAACCTAACCTAACCTAACCTAACCTAACCTAACCTAACCTAACCTAACCTAACCTAACCTAACCTAACCTAACCTAACCTAACCTAACCTAACCTAACCTAACCTAACCTAACCTAACCTAACCTAACCTAACCTAACCTAACCTAACCTAACCTAACCTAACCTAACCTAACCTAACCTAACCTAACCTAACCTAACCTAACCTAACCTAACCTAACCTAACCTAACCTAACCTAACCTAACCTAACCTAACCTAACCTAACCTAACCTAACCTAACCTAACCTAACCTAACCTAACCTAACCTAACCTAACCTAACCTAACCTAACCTAACCTAACCTAACCTAACCTAACCTAACCTAACCTAACCTAACCTAACCTAACCTAACCTAACCTAACCTAACCTAACCTAACCTAGAAATAAGACATGGAATTAATAAAAATAAAGAACTAGATATAAGAAAACCCAGAAACTGTCCTGATGGTAAAGAAGATTGAAAGGATCCTGTTAAGACAGAGAGAGAGATGAAAGAAAGAGTAATGAAAGACTCTGACAATGTCAGGGGTAGATATAAGATAGCTCGCGGGCCGGGACATGGCGCTCCCGGACAGGCTAGCTCGCGGGCCGGGCCTTAGCGCCCGGACAGGAAAAAAAAAAAAAAAAAAAAAAAAACCTAACCTAACCTAACCTAACCTAACCGACCACCATCCGGCCCGGATGTTAGTTGTCGTTGCAAAGAATATTCTACGCATAATTGGCAGAGAGAACGGGTCATTTGTTGAAAATTGTTAGTACTTACGTGTTTGATTTTGTTATTTCTTTTCTATGTAACAATTTCACTCTTATTTTAGTTTTTAGTTACATAATTGTCTTGTTTTGTTGTGATTTCGTTTGTTTGTTTTGGTTCTGTTGAGAGTTTCTAACATTGAGGCGTCACGCACGTCGATCTTCTTCTTCTTTTTTGAACGGTATCGCACTTGACTGGACGTGACGCTTCTTGATTGCAAGCGTCTGACTGTCAGTCTGGTCTGTTGTTGTTGCTTGATAGTCTGAAGGGATTAAAAATGTTAATTAATTGATATTCTTTTGGCATATTAATGCATATTAATGCTTATTAAACTGGGTTACCTTGCGTACAATAATAAAGAGAGGAACATTCAAAATATATTAGGAATTGGGGCCGGGTTTATTATTTCTTTGGTCTATTTTATTATTGGTCTGTTAAGTCTATGAAGTTTGTAAATAAAATATGTTTATTTTTTTTTTTTAATTGAAAAAACAAAATTATTGTACCTTTTCTTTATTTGTATTTTTATTATTTTTTTATTTTTTATTTATTATTTTACTGATTGGTAGTTTTAATTTAGAAACTTTTTGGTTGGAGATTTTATTCACTCTGACTGTTAGGCGTGGACGGAGAAAATCACCATTTGACTTTGGCAGTTGAAGAAGCTCTCAAAGCTGACAATTGACGGAATCGATTCAAAGTGCAATCACTCACAGTCAGCCTGTCAGTGTTCTATTTGTTTTGTTTTTTTTTTTTGTTTTCTGTTTTACATGATGAGATTTTTAGAGAAATTAGCTGTCTATAGAGTTTGATCAAATCATATGAAATCTATGCAATTCCCACAGTTGGACTAAGAATGCTGTATGTCTTTGTCGTATAGTATTACATTGAGCCCGGATAAATTCTCGCTTAGTTTAATAAATTTTTTATGGTTTTGTTTGGCGAGCCTGTACAACTGATTTAATTGTTTTTTGGTGTTGGTTTCACTTTTTGTTTGGTTAGTTGAGGTGTAGGATGGGCTCAGTTGTACGGGCTGGCTGAGTGTGTTTCACCGCGGCCGCTTGTGTCGCAGTGCGGCGCTGGGTCGAGGCACTTGGAGTTACGCCTTCGTGGGAGTTTGCGTCGCGGTGCGGCGCTGAGGATGTGCATGGCCGCCGTCACCGGCGCCGCGTCGGAGCGCTTGGGGTTATGTCTTCGTGGCCACTTGCGTTGCGGTGCGGCGCCGAGGGTAGCGGTATGTGCCGTCGCCGGCGCCGCCATGAGGTGCTGGGAGTTGGTGTACCTTCGCGGCCGCTTTCGTTGCGCTGCGGTGCAGAGGGTGTGCGTGGCCACTGCCGCCGGTGCTGCGTCGAAGCGCTTGGTGTTGCGTCTTCGTGGCCACTTGTGTTGCGGTGCGGCGCCGGGGGTGGTGGTGTACGCTGCCGCCGGCACCGCCACGAGGTGTTTGGAGTTGGTGTTCCTTTGCGGTGCAGAGGGTGTGCGTGGCCGCCGCCGCCGGCGCCGCATCGAAACGCTTAGTATTGCGTTTTCGTGGCCACTTGCGTTGCGGTGCGGCGCCGGGGGTGGCGGTGTATGCCGCCGCCGGCGCCACTTCGAGGTGCTTGAAGTTGGTGTTCCTTCGCGGCTGATTGCGTTGTACTGCGGTGCAGAGGGTGTGCATGGCCGCCGTCACCGGCGCCGCGTCGGGGTGCTTGGGGTTATGTCTTCGTGGCCACTTGCGTTGCGGTGCGGCGCCGGGGGTGGCGGTGTATGCCGCCGCCGGCGCCGCCATGAGGTGCTGGGAGTTGGTTTACCTTCGCGGCCGCTTGCGTTGCACTGCGGTGCAGAGGGTGTGCTTGGCCGCCGCTGCCGGCGCCATGTCGAGCCGCTTGAGTTGTGGCTTGTTTACTAATATTCTTATAATATGTACATCGTTTCTGCTAGCGCCCTTATTTTATGTATGTGTATTTGTTTATGTATTACATATCTCAGAAACTTGCTTGTATAAAATCATTTGCTAATCTTGTTTTAAATGTTTATTTTATAGTTATTATTATTATATTTAGTATTATGTATGTTGGTTTGGCTGATGGTTGCCGTTTATTAGCTGTTATTTTCTATTTACTATACCCATTGCTTCAGTTATTTTTGAAGAGATTGATTGTCTTTATTTTCACTAACTTAATGACTATGTTGAATAATGATTCGGTCATTTATTTATTGATATTTAATTTCACCGTTGATTGGATTAAATATTGGACTTTGATGCTCATTGGGAGTTAATACATATTAATTAATTTATTTATCAGTAATTTAATTTATTAATTTAATATAATTTAACTTGGAATATCGAATTGTTGTTTTTATAAATTTATTTAATTTGCAATTATTATTATTATTGTTTTTTTTTGTATTTGTGCCTTTTGTTTTATTAATTTGGTGTATTTGCTAGGCAAA
The DNA here is from genome assembly GCA_947086465.1 of Eupithecia exiguata. Taxonomy (NCBI): domain Eukaryota; kingdom Metazoa; phylum Arthropoda; class Insecta; order Lepidoptera; family Geometridae; genus Eupithecia; species Eupithecia exiguata. Next base: position 14,056,633 of record OX352232.1, on the reverse strand, counting down.
TATTCGCAGTAATTATGTTATTATTAATAATTTGTCATACTTTTTTTTTTTTGTTTTTTCCCTTTTTATTCGCTTTTTATGTTATTTAATTTATTGTAAGTTTACAACATTAGGCCTATTTTGTTCAGCAAAATAATGTTTTAATGCGTGGTAAATAAAAAGTTTATAACAACAATCGAAAATGAATAAAAATAATTTAATTTTAATAATCTATTCAAATTATACCTAAATTACCGTTGTAATAAAGTATTCACCACATTTGTTTTAAAGTTATGTTATATTTATGTTATTGTATTTTGTATGTTTAATATAATTGACCTTTCATTTTTTTTTTTTTAATTATTGGCACAAATATGTATTTTATGAATTTAATTGCCATAGGTTTTATTTAGAAATAATATTGTCTGTTGATAAAACAGTAAAATAAGGAAAATAGAAATTGTATTTAGTTAAGTCCTACCATTTTAAGGGAAATAATATTCAACAAAATTGGAGATCATTGTAAATTATGTTTTGCCATTTGTGTGTATTATTTATTTAAGTAATTTTGTATTTAAGCATGTTTTATTATTAATTTGTTACTCTGTATTCCTTCTAAAAATTTTCTTCTTCAGCTATTTATTTATTGTTTTGATTTATATTTATCTTAACTATAATAGTGTATAACAATTGTTAGTATGTATAAAATCATGTACTCTGATGCTATTCTTTAAGCTCTATTTATATTTGTATATGTAGTGTGCCTGTATGTGAGGGTGGTGCTTGTGTGTGTGTGTGTGTTTGTGTGTGTGTTTGTTTTGTATCTTTACATAATAAATGATGTCTTTTATTTCCCTTGATATAAATAAATAAATAAAGATTTAATGATGTTGCAATTCAATAGCAACAGGTAGGATAGCTCGCGGGCCGGGACATAGCTCCCGGACAGGAAAAAAAAAAAAAAAAAAAAAAAACCTAACCTAACCTAACCTAACCTAACCTAACCTAACCTAATCGCTTGTCTGGTGCTGGCGAAATTGTTCTCATCGGAGATGTTAACCAGTTGCCTTACATCGATAGAGAAAACCTCTTTGAAATAAGGTATAACAGGCCCAACCAAGTGACGAACATCAGTCAGGAGCTACTGTGCACGCACAGAAACCCACTTGATGTTGCATATGCCCTAGGAGAGCTGTACTCCGGTATACACTCCTCAAAACTCAATGTTCGCTCTCTATCGCTTCGGATGTGGACAGGAGCAAATATACCCAGCTCCCTCACCAATACTCTTTTCCTAGTCCACACTCAGGATGAAAAGGAAACACTGAAAACCCAAGGGTACGGTGATGGGGAAGGGTCTCGCATCCTAACAATCCATGAGGCCCAGGGGCTGACCTTCGAAACAGTGGCAATAATCAAAACAAAAAGTGGGATGAAACTGCACGAAAGTGTCCCTCACGCGGTGGTTGCAGTGTCGCGGCACACAAACAGCTGCACCTATTACGCTGATGATAGCAACGATGCGATCGGGCACTTCATCAAAAGAGCTATGGCGGTACCAGAAAACACCATAATTAACTACAATCTCAAAATGGCGATACAAAATAGAAATGCAGCTGTCGTTGAAAAACTGGCTAACTGGCCAGATCAGGGGGCAGCTACGTGTTCTACCATTTTGTAAAACTGTACTTTATAAGTAATTGTAATTTAAAAATAAGCTCAAAAAAAAAAAAAAACAAACAAAAAACAAAAAAAAAAAATTTATTCAAATAAGATCCAAAAAAAAAGTAAAAGAAAAAAATAAAATAAAATAAAAAAAAATTTAAGATAATAATTAACATTAGAGTATATTAAGTAATTGTAATTTTGTAATTAACATAAAATTAGTTTTTCAATGTTTCCCCTGAGTAACTAGATTTTAAGATATGTAAATTAAATAAGCTCAATAAAATTAAAAGAAAATCAAAAAAGAGCACGGACAAAAAGTCTGTGGTGAACGCGAAACAAAAAAAAAAAAAAAAAAAAAAAAAAACCTAACCTAACCTAACCTAACCTAACCTAACCTAACCTTTGTCGTGCGTATAAGGCGAGCGGTCATTTATAGCGCCCTCGAAACATTTTGGTACTTTGGTAAGTAAATTTTTTTATTATTATATTTGATGGCAAATGTAATTGTAGAATGTATTAATATAGAAAAAAATCATATTTCAGACATAATGGGAAATAAAATAAAGTTATTTATAGCGAAGAAACGAAAGCGCAAAAATTAGCAAACATGGAAAATGCAAGAGCTAAAAGGTTAGTATATACAGGGCGTCCCACGGATATGCCACATGGAGGAAAAGTAACTTGAATATTGTAGATGGAACATTTTACTGAAAAATTTAAAATTGAGTTAGGTACATAATAAGTAATTTTTTATTTCAGGAAAAATTCTAATATTTTGTTATTGACTTGGTCCGGTCCTCTTATTGCATAACAACGTCCACGCCGAAAAATTCTAATATTATGTAGCCTGTAACTTATTTGAAACCTACAAATTGAGACCTGTTTATTTTCGCATGGTGGCGACTAAGTTTAAAAAATATAAGCCAACTGTGATTTCAAGATATAATTTATTTCCAACAAAGGTAATTATATAACATAAAGTGAAAATACATAAATCTTAGTGTATTTACAATCAACCTTATGAAGATAATGTAACAAAATTACAGATTAATCCAAATCAAGTTTATTTACAGATACTCATTTGTTACAAAGGTGAAAAGTTATTAGCAAGACACGGTAGATTTGCTGAGATATATGGTTTTATAGGACGTTTGTAAAAACGAATCAGTGTGTTGGAAGATGTCCAGTTTCCACGAGCCAAACTATCTTCTAGAGACATTTCATTAACCCAATTCAAAGATGCCACCGCTGATCTTATCGAACCGGGTGAGTCTTGAATTCCAGCATCAACCAAGACTGTTTTAACCCAACCAGCGATGATTGTTCGATAGGTTTTCAGTGTACTAGGTCTCCAGGTTTTTTCGCTATAAATAACTTTCGTTTCTTCGCTATAAATAACTTTATTTTATTTCCCATTATGTCTGAAATATGATTTTTTTCTATATTAATACATTCTACAATTACATTTGCCATCAAATATAATAATAAAAAAATTTACTTACCAAAGTACCAAAATGTTTCGAGGGCGCTATAAATGACCGCTCGCCTTATACGCACGACAAAGGTCAACACAGGTCAGTCAGAGCGCCGAGCGACATGTCCACACTCTAGAAAGCCTCGTGGCGGACTGATTTGAATTGATTTGCCCGCAGCGTTTTATAATAGTTGGTTGCGCTAACAGTGCGTTTGCGCAATTTATTTTCACCTATGTCTGACTTTGGATGGTTGGTACCTATTTAAGTACTAAAGGGTTGGCTTACGCTCTTTGAAACGTCATGCCGCCGCCCTTGAGGTTTGCTCTGCACATCCATCCAGGCGCTCGCGACCGCTATGAACTGTGTGCAAGTGGTAGACTTCGGAACCACTTTCACGTCGCGACGAAGAGGTGCAAGCAATTGAGTGTTCGCCATTGCGCTCGTTCGGTTGAACATATTTTGAAAGGAATCGTCACGCTGACTATTGATTCCATCGCATCTTCAATTAAATTCGAGAATAACATATTTGTGCTGCATTACATCTATAAACTTTGGTTCGTGAGCTGGATTAACGGATTGCAGTGAACAATAGGAGCTGGTAGCAGACGCTCAGACAGGTAAGCCTTCCTAAGTACTTTTCGGGTGTTAACTGTCCAACGTCAGACCATCATCGCATAAAATACGCACCATTTGGTCTTCGAGCCTAATTTAATTGTTCAATAATCAATAAAAATCTAGAACTTATTAATTGCATATCGTTTAGGAAACGTCCTTATTGCAGTATACGTAAGCTCTAATATCATCTGCAATCTTTATCGAAGTCCAGTTACATTTCATAATTATCGTTGTTTATTTCACATCTTATATTACTAAATCATAACGTAAGTTAATGAGTCATATATTATTACAGTGATTCGTGTCGTAAAATAAGGTATTTTCCATAAGAACTACGCATAAAATGCCATCATTTTGTGTTTGCGGGTAGCTTCTTGGGTTAAATAGGTACCGAGCGCAGTAAGGTGCTCGTCAAAAACAGCGTGTTTGGGGTTCTCACATCGTGTATGTTTGATGACCTACCGTCATCGTACCAACATTAAAATTGATTCCGGGAACCACAATCATTGTTGAACGGTCATTGAGCTTTGTCATATTTACTTCGTTATAGAACTGAAGTCTTATAGGTATATATGTTATTCTGTTTAATCGCCTCGTATTGTACGAGTATTTAATCGCAATACAGTCCACTACGCAGTTGATTAAATTATTTCAATTTAGTCAAATTAATCGCATTCAAATTTATGTTTAAATTAATTTTACCTCGTAGGTGAAATTGTGTATTTACACCGCACCTACTTAACGCTAAGGTTGTAAGATCGGATAAGATATTTCTGTATTACACCTACGGAAGTAGGGTTGGTGATTATTTAAATAAGAACCTACTTATAAAAACAAACAAAAAATCTAAGTTTTTCTTTTAACTTTGTTCTTTTGTTAGCTCGCATCGCACCGATAAGTTATTTAGGATTAATACGGTCTACGTTATTTCGTGAGCCTACTGTATTGAGTTTCACATCTAGGTACGCAGAATATTTATTACGGTACTTAGGTATAGTCCCGCATTGCATTTTTTATTTTTCCTACGTTGTTTTTAATTGTAATAATTACCTACATTAATTACTTATCGGTTGGTTTAGTACGGTACATATACCTACCTAGGGTTTTATTGTGCACGGTTGTTATCATAGTTTCTTTCAACCTTCACTAAGTTATTGTGATAGGCCATCGCACGGTCGGAAAACTGGTTCCGTACCTATCCATTTTGGTTAATTGTATTATTGTTTTACGTTAGTTGCGCGTTCCATTAGGGTTCCGTATGCTAGTATAGCCGTGTGGGCAGGGAATTGGTTCCGTACTCCATTACTTAGAACTGAATTATTAATTTTGTTTCTACCGCACCTTGTGCCCAGTTGGAACTAGGGTTCCGCAGGCAAGGAAAGTGGTTCCGTACCTTTTATATTGTTTGACTTCATCGAACATTTGTGAAAAATGGAAGATTTACAAAATAAATTAAAATTGTATGAAGGCAAACGCGCCGCATATTTTTCTCGTGCGCAAAAGATGTATGATTCTATAGCCTATCTTGAGAATGAGAAATCGCGGAACACCTTTATTGCGCAGGCTAAAACAATCGATGTAATGCGTAGTGAAATTATAACTACGATTGATAATATAAATATTATTTCAATGAAGTTTGATCCCAAATATGAAGTTAATTATAGTTCATTGTCTGCCTTTGACGATCTTGCGTGTGAAATAAAAAATGTTTTGAGTTCTCTAACTGCAGGTAAAGAATCACTTGGCGGGAATAAGGGCGGATCTCCGCATATCAAAATCCCTCGAATCGAACTACCTACCTTTGATGGTGATATTCAGAACTTTCCGTTTTTTTTTGAGACATTCAAACGGGTCATTCATACAAATCCTGATCTATCGGATTCTGACCGCATCCATTATTTGTTGGGTCACCTAAAAGGCAAAGCCAAAGGCGTAGCAGCTGGGATTGTGCCCGCTGCAGAAAACTATCGTGTAATCTGGGACGCGCTTATCGCTAAATACCAGGACACTCACGCATTGGCTGTTAACTACTTAAATCAGCTGTTTTCGTTAAAGTCAGCTGGTTCGTCGCCCGCTAATGTAGAAAAGGTTTTTGATAGATACACCGCTATTGTGGCCGGACTCAAACAATTAAAAATCGCTAACATGGCTGATTTTATATTTATGTACGCGGGTCTTAAGTTATTAGACTCCGACATCGCGAAGCATTACGAAATGTCACTTCGCACTTTAAAAGATCCTCAAAGTGTTGACTACGACTATTTTGTGAAGTTCGTTCGAGAACAAGTAAAAATTCTTTATCGCACTGCGCCGCAACGGCCTGATCGCTCGGCTGCTGGCACCAGCGCTAGTGAGCCCCCCGCGCCCTCGAAAAGGGTCTCGCAGGTGTATGTAGCTACATCACCTAAATGTTCGCTTTGTCAATCGGTACACACAAACTTATACAAGTGTAGTGCTTTTTTAAAATTAAATACGAATGATAAATTTAAACACATAAAGGAGAATCGTATCTGCGGTAATTGCCTAAGTAGTCAACATACCGTATCTAAATGTCAATCAACGTCCACCTGTAAGAAATGCAACGGTAAACACCATTCCCTGTTACATTTTGATCAACCACCGCCTCCACAGCCGAAACCCACGCCTGCAGTCGGCGCCGCGCCGTCTGCCAGTGCCGTAGACGAGACCCCGGATCAAGAACGCGTTTCTTTGTGTACGCATTCGGCTTCGGCTCATAATAGTACTCGTACCACGGAGGTTTTAGCTACTGCGAAAGTTTTAGTGGTAGGTAGGAAAGGGAAGGATGTTGTTGTTCGCTGTCTACTGGACCCGGGTTCGCAGAAGAACTATATTACCACCCGATGTTGCCGTATGCTTGGGCTACCTATTCGTGACGATTCTGTAGTCACGGTGAAAGGTATCGGTGGTACGTCTCAGTCTGTTCGCGGTTCAGTCGAATTCACATTCAGCTCGCGTCTTCGCTCGCAACCCAGGTACTCAATTGATGCGCTAGTACTCGATGAGATAACCGGACAGCTTCCATTATGCTCGATAGATGTCGGTCATCTCAATCATATCGGGTCGCATTTATTCGCTGATGATACTTGGGGAATGCCGGGGAATATTGACATCCTGCTTGGAGTAAAGTTGTTTGCTAAGTTATTGCGACCAAGTAAAGTTACTTCTACTGCTGGATATCCAGATGCTTTAGAGACGGTGTTAGGGTACATATTTATGGGAGAAGCGCCTATCTTAGACCCTCTTACCGCTACGATGTCTTTTTGCGCGACGTCTTCTTTGGATAGCTGCGACTTGCGTAAATTCTGGGAAATCGAGGAAGTTCAGGCTTCTTCAATAACAAGTGTGGATGATAAACACTGCGAGCAGTTTTATTGCTCATCCACTACTCGCTCCCCCTCTGGCAAATATGTCACTGCTTTGCCACTTAAGACAGACGCCTCGGTGTTAGGGAATTCTTTCGAAATCGCACGTCGTAGGTTTTTTAGCCTCGAACGTAAATTTAAATCGCATCCTAACGTCAAACTTCTTTATGATGACGTCATAAAAGATTATCTCAAAAATAACTACATCTCCTTTGTGGAAGGAGTGCTTCCAGGTGAAGTTTCGTTCTATATCCCGCACCATGCTGTCATTCGCGAGGATAAGACAACCACCAAGTTACGGGTGGTTCTTGACGCAAGCGCGAAGTCAGACAATGGAATCTCGCTAAACGATATCCTTTATGCCGGTCCCGTTCTTCAAGCGGACTTGCTAAACATCTTATTGAACATGAGACTTTTCGCGGTAGCAATAACTTCTGACGTTAAAGCTATGTATCTCAAAATAGCCATTCGTCCTGAAGATCGCCCTCTTCAGCGCATACTCTACCGCTTCCACGAAGATGAAAATTTGAAAATACTGCAGTTTTCAGTGCTACCTTTTGGTCTTAAATGCTCACCCTTTGTGGCAATCCGCACAATTCAACAGTTGTGTAAAGACGAAGGACGTCAGTTTCCCCTTGCCAGCGAGATCCTGAGCCGAGACATTTATATGGACGATATAGCAAGCTCTACATTTAATGTCGAGCAAGCAATCGAGTCTTCTCACCAACTGATTAAATTGTTTTCACTTGGTGACTTTGAATTGACCAAATGGTCAAGTAATAGCGCTGAAGTTCTTCAAGCTATTCCCGAGTCATTGCGACTCTCGCACAGTGTCGATCTTAATAAGGATTCAACTCTGAAAATTCTTGGGCTACGTTGGTTTCCCGACCAAGACTACTTCGCCTTTCAGGTTAACCCTGATGATCGCCCCTGCACAAAAAGAAATATTTTGTCGTCTATCGCTCGCCTTTTTGATGTGTTGGGTTTAGTCGCGCCCATAATTTTGTATGCTAAGTTATTGATCAAGGATCTGTGGCTGGCCAAAATAGGATGGGATGATGTCCCTCCTAATCGCATTGTTCGCCTATGGGATCAATTTCAAGCTGAGTTACCTGAAATATCTCAGCTCCGATTCGCACGTCATATTGGCGTTGTTGAAAGTTGTAAGGTTTCAATAGTTGGGTTTGCGGATGCCAGTGAGAAGGCCTACGGTGGTGCTGTCTATGCCCACGTAGTCAAGCCAAACGGTGACATTGTCGTGTCACTGATATGTGCAAAGTCCAAAGTCGCACCTCTTAAAATAATCTCGCTCGCTCGCTTAGAACTGTGCGCTGCACTCCTTTTGTCAATTTTGATTAAACGAGTTTTCGATCTCTATTCCCCTCGATACGCCATTGAGGCTGTGATAGCCTTCTCGGACTCAACTATTACTTTGACTTGGATTCATTCCTCCCCACATCGCTGGCACACTTATGTGGCCAACCGCGTCGCTAAAATTCAAGAAAATCTGTCAACAGATCACTTTTTTCATGTCAAAGGAACGGAGAATCCGAGTGACTGCCTTTCTCGAGGCTTAACTCCGGCGCAGTTGGTTCAACATCCACTGTGGATGAATGGACCTCCATGGCTTGGAACACCCCGACACAAGTGGCCTGTGACGCCATTTTCGTCCGGGGAAACACAAGAACTGCCCGAACTGAAGCCTGTGGCTCTACCTGCTGTGGCGACGGCAGGCAATTCGAATTCCGATCCAAATTGTTTAACAGAAGATATCCTTCATAGCCGAGCGAATAGGTTTTCTTCTTGGATCAAATATCTGAAAACCATTTGTTTCGTTTATAAATTCCTTAAACGTCTCCCTAAAGGACCCGTTACAGCATCGGACTTGGAGTTCGCTGAATTAGTAGTGTGGCGCTCTGTTCAGCGAATCCATTTTGAATCAGATCTTGATCGCTTAAACCGCAAACAATTATGTTCTAAGCCACTACAGAAGCTTAGTCCGTTTCTGTACAATGGACTTATTCGCGTTGGTGGACGTTTAGCCAACTCTGAGTTAGATTTTGATTCTCGTCATCAAATTTTACTTCCCCGACAGGACTACGTAGTGGAACTTTTAGTTTCCCACTATCATGTCATCAACTTCCACACAGGTCCAAACTTACTCTTGTCCCTCTTGAGACAACGGTATTGGATTCTGTCCGCAAGACGTATTGTTCGTCATATAACTTTTAACTGCAATATTTGCTTTCGTGCTAAACCACGTCCGGTTTTCCCAATCATGGCTGACCTGCCTCAGTCACGGGTTGACGTCGCTCCTAAAGCATTCTCACACACTGGGTGTGATTACGCGGGACCGCTCCTGATAACATCTGTGCGTGGCAGAGGCCAACGGAGTCGTAAGGCTTATATTTGTCTTTTTACGTGCTTGACAACGCGTGCTCTGCATCTAGAAGTTGCATCTGATCTTAGCACTGCGAGTTTCCTGTCAGCATTAAAACGGTTTATCTCTCGCCGTGGTCCCATCGAATGTTTGTATACGGACAACGGCACCAATTTCATTGGTGCTAGATCTTATCTTCGCGATCTCTACCAATTCTTGTCACAAGAATACCGCCCCTATTGGGAACTCGCACTGGCGGAGCATAAAATCACTCTTAAAACCATCCCTTGTAGAGCTCCACACTTCGGTGGATGCTGGGAAAGCGAAGTAAAGAGTGTCAAAACGCATCTTCTGAAAGTCGTCGGTCAACAAATACTCACCTTTGATGAGCTTAACACTATGTTAGCTCAGGTCGAGGCTTTGTTGAACTCCCGACCGCTCTATGCACTTAGCTCAGATCCGTCGGAACCTACAGCTCTAACACCGGCACATTTTCTTAATACAAAACCGCTTGTATTTTTACCCGCTCGCGAAGTTACTGAAACGCGTTTACACCTTATTTCGCGATACGAATTCACTGATCAACTCGTCCAATCTTTTTGGAAGCGGTGGCGCAATGAGTATCTGCACACCCTTCAATCAAGACAAAAATGGAATACTCCTTCTAACCCAGTACGTGTTGGGATGGTTGTTGTTTCCATGCAGGATAATGTCATGCCCTTGCATTGGCCGTTAGGTTTAATCACAGAAATCTTTCCGGACAAGAATGGGATATGTAGAGTAGCGTCTGTGAAGATACAAGGTGGAATGCTTCAGAGCAGACCGATTGTAAAATTGTGCCCGCTCCCAACTCAGTAAACCTTATTCAGATTATTGTAGTTTTAGGTTATGGTTAGGGCACTTTTATAATATACTTAACTTTATTACATACTCACACCGCTAGGTAGAGTTTTCGCGACGATATGCAATTATAATATATTATTTGATTGTAATTTTCTTTGTTAATAAAAATCACTATTATAACATAATTTCGCTTTCTCTTTGCTTTGAAAGTAGGATCTTTCAAGCCGGGGAATATGGTTGCGCTAACAGTGCGTTTGCGCAATTTATTTTCACCTATGTCTGACTTTGGATGGTTGGTACCTATTTAAGTACTAAAGGGTTGGCTTACGCTCTTTGAAACGTCATGCCGCCGCCCTTGAGGTTTGCTCTGCACATCCATCCAGGCGCTCGCGACCGCTATGAACTGTGTGCAAGTGGTAGACTTCGGAACCACTTTCACGTCGCGACGAAGAGGTGCAAGCAATTGAGTGTTCGCCATTGCGCTCGTTCGGTTGAACATATTTTGAAAGGAATCGTCACGCTGACTATTGATTCCATCGCATCTTCAATTAAATTCGAGAATAACATATTTGTGCTGCATTACATCTATAAACTTTGGTTCGTGAGCTGGATTAACGGATTGCAGTGAACAATAGGAGCTGGTAGCAGACGCTCAGACAGGTAAGCCTTCCTAAGTACTTTTCGGGTGTTAACTGTCCAACGTCAGACCATCATCGCATAAAATACGCACCAATAGTTTTAAAATATTCACAGAAAATTAATAACAACAAAATAATTAAAATTTTAAATGTATGATTTTAAAGACAATGCTCTACTTTATTAGTAAGCTATTATTATAGTAAATTAAATAAGTTATATCGGTGAAAAAGTCATTTGAAATTCGTAATATTTCACATTTTTTGTATATTAATTTCTCATAGTAGTACGATACCAAAACCGAATATTTTTTCAACTAACTATTTTCCCAAGGATTTTATAGATTGGTTAATATTTTTTTTTTATTAGATATGTCAGTATTTTCATAAAATTTTGAGCTTCGAAACTGATGCTGACAGGGAAATTAAGAAAACCTCTAACAAGTTATTTTCATAGAACGCGTACATACTATATTAATCCAAATATTTTCTCAACTAACACACAATACCTACTAATAATAATACTAATATAATTTTAGACAATGAAATTTCCTAAAATTATTACTAATTAACTTATAGTGTAAGATAACTGGTTCATGAAAATAACGGGTTTGAAAAGTCCTGTTTTTGAGCCAAACTGCGCATGGAAGGCGTAAACGCTCTTAAGGGGATTTCTATACTTTTTGTCTAATAATCCCCTGCCTCAGCTAAATCCGATTGTAAGGGGATCTGTAGACAAAAAGTCTAATAATCCCCTTCGCAGGGGAATCTTTAAAGGGCTTATTAAGGTTTTTCGGCGTTACGTTACTATTGTATATTTTAACATGGAAAAGTAGTTATTGTGCTTCGATCAAAAATAAGTAGTTCGCGGCCTCCCCCGTAGATTCCTAGAGCTTTACAAAAATGTCAATCAAAATTGTCTAAGTTTTGTTTTGACGCAGACAGTTTGCGCAGAGCCTGACAAGTTTTTTCCATACGGAACAAGAGATTGGTGGAGTCGAATTCATTTTATTTTATTTTGTAAGTAGGTAGGTACCTTCCTGAGAATTATATACCTACCTACTCAGTTTATTTTCTATAAGGATTAATTAACAGAATTCAGGTAAAGATAACGAATCATTTATTGATGAAACTATAAATTGGTGTCTCAACAGTAGGTATTTATACAAAAGGGTCATTTCAGACATACAACAATTTAAACTTAAAATACAATTTCAGGCAGGCACTCTAGATTAAAAAGATCTGGTTCCTGTCTGCGGCTTTGCACGAGTTTTTTTTACGGGACAAAAAATAAACGTTTTATAAATTCATACTTCTGGTAGAAAGACTAGGTTCTTACCTACCGAGGTAAGAACCTAGTCTTTCTTTTATTAGAGAGTCTACGCAAATGAAATTTTAGGGCGGGCCAACTAGTTATTTTAAAAATCATCAACTAGTAATATTAAACCTATTTTTATGAAAAATATATTAATACATACTAAAAATGAAAAAAAAAATTTAGAAGAAATAGCCTCTCCATTTATCAATTTAGAACAAAATTAATATTTTAACTTAAGCAAACCAAACAACAATATTTTATGCTGATTTCGCAAGTATATGACTCACATCTCAATATACGGGTAAGAAATATATATAAACTTACTGAAAATAAGAAATTCCATCCTTTTTCAGCACTTTGGACGAGTGATTCTTGCATTTTTTGTACGAGCACTTACCCATGCTTTTTGTCTGAACGCTAAAATGACACTAGTTGAAAAGCTTCCCTAACATGTCAAAATGTTTCTCTTTTGCTACTGAAGGTTTTGGCGTGCGCATTGTGAATCTAAGGGGGGCCGGCAAAGCCGGACATTTTTGAAGGGGGGCCGGCAAAGCCGGACATTTTTGATCGATGTTATTGTGTCATAACTACATCTAATAGTTAAGACAATAGTGTTGCGGACTTTTTTGTACCTAGATATGAATGTCTTCTATAAAACTGTAGTAGGTAGGTACCTACATTACTTTGCTCTATTGTAAAGTTTCCGCTGCGTACGCGATATCTATAAGGATTTTTCATGGTATTTTTTCAAACCTTGGGTTACATTATCGAAGTTTTCATACGGATCCCTAACTTTTTTGAAAGTATTCTATAGCCTATAACCATCAGGGATAATGTACGATTGTAGGTAATGGTGAAAGAATTTTTCAAATCGGTCCAGTAGTTCGGAGCCTGTTTCCGACAAACAAACCTTTCCTCTTTATAATATTATATTATTATAGGTACCTAGTATAGATATAGAATAAGTGGAGTGTGAGCGGAGCGAGTCCATGAGCGCGGAGCTTACCTACTGATTGGTACCTTATGGATACTGATGGAGTGTGAGCGGAGCGAGTCCATGAGCGCGGAGCTTACCTACTGATTGGTACCTTATGGATACTGATGGAGTGTGAGCGGAGCGAGTCCATGAGCGCGGAGCTTACCTACTGATTGGTACCTTATGGATACTGATGGAGTGTGAGCGGAGCGAGTCCATGAGCGCGGAGCTTACCTACTGATTGGTACCTTATGGATACTGATGGAGTGTGAGCGGAGCGAGTCCATGAGCGCGGAGCTTACCTACTGATTGGTACCTTATGGATACTGATGGAGTGTGAGCGGAGCGAGTCCATGAGCGCGGAGCTTACCTACTGATTGGTACCTTATGGATACCTACTGATAGTGCCTACTGGTGTTATCCTAATTATTTTAGCTGCACCACTGAGTGACGCCGCACTTAAATTATTTAGGTTAGTTTTACATGTAATTTAGTTGCTTATTTGTTAATATAGGTACGGGACTGACATAGCAAATAAGCAACTAAATTACATGTAAAACTATACTAGGTATTATTTGATTCATTAATCAAAGTCCCATAAGAAAAGGATGTAAGAGCAGGGACGAGAGATTTTCTCTCGTCGCTGTGTAAGAGTATGGAAATGGTAGAAGGTAAGTTAACCTTTGAGATTTTCTCTCGTCGCTGTGTAAGAGTATGGAAATGGTAGAAGGTAAGTTAACCTTTGAGATTTTCTCTCGTCGCTGTGTAAGAGTATGGAAATGGTAGAAGGTAAGTTAACCTTTGAGATTTTCTCTCGTCGCTGTGTAAGAGTATGGAAATGGTAGAAGGTAAGTTAACCTTTGAGATTTTCTCTCGTCGCTGTGTAAGAGTATGGAAATGGTAGAAGGTAAGTTAACCTTTGAGATTTTCTCTCGTCGCTGTGTAAGAGTATGGAAATGGTAGAAGGTAAGTTAACCTTTGAGATTTTCTCTCGTCGCTGTGTAAGAGTATGGAAATGGTAGAAGGTAAGTTAACCTTTTTAAATAAAACAATGTCAAAGGATAGTTAATTATTTTAATTTTTTGTTAATAACTAGGTAAGTAGGTACATAATTAGCTACTTATTTAAAATACAATTTGGTTTTCAATAAAACATTATTCAGGACTAGGTAGGAGGTTTCTTGGCTGCACTACACACTAGTACCTCCGTGGTACGGGTTAGGGTACCTACAACTCATCCGAGAAATAAAACCGGCCAAGTGCGAGTGCAAGGACTCGCGGACGAAGGGTTCCGTACCATTATCTATAAAAACGGCAAAAAAATCACGTTTGTTGTTTGGGAGGCCCCTTTAATATTTATTTTATACTGTTTTTCAGTATATGATGTTATAGCGGCAACAGAAATACATCATCTGTGAAAATTTCAACTGTCTAACTATCACGGTTCATGAGATACAGCCCGGTGAGTGGTGACAGACGGACAGCGAAGTCTTAGTAATAGGGTCCCGTACGGAACCCTAAAAACTCATCCGCGGATGAGTTGTCCACTTCACTTTTTGTTCTGGGTACAACTCATCCGAATCCAAATTCGCTTGGTTTTTGATTCGAATGAGTTGTACAAATCCAAAAGTGAAGTGGACAATAACTCATCCGCGACATATTTGTCAAGGGTTCCGCATTGAAGTTTTATAAACCTCCAGTTCATTAGGTGTAGAGAACAGCATCCGTTCTTCCCAAATATAAGTTGAAAATAATTAAATACTTGTTGTATAATGGGTAAGGTGAAGGTAAAGTAAAAGGTTAAGAAGATTGTAACATTCAATAATAAAATGGTTGCGACGAAACGGCGGCGGCGGCGGCGGCGGCGCGCGCTTCCAGTTCTACTCTGCTAGTCTGGATTCTAAATGAAATACTCGTTTGTTTCCTTAATTAGCCAAGACAATTTGCGCACGAGCCGAATGTAAGTGCAGCCGACGCCGACTGTACATACTAATACTAACCAGTAGGTGTAGGTAACGTAGCTTATTCAAGTACCTAATGCATGACCTAGCCATCTTTGTACAATGGTAGGTACATTTATATACAACCTACAGATAACGACAGGATTGGCTCGCGAGGAGCGAACTTTCTCCCGAGTCTTGGCGAGGGGTCGAGGGGTTCATATTCAAACAGACAAAAAGGAAGGTTTTTAAAGCTTAGCTAATGATACGAAAGCTACTCGTAGCTTCCACGCTCCTAGTAACAAACAATTTCGCTGCGTATGTGTTATTCAAAGAAATATACACTTGTCACCCCTCGAGCCATGTGACGAGAGCAAGCCGTCTCTGCGTGACGCGTCCGTCCCGTGCGTATGTGACGAGAGCAAGCCGTCTCTGCGTGACGCGTCCGTCCCGTGCGTATGTGACGAGAGCAAGCCGTCTCTGCGTCACGCGTCCGTCCCGTGCCTGTCCTATCCTAACATGACACTTAGTGTAAAGCTCAACTATTGTGGATTTGTTCTTGCCGTGTAACGCTCATTCACCAGATGATGCTTAGCTAGGTTCCGGTGCTTGTGCGGTGAAAGTGGTGATATACCTGTCCTGTCTACGCCATGCGCCATGCGCCAGCACCAACTGGACACATTCGACCCTCATACGGAAAACATCGTAAGCGACATTCACATAACTTTTTTAAGTTCTATACAGGGTCTCCCGAAACTTAACGTCAAGCCGAAAAAGAAAGACAGCTGTCTTCATAGAGACCCAAAAAACCACAAATTCATGGGTCTATCTCCAATGGTTTCTAAGATTAGGCCTATTTACTGTTAATCAGAAATTCTCTGCCCGGCGCGCGGCGCCAAACTTACGAATGATGTGACCACAGACAGATGTTAATATTTTTTATTTTTGTATCACAAACACGTAACTCATTCGTCACATTAGTAAGAAATAAAAACAATGCCCATACTTATCAAACAAAATATTACTTTACTTCTGTTTCTGCATCAATCATTTGAATAGGTTAACATTGACTCTTCATACTGAACCAAAAGTCCCCCGATGCGATAGCCTCATAGCCTGGCATCAGGCATGGCATGTTCTCTTACAAGTTGCCGCAGTTATTCTACATTTGAATAGGTTAACATTGACTCTTCATACTGAACCAAAAGTCCCCCGATGCGATAGCCTCATAGCCTGGCATCAGGCATGGCATGTTCTCTTACAAGTTGCCGCAGTTATTCTACATTTGAATAGGTTAACATCGACTCTTCATACTGAACCAAAAGTCCCCCGATGCGATAGCCTCATAGCCTGGCATCAGGCATGGCATGTTCTCTTACAAGTTACCGCAGTTATTCTACATTTGAATAGGTTAACATCGACTCTTCATACTGAACCAAAAGTCCCCCGATGCGATAGCCTCATAGCCTGGCATCAGGCATGGCATGTTCTCTTACAAGTTGCCGCAGTTATTCTACATTTGAATAGGTTAACATCGACTCTTCATACTGAACCAAAAGTCCCCCGATGCGATAGCCTCATAGCCTGGCATCAGGCATGGCATGTTCTCTTACAAGTTGCCGCAGTTATTCTACATTTGAATAGGTTAACATCGACTCTTCATACTGAACCAAAAGTCCCCCGATGCGATAGCCTCATAGCCTGGCATCAGGCATGGCATGTTCTCTTACAAGTTACCGCAGTTATTCTACATTTGAATAGGTTAACATCGACTCTTCATACTGAACCAAAAGTCCCCCGATGCGATAGCCTCATAGCCTGGCATCAGGCATGGCATGTTCTCTTACAAGTTACCGCAGTTATTCTACATTTGAATAGGTTAACATCGACTCTTCATACTGAACCAAAAGTCCCCCGATGCGATAGCCTCATAGCCTGGCATCAGGCATGGCATGTTCTCTTACAAGTTGCCGCAGTTATTCTACATTTGAATAGGTTAACATCGACTCTTCATACTGAACCAAAAGTCCCCCGATGCGATAGCCTCATAGCCTGGCATCAGGCATGGCATGTTCTCTTACAAGTTGCCGCAGTTATTCTACATTTGAATAGGTTAACATCGACTCTTCATACTGAACCAAAAGTCCCCCGATGCGATAGCCTCATAGCCTGGCATCAGGCATGGCATGTTCTCTTACAAGTTGCCGCAGTTATTCTACATTTGAATAGGTTAACATCGACTCTTCATACTGAACCAAAAGTCCCCCGATGCGATAGCCTCATAGCCTGGCATCAGGCATGGCATGTTCTCTTACAAGTTACCGCAGTTATTCTACATTTTAAAATGGTACTATAATAAGTACATATTAATTATCACTTTTTACCTTTAAAAATGAACATATTTTTTTTCAGAAATAAGGCCTAAGATCCGAACAGCTCCACATCCACACCTTTATAAGTGCATTTTGAAATACTGAATTCAACTAGTGTAAATGAGGTATATAATATTTTATTGAAATAAATAGACAGTAACGCTATTTGATGTGAGTTAGAGCGAGACAGCTAGAGATTCTAGATGTTCGACCAAAGTTCGATTCGATTTTGTACGGTTTACATACAACACAAATTATAAATAAAATGCTGACTGAAAACGCTGACACCGCGATCAGCTGCGTGCGACCTATCTTTTACTTCGGAAGCACGTACGAGCCCAAAAGTATAAAATAAAACAAATAATATTATATTTTAAGAAACAAGTCAAAATTCGAGTTCGCTGTCACAGCATCGGTAAGTTTGGCGCCGGGCAGAGAATTCCTGATTTTCAGTAAAAAGCCTATAACTCGGAAACCATTGGAGATAGACTCATGAATTAGTGGTTTTCTGGGTCGTCATGAACCCACCTGTCTTCCTTTTCGGCTTGACGTTGAGTTTCGGGACACCCTATAATGTCGCCGCCGCCGGATCGTAGAATCAACCCGTTCGTAGAATTGCGATTGCTAACTGAAATAATTGAATGAATGGCCTATGCCAATTGTTGAACGATCAACCTTCAACAATATGGGTTATCGTGACATTTACAATCGGTCTAGCCATTCTACAAAAGTACAAACGGACTGCTTCTACGATCCGGCGGCGACACATACATACACTGGGATTATATCGAAGCTAGCGAACAAAGGTAGGATCAGTATCTAAACTAGTCATAATAAATATTAATCACAATATTTGAATCAGTTCTGTTTACGAATACCTCGTTTAACCCGAAAGAATACATAAGTCGCTTGTCATATACAAGGTCTCCCATTAACAGTAAAGGATTAGTATCCACGCCCACGCTGTGTGAGGCATCAGACCACGCGGTCCAACATGGGCCGCTCGTCCGCGTCGGGGTCGGCCCAATCTCGGCGGCGAGGCGCCAGCAAGCCGCACAGCGAGCATTGGAAGAAGTCTGCTGCGTTGTTGAGGGGGCCGCGCGAGAAAGGCGACCGGCCGCCGCGCGCCTGGAAGTGCCGGTAGCGAGCTCGGTTCAGCTGCTCGTTGGTGGTCATGCCGAGACACAGGACCAGGTACAGCTGGCAGCCCGTCAGCACGGCCACCCAGAACAGGTGGAACAGTGCGTTGGCTCCCACCCACGCGACCCAGGCGCTGCAGGCACCCCAGCGCGATACTTCCGCGCCGCACGTCACCTGGAAGTACCGCACGCAGCCCCACACCATCCAGCCGCACATCACCAGGAGGCTCGCCAGGAACCCCACGAACTGCCGGTGATTGTTCTCGCCTGCGGAGCAGAGGGGAGAGCGGGTGAGGTAGCTATCACGGTTGTTCATACCTGCCTCACCCGGTTATAGAGTAAGAGAACTCGCGATTGCGGCTGCAGCCCGCTCTTCCACAAATGAGAAACCTCCTCGATCAAACTAAATAAAACCTAAGGTGTCAATCGCCTAAAACGACATTTATCAATAATCCGTAGCTCATTAAAAATAGACTCAAGACAAGAATGTACTTATAGAAAAATCTTATTATAGTGTTAATGATTTTCTGCTTGACAAATTTTGATTTTATATTCCTACCAATTAGTTAGAATTTATAATTAATTTTAAGTTTATCTGATGTATGTTTTTAATATGATTGATTATTATCGCTAGGTTTTGCTCAACTCAGAAAATCAACAAGGTATAAATCAGTTGAGCTAAATGTAGATTGTTTGCATCAGTCTTGAGTCAGTTCAACTGTTTCAACTGTGTATACCATTTCTAAATTAACAAAGAATATTACAATAATAATAAAATGTTTATTGCAATTACTTAAAAAACTATACATACAGGTTCTGGAGTCACCTTTTAACGAAGTTTGCTTGTGTTACCGGGGGGACCCCGCTCTTACCATTATTACAATAACAATATTTAAATAGCGAGATTTTATATTTCTATTCTTTCTATCTAAAAAGTCAATGGGGCAGAAAATGCCATCCACCCCATTGACTTGTGTAATGGGGCGGATGGGATTTTTTTTCCCAACCGCCCCATTGATGGGGAGGTTAATGGGGTGGTTGGGAATATATCATATTTAAGTATTTGCGTTCCAAGATATAGGTATGAAAATTAAGATACTAAGAGAACAGACAAAATTAGACTAAGAGTAAGGGTTTTAAATAAAAAATAACAATCAATAAGCAAAAGTTTTAAACAAAATAAACATTTAAAAATTCGTTATTCATGTAAAATGTGTAGGTATGATTGACAGTCAATGATTGACTGTCAGCCTCCAGTAAGAGCAGGCTGACAAGAGCCTGGCTTTCTAGATTAGGGCAACTACGAATTAACATAAAACGTGACTTGTAAATAACATTAGACCCTCATCCTTTGCACAATATTTACTACAATAGTATTCCTATTTTATTTTTGACGCAATGGGGATTAATGAACTTTTTAGTTCACTAATCCCCATTACGAGTTGGAATCGGCGTCAACGGGGAAAAGTGAACAAAAAGTTGACTAATCCCCAAAGGGGATTTTCAACGGGGATTAGTGGAATAAGCCTTTTTCGTCATCAGCCATTCAGTCAAAGATAAAAAATCTTTGACTGAATGGCTGATGATGAAAAACTGTAACTCAGGGTACCGGGTGACTCCTTCTACGACTACCTACTGATCTTGTCATGTTCTGCGTCATAAAACTGTAACTCAGGGTACCGGGTGACTCCTTCTACGACTACCTACTGATCTTGTCATGTTCTGCGTCATAAAACTGTAACTCAGGGTACCGGGTGACTCCTTCTACGACTACCTACTGATCTTGTCATGTTCTGCGTCATAAAACTGTAACTCAGGGTACCGGGTGACTCCTTCTACGACTACCTACTGATCTTGTCATGTTCTGCGTCATAAAACTGTAACTCAGGGTACCGGGTGACTCCTTCTACGACTACCTACTGATCTTGTCATGTTCTGCGTCATAAAACTGTAACTCAGGGTACCGGGTGACTCCTTCTACGACTACCTACTGATCTTGTCATGTTCTGCGTCATAAAACTGTAACTCAGGGTACCGGGTGACTCCTTCTACGACTACCTACTGATCTTGTCATGTTCTGCGTCATAAAACTGTAACTCAGGGTACCGGGTGACTCCTTCTACGACTACCTACTGATCTTGTCATGTTCTGCGTCATAAAACTGTAACTCAGGGTACCGGGTGACTCCTTCTACGACTACCTACTGATCTTGTCATGTTCTGCGTCATAAAACTGTAACTCAGGGTACCGGGTGACTCCTTCTACGACTACCTACTGATCTTGTCATGTTCTGCGTCATAAAACTGTAACTCAGGGTACCGGGTGACTCCTTCTACGACTACCTACTGATCTTGTCATGTTCTGCGTCATAAAACTGTAACTCAGGGTACCGGGTGACTCCTTCTACGACTACCTACTGATCTTGTCATGTTCTGCGTCATAAAACTGTAACTCAGGGTACCGGGTGACTCCTTCTACGACTACCTACTGATCTTGTCATGTTCTGCGTCATAAAACTGTAACTCAGGGTACCGGGTGACTCCTTCTACGACTACCTACTGATCTTGTCATGTTCTGCGTCATAAAACTGTAACTCAGGGTACCGGGTGACTCCTTCTACGACTACCTACTGATCTTGTCATGTTCTGCGTCATAAAACTGTAACTCAGGGTACCGGGTGACTCCTTCTACGACTACCTACTGATCTTGTCATGTTCTGCGTCATAAAACTGTAACTCAGGGTACCGGGTGACTCCTTCTACGACTACCTACTGATCTTGTCATGTTCTGCGTCATAAAACTGTAACTCAGGGTACCGGGTGACTCCTTCTACGACTACCTACTGATCTTGTCATGTTCTGCGTCATAAAACTGTAACTCAGGGTACCGGGTGACTCCTTCTACGACTACCTACTGATCTTTTCATGTTCTGCGTCATAAAACTGTAACTCAGGGTACCGGGTGACTCCTTCTACGACTACCTACTGATCTTGTCATGTTCTGCGTCATAAAACTGTAACTCAGGGTACCGGGTGACTCCTTCTACGACTACCTACTGATCTTGTCATGTTCTGCGTCATAAAACTGTAACTCAGGGTACCGGGTGACTCCTTCTACGACTACCTACTGATCTTGTCATGTTCTGCGTCATAAAACTGTAACTCAGGGTACCGGGTGACTCCTTCTACGACTACCTACTGATCTTGTCATGTTCTGCGTCATAAAACTGTAACTCAGGGTACCGGGTGACTCCTTCTACGACTACCTACTGATCTTGTCATGTTCTGCGTCATAAAACTGTAACTCAGGGTACCGGGTGACTCCTTCTACGACTACCTACTGATCTTGTCATGTTCTGCGTCATAAAACTGTAACTCAGGGTACCGGGTGACTCCTTCTACGACTACCTACTGATCTTGTCATGTTCTGCGTCATAAAACTGTAACTCAGGGTACCGGGTGACTCCTTCTACGACTACCTACTGATCTTGTCATGTTCTGCGTCATAAAACAGTGACCTATGCATTTTAAGGACTAGCTGAAGTAAATAGAACTTTCGAACTGTTAGAAGTCCTGATTCAAGGTACAGACTTTCGGTAAAGAACCTGTAGGGCTTCAAAAACATTACTTTGAACAGTGAACGTTGTGCTCTCTCTAGTGCTAACAATTTTTGTAGCCCCTCCCCAAATCGGCAAGCTAACCTATGATAGATTGACCAAGTGAGATATAAATTTAGCTGAGGAGATCTGTTGATGCTATATGACGCAGTGTTTTGAAAGTCCATATTAGTTTTCTTGTTCTATTCAAAATCAGTTCAGTATGGATGTGCCAAGATAGTCTTTGGTCGAGCATGATACCTACCTAGATATTTAGTTTGTGTTACTCTATTTAGTTTAACGCAAGAACATGTAGGACTGAAGTGATAACATTTGTGAATTTTGAGTTGAAAATCATGAGAGGGTTGGGAAGAGTCATATCATCATCATCATCATCATCAGCCTATATCAGTCCACAGCTGGACATGGGCCTCCCTTAACCCCTTACCGCATACAAAGCCATCTGTGGCTTTCAAAGTTTCTTATTTTTTTACAGTTTTTACAGTGTTTAAAAAACTCACTTGAATCATAACAAGCAATTCTTCGTAAAACGGAACGTAGTTTTTTGTATCTGTAGTGTGTCACACCTGGCGATATTTTTGAGGTTATTTATGTGCAAGGCGTCCGACCGATCAATTGAACAAGAAAGGCATGCGACTTAGAAGCCAAGCTGAAGATCACAGCGGCCCAGCTCAAGGAAGCGAATGAAGACCGAGACAGGCTGCTTCAAGAGCAGGAGGATAGCGAAGCTGAGTTCCTGGCCAACCTGGGCCGGATCCAATCACTCAAGGGACAACTCGCTGAACTCCATGCACACCATGAAGATGCAGTGTCAGAAGTGGATCGTTTGAACGCATGCCTGCGTTCTGTGGACAATTGTCATGAATCTTATGAACTGGTGTTGCAGCAGAACAGAGACTTACAGCAAGAGCTTTCAGAGTGTAGAATAAAACTTGATAACTTAGAGTGTAAGCCGTTGCCTTCAGCGACAAGTGTTTGTAGTTTAGATCTTCAAACGGAGCTTATGACTATTGATCCTAACATGTCCAATGTGGATCTTACTACACCATGTGGTCATGGTCACTACCAAACACCCGTCATAAAAGGGAGTAATAAAATAAAAAAATATGTCAAACTAAATAACTTCATTAGAAAATCAGAGAAAAAAATTAAAAAACAAAAACAACTTCTCAATAATGCAAAATTGAGCAAGGAAAAATCAAAATGTAACTTGCAAGTAGAATTAGACTCTTGCTATAGTTTATTAGGACGTAACTCTAAGGATTTAAACTATATGGCTGGGGAAATAGTTAACTTAGAAAGGGCACTTCATGATGTAACATGCAAATATAAACAAGCTCAAAAAGATGCCAACGACCACTATCTAAAAATGCTTGATACTGTGAATAACGAAAGTATATATGTTGAAGTACGGCATAGCTGCACTCAAACAGACCTAGAGACAGCTAGTACAAACTGTAATTCTTTGGCTAGAGACGGTGCTGTGGAGATGGTGCCCCCGTCACCGCTGGTGTTACCATCTGAGTTGCTGGTGGCGCCGCCAACACCTTCGCACGAGGCCCACTGTGGTAGCTGTAGCAACAGTGCAACACCAATTGCACCCACTGAGAAGCTCGAACGGATGGGCCCATCCGTTCGAGCTGTGCCATCTCCTGTTAAGGATTTAGCTCCAGGTCTAGACCATATTCATTATACCCGGAAGACTGTGATATACTCAGATCAGTTGGGTGCCGGGATGGGTCTTATACTGAGTGACTTACTTGTACAAAATGTAGTAAACAATTGCTATCCAAACGCTAATATAAATGTAATTACTGATTGTGTTCAGCAAGATGATTCTCTGAATAAAAGCACAACTTTAATTGTTCAACTTGGTGAAAGTTCTGTGAAACGGTCACAGTTGATTAGGCTAGTTGAAGTACTTCTGGATAAAGTACAGAATGGACTAGGGAAACTGATTATTTGCTCCTTCCCTTACTCAAAGTCATTGACATCAAAACAAAATGAAAGTATAAATAACATCAACATGCTGATGTACAACCTGACATGTCGTCATAATGATGTATTATTTTTTGATACTAATAAGTTTATTAGTAAAACTTTTTTGACTAGGGCTACATTGTACCTTACCAAACAAAGCAAACTTATAGTTGCTAAATTGTTAGCATATAATATTTTTGATCCCGTTATAAATAGTATAACGCAGTTACCTGACGAGCCTGTATGTGTAGTTAGTAATAGTACTAATGAGGGCATTAAAGCGACAGTGTCAGCAAATTTAAACTGACCACATCGACAACGGGAAAGCAAAAAGCATTTCATATAGTCCATCAGAATATACAAGGCTTACCCAGCAAAACTCTAGAATTAGAACTATTTTTAAATTATTTAAATGTAGATGTTATGTGCGTAACAGAACACTGGATTGTAAAAAATCAGTTACTTCCCTTTTATAATAACTATTGTTTTGCAAGTTCCTATAAAAGAAAAGCTGCAATACGTGGTGGCTCTTTGATTATAGTTAAAAATAGTCTTAAATGTAAAGAACGGAAAGATATTGTAAAGCTCACTATTGAGAGGACTATAGAACTTTCATGTGTGGAACTGGAGCGGCATATCATAGTGTGTGTGTACCGCCCCCCCGACGCAAATCAGGAAACTTTTGAATGTACTATGGAAGAAGTTTTGTTGAAGGTATTTACATGTAGGAAAGATCTCATTATTTGTGGCGACTTTAATATAGATATTTTAGCGAATCCTCTTGCCGATAGATTGCTTAATTTGTTCAAATGCTTTAGTTTAGAACATCTTTTTAATGACCCTACTAGGGTAACCCCAACATCTGCCACTTGTTTAGATAATATTTACTGCAGTCAATCTCCGATCAACAAAGCAGTAATTAAGCATTTCAAATCAGACCATTATGGTCAGAGCACGTTAATTTTAGTTATAACTTGAACGATAAAAACAAAGTTGAGAAATATACCTACAGGCCTATCACAGAAAGCCGTATTAGGAATTTCCAAAGTAAAGTAGAACTAGCAGTAACTAACGTATCTTGTTCTGATGACCCTAATGACTTATTTGCCAAACTTTTGAATGTCATAAACAAAGAACACAGTGAAGTATTCAAACTTAAAACTTGCATAGTTAGAGACAAGGTCGGATTCACTGATTGGGCTACTCCCGGCATTTATAGAAGTAGGAATAGACTATACGATCTTTATGGTGCTAGAGAAGCTAGGTTACATGATCCTGCGTTTCTTTTGTATGTAACAAACTACTCAAAAACATTTAAGAAAGTCTGTAACACTGCGAAATGCCTGTTCTTGAGAAAAAAATAGTAAACTCATCTAATAAAATAAAAGCAACATGGAGACTAATAAATAACGAAACTGGTAAATCAAAGCCACGTAGTAGAGAAATAAGGTTAAAAATTAATAATTTAATTCTAATAAATGATAAAGATATTGCCGATGCTTTTGATGCATTCTTTTCCGATATTCCTAAAGTTGTTACCCGGTCTCTAAACTCCTCACCTTCAATGGCGGTTAAATTATTAGAATCATCTGTTGAAAAATGTAAGGAAGTCTTTATCTTTAGCCATGTAAATGATAATTATATAGTGAAAACATTTAAGTCGATTAACATCAAAAACACTGAGGATCTTTGGGGTATTTCAACTAAAGTACTGAGTTCTATTATTAAGGAAGTTGCTCCTTTTTTGGCCTATATTTTCAATAGTTGTATCGATGTAGGAATTTTTCCTGATCTCATGAAATACAGTAAACTGGTACCTCTTTATAAGTCTGGTAGTCACACTGATCCAGCCAACTACAGGCCAATTTCAATACTCCCTGCCTTAAGTAAAGTTTTTGAAAAAATTATTCTCACTCAGTTGTCCTCTTATTTTAACATTAATAGTCTACTTCATAAAAATCAATTTGGCTTCACCAAGGGTAGATCAACAACTGATGCTGGTACAGTTCTATTAAGGCATATATTGGATGCCTGGGAGAAAGCGAAAAACGCTATTGGTATATTTTGTGACCTTTCTAAGGCTTTTGATTGTGTAGATCATGATACACTCATTAGGAAATTAAAACACTATGGAATTGGCAGCAAGGCACTGGACCTTATGCAATCCTACTTATCTGATAGAGTCCAAAAAGTAGATATTGGTAAAGAAAGATCTAGTGGCTCAAAAATTGAATTAGGCGTCCCACAAGGATCAATATTAGGACCCTTTTTATTTTTAGTATATGTAAATGATCTCCCTTTTTTAGCAAAAGATCTCTGTGACATAGTCTTATTTGCTGATGATACTTCATTGATTTTTAAAGTTGACAGAAATAAATATAATTATGACGATGTAAATAATTCGCTTTCACAAATAGTAGATTGGTTCACCGCCAATAACCTCTTACTCAATTCAAAAAAAACCAAATGTATAAAATTCATGTTACCAAATGTAAGAGAACTCCCAACTAAGATAATGCTAAAGGGTGAAGTAGTTGACCTTGTAGACTCAACTGTTTTCCTAGGGTTACATATTGATTCCTCTCTTCAATGGGGACCGCAAATTGATGCTCTCGCAGGCAGACTTAGTTCAGCAGCCTATGCGGTTCGAACAATTAGATATATTACCGATGTAGATACAGCTAGGTTAGTTTATTTCAGTTACTTCCATAGTATAATGTCTTACGGTATCTTGCTTTGGGGACGGGCAGCCGACATCCAGACTATCTTTGTTCTTCAAAAAAGGGCTGTACGCGCAATTTATAAATTAAAGCCACGCGATTCTTTGAGGGATCTATTTAAAGACATAAATATTTTGACAGTAATATCGCAATACATCTATGAAAATCTAATGTATACGCACAAAAATAAAGATAGCTTTCTGAAAAAATGTGATGTTCACAACAGAAATACAAGAAACAAGAACAAACTACACATTCCATCATATAGATTACGAAAGGTAAGCAAATCATTTATGGGAAATTGCGTACGTTTCTATAATAAGCTTCCATCTGAAGCAACTGAGCTCCCTATTCGTAAATTTAAACAGTACATAAAACTAAATCTTATCAAGAAAGCCTTTTACTCCATAGATGATTATATCAATGATGTTAATGCTTGGCCAGATGTCGCCCAGTTCCGCACCGACAATAGTATTATAGGAGAACAATCTTAAGCTTAGTTATATATAAATATTGACCTGTATCTAAATCACATTATATTTAGACTTAGATAGGCGAATAACATTGTTCTTCTTCCACTAGTGGACAAAAAATTGAAGCGAACAAAATCAATAACATTTTGTTTCTTATTTGATAATAATTACTATTATTAAGCTGTTTATCTATAAAATTTGACTTGTCTCGTCGTATCCTACGAATAAGGTCACTATTGCAAAACACCAACTTTACAGGAGACGGTTTTTTCTAATTATTTCGAAAAGTTTCTATTAAGCGAGTATGTTTTTTTTTAATAAAGCGTTTTATTATATTTTTCGCTAAATTATCATGTAAGTTTCATGAATAAAAAAAACCGTTTTCCCTAGTTTTTGTCGCTTAGCACCTTGTTCCGCGTGCAAGTTTCAAATCGATGCTATTCTAAACGCCATTGTGACCCTTTTCCACGAAGATTCGCTACACGACGTCAAACTAAGAAGGTAACAATCGTCTTTATAACCTTATTCGACGAAATAATAAGGACAATTACAAACTTATGAGGGTTACATTTTACTTTCCTTCCAGAATTTCGTTTGATATTTTGATAATTTTCGGGTTCGATTCCCAATTCGGGACAAATCACAACTACTACAGCTGACTTATCAAAGTTCTTTAACTAAATGGCTCAAAATCATTCGAAAGCTTAAATCTTTTTAATTTATTGGTGTGCAATAAAGTATATTGTATTGTATTGTATTGTGCCGAGTTTTTATGAAACTGTAGGATTGCTGACATACCTACTACGAAAAGTAGTACTTTCGTAAGCTAGGCAAAACTCATTCTAGATTGTTTTTTTTTAAATAAATTAATGAGACTTTATACGTTATAATTCCTTTCATATGAAAAAGGTAATTCAGCACAAAACTTTTAAATCGCTTTTGAACCGCTGTTCCGTGATCATGCGCATAAAATTGTCTCGAAATATTGGAAAACTCATAGATTAAATCATGGTAAATAACCCGTTTTAAATGACTAATTCAGTGCAGTGCAAATAAATGTAATGTTTTATTTGCCCTTTTAACATTCGCATTACATTCGCGTACATTGTTGCGAATGCGAATGCAAGTATTTATTTTCCACACTGGCGTTTAGCTGTGAAGGCCATTTATTGGCTTTTTTGTTGTTAGTTTCTTCTAACCTATTTTGTATTTATATAAAATGTAGGCCTATATAAAAGATATGTTCATATTGTCCTATTGTATTAAGTATATAATTCATCTAGTACCCATAACACAAGCTCTGCTTAGCTTGGGGCTAGATGATGCTGTGTGGATTATTATTATTAATCCATCCTCTCTCGGCCGTAACCCGATGAAAGAACACGCCAATGAGCCTGGAGCCTGTTATAGATTAGAGAATACATATGTTTTGGTGTTTTATAGTGTATTTCATAATGGTAAGGTCTCTACATAATTGACCGAGCGAGCGAAGTGAGCGAAGCGCCTCTGCGTAGTTGATGCAGAGGCGACAGCACCCAACTAGCATAAGTATGGGTGCTGTCAGAATGTACGTAATCTTCTACAGGTCGTATTTTACGACCGATCTGGACGAAACTATTACTAACTACTAAACTTGGTGTACCTACAGATTTTACAATTTTATAGATTTTTTTAGTCGTAGGGGTTTTTTGATGAAAGGCTTGTTTCCTCCAAAAAGGACAAAAAGGGGGCTACCGAACATCTCCGCTTTAAGACATCTGATTTCGATGATTATTTTATTAATTGAAAGGTTTTTTTTTAATTTTTATTTCTTCTCGTATAAAACGGTAAAGATCTACAGATGATTTTTGCCATAACGAAAAAAATAGCTCTGCAAAATGCAACAATAAGCATTAGAGCATTTACCGTACAGCGCCGCCTATTAGAACATCTTTGTAACACTTCGAGAGTAGGACGTAGGAACTAAGTAAAAGCCCGGCCAAATGTTTCGTCTTCGTATGTTTGCAGATTTATGAGATTTTATTTCAAAGATTAAATTTTTTTTAGTAGACCACAAACTATTTTATTTCAGAATTCTTAATTTTACTATGGACTAACTTTATTATTTACTTATGCCGTAGTTTGACTGACAATCAAATAATCAAATATCCTAATGCTAATACCGGTGCGATTTTTTGTCATAATTGGTTTTGTTTAGGAAGAAGTTTTAGTTATCGATTTTGTTATTGTTGCTCAACATTTTGTAATATGTTACAGACTACTCAGGCGTCTAAATGATATAATTTTTGGAATTAGACAATTAATTGTAGAAAAAAAGTAAAAAACATAAATAAATACAATAAAGAAATAAATTCAGAATACAGAATACAGAATACAGAATTTATTCGTAATACCGTTATTACATGTCATGTCACTTAAATATAAAAAAATTAATTATAAATTTATAACACAGGCAAATTAAAAAATTCGATGATATCATATAATACCAAATTAATGAGCCACTTTCTGATTTTTTTCTTGAAAATAGGTACGGAAGCTGCATTACGGATCCAGTCAGGCAACCGATTATAAACCGAAGGACCCATTATATAAACGGACCTCTCTGACTTCTGTAGCTTGTGTTTTGGTGTGACTAGGCGGTGGTGGTGGATATTACTACGCAGGGCGCGAGCGGTGTTGATACCGCGGCGCTGGAACAAGTCCACGTTGTTGTGGGTGAACAGGGCTACTTGATAGATAAGTTCACCCGTGAGAGTAAGTATGTTGTACTCCTTGAACAGCTCCCTGCATGAGACGTCGCTCGGGACGCCTGCCATCGCGCGTAGAGCTCGCTTTTGCATTACGAAGGCCCGCTGGACGTCGGCCGCTCGCGCCCACAGCTCTACCCCGTATGAGAGAGAACTGTGGACTGTCGCGTAATAGCAGGAGCGGACTACGTCGGGCGACGCCGTGCTCGCTAGCCTTCGCAGTGCAAAGCAAGACCCTCCTAGCTTACCGCAGAGTGCGTCTATATGCTTATCCCATACAAGGGAACTGTCTAGGTGGAAGCCCAGTAATTTAATAGCGTTCACTTGTTCCAGCGCCGTGTCACCGACTACTATATTAAGAGTGGGCGCAGTTAAATATAATATAAATAAAGTATATTTATTATATAAGTATATTTTCATATAATGTATAAATAAAGTAAATTAATTCATATAAATAAATAATATAATCAGATATAAATAAATGAAGCTGGACAACTCACACAGCATTATCTAGCCCCAAGCTAAGCAGGGCTTGTATTTTGGGTACAAGATAACTTATATACCTACATAACACAACACATTACAAAGATAGATGTTTTTTGTTATATACATATAGAAAACGACCAGAACACCCGGAACCATAAGCTTCCATCTGAAGCAACTGAGCTCCCTATTCGTAAATTTAAACAGTACATAAAACTAAATCTTATCAAGAAAGCCTTTTACTCCATAGATGATTATATCAATGATGTTAATGCTTGGCCAGATGTCGCCCAGTTCCGCACCGACAATAGTATTATAGGAGAACAATCTTAAGCTTAGTTATATATAAATATTGACCTGTATCTAAATCACATTATATTTAGATTTAGATAGGCGAATAACATTGTATTAAATTTTAAGCATTATACACTTACTAGTGGTTTATTTTTCGCTTCTTCCACTAGTGGACAAAAAATTGAAGCGAACAAAATCAATAACATTTTGTTTGTTATTTGATAATAATTACTATTATTAAGCTGTTAATCTATAAAATTTGACTTGTCTAAGTGCTTATTTTGTAAGCCTAAAGAAATAAAGTTATTGAATTTTGAATTTTGAATTTCATACCTGCAGATCGTACAAATTTAATGTTCCTGCGTCGCAGGCAGACCTTCGCCCGCCACGGCACAGAGGTCGTCTAAGTGCTCGCGAGGTCTACTGTTTATAGAATTACTAGTATAGGTAGGGGACCAGCAAATAATTTTTTTCATTAAAATAATCAGATTTATTTAGTAGGTATTAAAACAGCCTTCTATTCATTCAACACTATTTATAATTATAAACAAAATACCTAATTTGTAGGTAGGTAAGGCACATTTAATGTGTGTTTAATTTTATACCACTAGTTTTCAAAACATATAACCATACCTACCTATTTTAAATCATGGTTGTATGAGGGAAAGATTTGAAAAATAGTTGATAATTTTTGTGCAAGTAAAAATAACAAAACAAAATGTATTGGTAAAAGCAGAAACTAAAAAATCCATAAAAAATTACATAAAACTGACTCATTTGGTAATTTCTTGGCGTGCAGTTTACATACATACCTCTCTCTATGTATATAATTAGAGATTGTTACATTTATTATTACAAGTTGATCAGGCTGCAAGATCAGTTCCTCTTGTGAAGCTGGACTTGTGTAGCCCATGTCAATTGAAGGCCCAGGGCAAAAGTTTTCTTCATTGCTCTGAAAATAAGTATGTAATTAATAAAATCAGGTTTTAAACAGAGGCTCTTATATCAATCTAAAAACTAGGTATTCTATTATCTATTCTAATAATCTAATAGATAGATCCATTCATCTATAATAGAGATGTTACGAATACTTGCATTCGCATTGGCGAACATTTGCAAGATTTTCAATACTCGCATTCGTATTCGCAAGAATGCACGCGAATGTAATGCGAATGTATGAGAGCAAACAGAACATTATATTTATTAGTAACTGCACTGAATTATCTTTGTCATTTAAAACGGGATGTTTACTACGAATAAATAATAATAATTTATTCCTAAGTTTTCCAATATTTTGACACAGTTTTACGGATCAACCACTTTTAATGACCTGTGTTAATAACCATATTTCAACTTTAAATAGGTAAGTACTTACATTTTACTTTTCTTTTCGCGCAGGGGCATCTTTCCTAGACACTAATTTATATACCTTAGTATTTGCCTCGTTTTAGTTTCTCAGTTTACAACGTAAAACGACTCGCCGCGCGCCGCACGCGAGCCTTTTCGCCCGCGGTAAACGAGTACTGTGGAGCGTGTAACCATATTCGGCGGAAAATACCCATGTCGGCTGCGATTCGCACATGAAAAAAAGTCCCAAAGCTTTTTGTTACCTTTTTCGTCGGGCTAAATGCATCAGTGCAATTGTAACCAAATTTTAAAACCCTAATAACTTTTTTATATTCATTATTTATTTAGTTTTTTCGAAATGATATGATGTAAATGATAATGGAGATTCCAAAAATGCAATAAAAATAAAAGGTCACAGTGGCGACTGTAACCTTATTCGTAGGATACGACGGTCTAAGTGCTTATTAAAATAGTAAAACTTTCATCAATACAAAACAAATGTAAAACGGTAAGTAAGAACTTCTAATAAAATAATTTCACAGTCTTTGATTCATCCAACACTTGGGTTGCAACTTGGTTTTGCTTTTACTTTTGTTTTTGTTTGGTTTTTGACCATTTTCTTGCAAACTCCATTTATGGCTTCGTATGCGTTTGCGTTCAATACACGGTCATCCATGTATGGCTTCGTATGCAATAAAACTTCTTTCTGCTTCTTTCAGAGATGGACCCATCACGCTTTTATGGGTCTTCCAGGCATGTAAATGTAATACCTAGTGATGGTTTCTTGAGCGATGATGGTGGTTCTTCCGATTCTGACCCTGAGTATGAACCATATTCATCACTTGCACCTAAAAAACAGCATGTTATCATACCTGAGTCTGATTGCGATAGCTCCGATGATAACATCACTTTGCAGGATTTTTTGACATCAAAGGCAAAGGGTAAAAAAGTCAAGCATTCTTGGAACACCGACGTCATGCAGAGCTGGTACCCCATCAAGCCGATTCGGCACTCCATCCAGCTGTCCTAATTCACCAGTGTCCTCGAAAAAACCCCGAAAAGCTCTAGCCAGGCATCAAGATCTGCCACTCAATTCAGTACGATCTGACAATAGGTACTGATCATTTTCCCACTTGGAAGAAAAATAATCGACAGCTATGTCAAAACTGCTCAAAGTTCCGTTCTTTCACAAATTGTGTAAAATGCCAGGTATATCTGTGTGTGCTATAATGAGAAACGAAACTTTACAGATTTTCATAAAGTGTAACTGCCTTTTCACCTGATCACATACGAAGCCATTTATATTATATATACACATATTTTTTCTAGACTGCATACGAAGCCATACATGGTTTCGTGTAATAACTTCTTATTTTATCATTGTAATTTTGTTTTCATTCCCCCATCTCGGAAAGAGTATTTTTGCT
This sequence comes from Eupithecia exiguata, assembly GCA_947086465.1. NCBI lineage: Eukaryota > Metazoa > Arthropoda > Insecta > Lepidoptera > Geometridae > Eupithecia > Eupithecia exiguata. The sequence continues at coordinate 14,022,824 of OX352232.1, read as the reverse complement.
GTTCGATATCTGAGCGCGAAAGCCGTTTTTATCCTCTAGAGGATAAAGTAAATTTGAATTTAGAACATAGTGTGCCCTAAGTTTGTGATTCAAAACATCATTAAACCTATTCACTTCTACCTCCATGGTGCCGAATTTATCATGCAACCTTTTTTAATTTGTTAAAAACTCTAACCTTCTTGGTGTACTTTTTATTTAATTTTCTTTGTTTGCATTCAATTATTTCCTCGCTGAGGTGGGATGAAAAGTTACGTGTTGCACTCGGGTGTAAAGATTTTTATCCTTGTGCTCTTTTGACTCCCTCGCTAACGCTCAGGATTCTAAGGCCCGTATTATGAAAGCATGCTCAGTCATCGAACTCTGCTTGAGTGATGCTTATGTCTAGTTTTGAGTGAATACTAATTTTCAAACAATGCTTGGGAGCTCATGTCAAAATCTACACTCACTCAAGTAGCCGTCAAGAGCGGATTTCCTCCGTCCACGCCTTCGAGTAACTGCTTAGACATATTATTGAACGGTTACCAAGCATTACTTGAGTAATTAACGCTTGAGTAGAGATCACGTAATGACTGCTTAAGTAATTCAAAAAATTCAAAATTCAATAACTTTATTTCTTTAGGCTTACAAAATAAGCACTTAGAAAAGTCAAATTTTATAGATAAACAGCTTAATAATAGTAATTATTATCAAATAAGAAACAAAATGTTATTGATATTGTTCGCTTCAATTTTTTGTCCACTAGTGGAAGAAGCGAAAAATAAACCACTAGCAAGTGTATAATGCTTAAAATTTTATACAATGTTATTCGCCTATCCAAGTCTAAATATAATGTGATTTAGATACAGGTCAATATTTATATATAACTAAGCTTAAGATTGTTCTCCTATAATACTATTGTCGGTGCGGAACTGGGCGACATCTGGCCAAGCATTAACATCATTGATATAATCATCTATGGAGTAAGGCTTTCTTGATAAGATTTAGTTTTATGTACTGTTTAAATTTACGAATAGGGAGCTCAGTTGCTTCAGATGGAAGCTTATTATAGAAACGTACGCAATTTCCCATAAATGATTTGCTTACCTTTCGTAATCTATATGATGGAATGTGTAGTTTGTTCTTGTTTCTTGTATTTCTGTTGTGAACATCACATTTTTTCAAAAAGCTATCTTTATTTTTGTGCGTATACATTAGATTTTCATAGATGTATTGCGATAATACTGTCAAAATATTTATGTCTTTAAATAGATCCCTCAAAGAATCGCGTGGCTTTAATTTATAAATTGCGCGTACAGCCCTTTTTTGAAGAACAAAGATAGTCTGGATGTCGGCTGCCCGTCCCCAAAGCAAGATACCGTAAGACATTATACTATGGAAGTAACTGAAATAAACTAACCTAGCTGTATCTACATCGGTAATATATCTAATTGTTCGAACCGCATAGGCTGCTGAACTAAGTCTGCCTGCGAGAGCATCAATTTGCGATCCCCATTGAAGAGAGGAATCAATATGTAACCCTAGGAAAACAGTTGAGTCTACAAGGTCAACTACTTCACCCTTTAGCATTATCTTAGTTGGGAGTTCTCTTACATTTGGTAACATGAATTTTATACATTTGGTTTTTTTGAATTGAGTAAGAGGTTATTGGCGGTGAACCAATCTACTATTTGTGAAAGCGAATTATTTACATCGTCATAATTATATTTATTTCTGTCAACTTTAAAAATCAATGAAGTATCATCAGCAAATAAGACTATGTCACAGAGATCTTTTGCTAAAAAAGGGAGATCATTTACATATACTAAACATGCTTGGGAAAGCTTTCATAATACGGGCCTAAGTTTTGAATCCTTCGCTTGCTCGGTCATCAAAATTGAGCACGCGGTTAAAAAGAAACTTTGCACTCTTGTATAACAAATAACTATTTTCGTTTTGTTATGATTCATAAGAAGTAAATAAACACATTTTTGCATAAAACAATTTTTTATTGAACCTCCTTCATAATTCATGCAGTAAGGGGCTAATGAGCGCCATCGCGCCCTGTCTTCAGCTTGCCGCATCCAGCATCTGCCAGCAGTCTTTCGCAAATCGTCATCCCACCTGGTCGGAGGGCGTCCTACACTACGTTTGCCGTGACGCGGTCTCCACTCAACAACAGCTTGCTAATCCTTTGAGCTATGTCGACAACCTTCAACGAAACTACACACGCTAGACTTTCAGCTAACGGTTCAAATGAAAGGTAGGACGGAAATCTAAATTTTCGATGTCAGCTGTCAAAATTGAAGCCTTCAAAAATGGAAGAAGAGACAAGACAAGAACAAGATCACGAGTAGTTTCCGAGATATGACAGTTTTAGTTTTGACATCTATCTACAATTTGACATTCAGTGTCAATTTTGATCGAAACAGTCTGTTTGCCATGATCTTCCATGTGTGACAGTTTCTGTCACATCCGACTGTATGTGTCAATTTGACAGCTGTCATCAAAAATGTAAAAAAACCTTTCATTTGAGGAACTGAAAGTTTAGCACGAGTAGTTTCCGAGATGTAACAGTTTTAGTTTTGACAGCTGTCATAGGAAATGTAGATTTTGATGTTATCTTTCATTTGAACCTTTAGCTAAAAGTTTAGTGTGAAGTTTCAGAGATAGGCCCGTCTCAATTTTGACATTAGCTGTCATTTTTAGACATTTGTTGTATTTTTGACATTTGTTGTCATTGCAGACATTTTGGTCTTTGCTGGTTTTCTGTAATTTTTGATATTTGCTGTCATTTTTTACATTGGCTGTATTTTCTGTCGTTTTTACATTTGTTGTAATTTTTAATGTTTGTAATGACTCTTTTTTTTCGTCTAAAATTATCGAGTTGAGCAAAAGGGAACAAAATGAATTTGTTAAGTTAAGAAAACACATAATATCGCATTAGTGATAAATCTGCAGTGCGCCCTCTCCTATTTGCACGCCAGTAATGGCAAAACATGAAGATCTTATTTAATTTATATTTTAACATAATTGCATGCTTATACCATGTGAATACTCATGTTTTAAGCAAATGAATAATAATAAACTGAAGACTGATGAGCGCTATGGCGCTCATTAGGGGAGGCCTATGTCCAGCTGTGGACTGATATAGGCTGATGATGATGATGAAGCAAATAAATAATTCTTATTCTCGTCGTTTTTTTTATCTTGTGCCAGAAGCCCTTGTGCTTGCTGTTGCCTTAGCTTCTTAGTCATTTTGTATATTCTGCCGCACCGCAGCCGCACCGCTCTAGAACCCGACTCATCATTATCTTGTTCTTGCTGTTGCCTTGGCTTCTCAGTTCTCAGTCATTTTGTACATGCTGCCGCACCGCACGCACCCGCATCGCTCTAGAACCCTACTCATCGTTCTCTTGTGCTTGCTGTTGCCTTGGCTTCTTACTCACCTTGTACACTCTGCCGCACCGCACCTGCACCGCTCTAAAACCCGACCCATCGTTACCTTAATTTTCGCGTGAACGCAATAAAAAATACGAACAATTATAACAGATTGTATGTATCTATTTTGCACGCCGAAGTAATCGATGAATTACGTGAAACTAGGAGTGAAAAGGAAAAAAACCTAAGGTATGTCTCGTTTAGTTAAAATTTAAAAATAAACAAGAAAATGCCTTACAGTACAGTGGAAATCATAGCAAAAAATTATAATAGGTATTCAATGCACTAAAATAAAACCAGTCAAGTGTGAGTTGACTCGCACACATATTAATATCGTACAAAATTTAATATTTTTTTCTACTTTCTATATTTTAATAAGAAAATTATTATTCTCAATAGGTAGGTAGGACTACTCACCGATGCAGTTGCCGACCCAAGGGCAGTGATGGTCGAAGCGCGCCACGCAGCGGTTGCAGACGGCACAGTGCTTGGAACGCAGCGGGCGGCGCACGAGGCAGGCGCTGCAGAACCGCGCCGGCTCGAAGGCTGCGCTGCCGCCCGCCTCCGACAGCTCCAGGATGGTGCGCAGCTTGTCGGGCCGGTCGGCGCGGATGACGCCGGGGTCGGAGCGCCACGAACGCAGGAATGTGTACCAGAGAGCGCCCGAGCTCGCCACGAACAGTGCCGTGGCCGCAGCCGGCACCACGCCCGCCACGAACACCATCCACGTGACGTAGAACCACACCTGTAACGAGCACCCGCTGCGGTCAAACACCTTCGCGCTTCCTATCCTACTGTGCCAGACGCCCGCCCGCACCTACCTTGGTCGCGAGGTACACGCTCAGTGGGAAGATGTTGCGCAGCTCCTCAGACAGTAGCACGTGCGCGGCAGCGTGCAACGCGCCGTACAGCGCCAGCAGCATGAGCGCCTTCAGCGCGTACGGCGCCGCCGCCTCCAACGTCATGCCCGTCAGGTAGAATCCAAGGAACGGCATCACCACCACGCTCCACCAGCGCAGCTTCTGTGGAACACCCTACTCTTTTACATTTACACCAGCCAGGGCCAGGAATCTAGTGCTTTTACACTGCAAGCGCGTACTGCACTAACTAGGTCTGAAGTCTCGCTCAGTTTGCATAGTGTACAAAGAGATGCCTCTATTTTTTTTACAGAAAGAAACATTTTTGCATTGCTTTAGGGATGTTACGGAGGTGGTTTAACGGAACCGAAGAGAAAATTTTGGTTTATTGGAGTCGGAGTTTTAAATTTTGGTTTATCGGAGTCGGAGTCGAAGGTGGTGGCAAAAGAGAGATTAAGAGAAGAGTTAACACTCTTCTCTTAATCTCTCTTTTGCCACCACTAGAGATTAAGAGAAGAGTTAACACTCTTCTCTTAATCTCTCTTCTCTAAGGGGAGGCTTAATCAAATATTATAGTACAGATACAAACATTATATAATCATTCTCTTTAATTTACTTAAAAAAAAAATATAAACTTACATAACATACTTATTCGTAAAAAATTAACAGCAGTTAGAAAATTAAATCAAATGAATGGACTCTAAAAGTAGCAAATTATATTTAATAAACAAAAGCTTTACAGCTTTGTCTCCGTCTAATCTATTTTGAGCGGATCATAGATTAGGCCAGCCCCACTAAAAAGTTGTTCGCTTGCTACTGAGCCTGGTGGACACGACAAATATTGGCTGGCAATCGATTGAAGGGGTTGAAATTTTGTATTTCCATTAATTTTCCACCACAATAATGGATCATCATTGATGTGGATGTGTTTTTCTCTAGTATACTCATTCAGTTAACTTTTAATTATAAAGAATTAGTCCAAAACTGCATGTTCGTTGGATGTAGTATTTGCTGACCGCGGCAGCCGCGCGCCATCGCCCGCTATCTGCTATGCTTCGACCTCCGATTGAAAGTTTCGGAACAGAAGTCGGAACGGGAGGTGCAATATGAGGTTCCGACATATCGGAGTCGGAGTCGAAGCTTCGTAACATCCCCGCAGTGCTTCTACAATCTAAAATGTACATGTTTTTCCAGGTCCATCAAGATGGATGTGTTTTATTAATAATAATAATCATTTATTTCCGCGACTTTTCTTTTGTGCAACTGAGGTTGCTCAACTGCAAATAGTTGCGCAACGGGGCTTCCCTTTTGTGCAATTCATTTTGGTTCCCTTTTGCTCAACTGCAGATAATTGCACAACAAGGCTTCCCTTTTGTGCAATTCAATTGTTCCCTTTTGCTCAACTTGATAATTTTAGACGAAACAAAGACAGTCCAAACAGCAAAAATTACAATATAATGTCCAAAATTACAGCAAATGTAAAAAATGATAGAAATTACAGCCAATGTCAAAAATGACAGCAAAACAGGAAATGAAAAAAAAGTCGGCAATGACAACATATGTCAGAAATACAACAAATGTCTAAAAATTACAGCTAATGTCAAAATGATCATAAATGATAGCTATTGCCAAAAATGTCAGAAATGATAGCGATTCCAAAAATGACAGAAACAGCTTATGTCAACAATGACACAAATTACCTACAGCAAATGTTTAGAAATGACAGCTAATGTCAATATTGAAACAGGCCTTTCTCTGAAACTACACACGCTAGAGTTTAAGTTTAAGCTAAAGGCTCAAATGAAAGGTATGACGGAAATCTACATTTTCGATGACAGCTATCAAAATTGACGGATATTAAACACGCTAGACTTTCAGTTCCTAGCTCAAATGAAAGGTAACATCATAATCTTAATTTTCGATGACAGCTGCCAAAACTAAAACTGTTATATCTTGGAAACTACTCGTGCTAGACTTTCAGCTCCTCAAATGAGAGGTAAGAAAAAACCTTGTCATATGTTATCCTTTTGAATATATTTCTTCTATTCTGCGAGAGAGTGCGCTCCTTGATTTTGTCAGCTATCTTCGCCCCAATCCAAAGAGACTCTGCACTGTTCTGCAACATCTGCAGTGGAGTCACTCCACGCAGATTGCACACTTCCAGGTCCGCGTCTCCCTGAAAATGAGAGAACAAGGCATGAACAAGGGCCAGAGGTTCGGAGAGGGTACAACCAGGTTGCAGTCACACTTACATAGAGTACCAACGTGGAGATGGCGGTGGCGTTACGTGCCAGCACGGCCCAATGCAGCGCCGTGTTGCCGTGTGAGGCGTCGCGTGGGTGCGGGCTAGCGCCCAGCGACAGCAGTAGGCGCGTCGGGTCCACGGCCGACACCTTCCAGCACGCCCACATGAGCGGCGTCATGCCACCCGCGTCACCCGCGTCCACGCCCGCGCCGCGTGCCACCAGGTATGCGCACACGGCCGTATGTCCGAACTGCGCCGCCAGGTGCAATGCCGCGCAGCCCTCGGCGTCGCGCAGCGCAGGCTCCGCGCCAGCGCGCACCAGCGCCACTGTGGCCTCCAGGTGGCCCTGACGCACGGCCCAGTGCAAAGGCGTGGATCGCAACTCGCCGCCCACGCTGTCGACGCGCGCACCGCGCTCCAGCAGGAACTCGATGATCTCTCGTCGGTTGTTGATCGCCGCCCAGTGCAGCAGCGTGACTGTCTCTGCGTCGGGTCGGTTGACGTCCCAGCCAGCGTCCACGAGCTCCTTGACGCGCGCGACGGCGCCGTACTGGGTTGCCTTAACGATGTCGAACCCGCTGTAGTCGCCGACGACGGGCGGCGGCGGCGCCTCGCGCGCTCCGCTCGCCTCGCCCGCCTCGTGCTGCGGCGCGCCGCACTGCCCGCTGGCGGCGGCGCCACACGCGCCCTCGTACATACCGTACCGGATACACTACACTCACCGACACACAGGCCGACTCATCAACCGCGAATGCATTTTATAAAACCAAGATTAAAGACGCAGTCCGTCATTTGTTCCGAACTGATAACGAATAGCACAAATAAATTACTTTATCTGGTATGTACATGAACAACGTTATATTACTACCTATATCACGTAAAACAGAACGGAGCTATATTAAATAGACACAATATTATTCTTCGCACAAAACCTCGCTCGACCGAGAGAAGGAAGGAAAAGGAAAACTGGAAAACTCGATCAAAATGCAAAGCAAAGTTATCTCATCCACAAAATTTGTTTATCATGTGTTGCCACCTACGTACGTGTTCAAATAGGCCCAAGCCGATGTTATATTCCCTGGTCAAGAGACAAATAAATACATCAGCCCGATCTGTTTATGAATTTTTGGCGTCAAGAATAACGATCATCCATCAATCCATCCAAACTTTCATATTTATAAAATCTAGGACAAAGTACTACACGGTAAGTCTAGACAGAGTAATCTTGGACAAAGATATTTGACGAGAGGAATGGGCATTCGTCCAAGAAATTTGATCATATATTTATTTATTTTATTTTCTTAGGGATAACTAACAGTAACACTTAAATATTAACAATATAAGTAAACTTGAATAAACTTATTTCTAGAAGTGAACCAACCCCGCTATCCGCAAGTTACTATAGAAAGGGGTTGTGATAGTGAACATTTGACGATCATTATATTTGTTATAACAGATCTTGTAATTTGCACATCAAGAACGATTATGATAATACGATTATGATAATAATATGTAGTTAATAATAGTACCTACAATGGTTTTTATTATATGGTTGATGGCTTTCTTAAACAGAGCAAAAGGATCAGTTTCAGAGAAGTAGGTACTTATTAAAGTTGCCATAAATACTTACCTATTATTAGACACATTTTTATACTAAACCAGATATTTTTATTAACAATGTCCACTTTAGTTTGTTCATTTACAGTTTTTTAATAAAAATAAATAATTCCTTGTTAAAAAATCAGTGTTGACCAACTTGCGTTCACTTCATTTTTGGGTTCTCAGACACATAAAAAAAGAATTTATGAGGTGTTGAAGAGGAAGAAGGAAGAGGAATTGAAACACCTAAGCACAATACAGTTTTTTTTCCATTTCTACCACAGAGAACTTAATAATTTATATTTTTACTGCGCAGCGGCGACGTGCGAACGAGAGCGCGACTGTCGAATGATCGGGGGTTTGACGTCATCGGCTAGTGAACGCCCGCCCGCGTTTTTGAAAACCTGCGGCCGGAAATACGCACTTTGATTATAAACATCTAAGCCATTTTTTAAGATAAAAAGTAAAAACACAGTTTTTCTCGTAATTTTTTGTAGATTCATTTAGCATGTAAAGTAAAAAACGTTTGTCAGACCCAGATTATCGAAGCTGGTTAGGTATTGTAAGGTAAATTAATAGAGGTATTTTGAGATCAACGGTAACATTAGAGTCGGGGCAACAGGAGCTATAAGGGTGATAGTGATGCCACCCACTACGGTCCCAGCAAGAAAATTTCTATGGTGTTGTCTAAAACAAATCAATCGGCATCCCACAGGTTGCTTAACGTTTTTATTCATAGAGTAATATTATATACTCGAACAAGTACCTAACCGGCGCGGCGGCGGCGGCGGCGACATTAAAAAATTAACTTCATTGGCAGGCAGACCGGTTTGTTTATCAAAATGTACATAAGTCTCTCTTACAAGTAGAACGAGAGACTTTATTTTGACTTGTTAGTCAAATCGAAGTAAATTGTTTTACTTTGACTTTTTGTGGGTGTACCTACGCCATTACTGTAGCAGATTGTAAATCTCTCGTTTTGTCACACGATCAGATTAGGTGTATGTTGCTGGCAGCACTGACAAATAAAGTTGATTTTTGTTGAAATCTTTGATAGATTTGTCCAAAAGGACAAATCTATCAAAGATTGAGACAACCAAGACAACCTTAGTTCTCTGTCGGATGTATTCGTTGCGAATCCTATCCTTCAGAGAAACTCCGAGCATAGCTCTTTCCATAGCTCTCTGGGCGACTTTAAACTGGTGGACAAGCCCTACCGTGAGTGTCCACGTCTCAGCTCCGAAAGTCATGACGGGTAGGACCTTAGAGTATCGGTATACTCTAAGGGTAGGACGCGCTGATTGAAAACTTTCGTTTTCAAGTATTGCGGTATGGATGACGAGAGGACTCGACGTACAATACAAACTAGTCTACTTACTAGTGGTTTATTTTTCGCTTCTTCCACTTGTGGATAAAAATTTAACAAAATCAATACCGTTTTGTTGCTTGTTTGATAAAGCTGTTTATGTATAAAATTTGACTTGTCTAAGTGCTTTTTTGTAAGCCTAAGGGTATAAAGTTACTTAATGACTTTTTTGACTTTTACCTACCTACTAGGTAGCACTAGCGGCGTAAGGGGGGGGGCGGAGGGGCGGTCCGCCCCGGGTACCGAGCTCCAAGGGGTGCCATCTCGGCACCCCTCGAGGCGCGCAGATGGCACTTCAAATCCGAATCCGAAGGGGTGATACCGAAAACTCACACGCAGACATATAAAAAAATTGCGGCTCGCTTCGCTCGCCGTTGTTTTTTATTATGATTGCAAAATAAGTACTTGAATACTTTAAAATCGGGTGTAGAAAGGTTGCCTAGCAGAGATCGCTCAAACCGATAAGGCATTGTACATACAACTTCATCTGTATTAGTCTTTCCCTGCCCTGTGTAACTATTTTATTTGATGTGCAATAATGAGTAATTGCTTTGTACTGTGCTTTATTTTGTTGTAAATCGTAAAAAAAATATTTTCTCATTCATTGTCATAGCTTACTTTTTTTGCTAAGTATGCCTCACCAATTTCAAAACAGGTTGTGGCTCACTCCACTCGGTGATTTTTATTGTGTATTTGTTTCATAACAATCTTCGCAGCCGCCGCAATTTCTCCAAACGTTTCAGGGCTCGCTGTTATGAATTTTTTCATACTCTCCTTAACTTGTTTGTGATCACCCGAAAAAGTTACAAAAATTTCGGCGGCTCGCTACGCTCGCCGGTTCATTTTTAGCTTTGTTGTAAATCGCCAATAAAAAAATTTCGTCGTGGTTTTAGAATACTCGTATTTTTGCTAACCTCACCGAACTCCGAAATTACCTATTGTGGATCGCTCCGCTAGCCGTAGTTATTGATAAATTTATTTTTTAAATTATAGGTCACCTTTAAATTCACATATTTAATTAAGTCAATTATTAAGGTCACCTATGAGAAACTTAAAAACTTTTCACCTAACATCCGAAAATCGAAAAAAATATCGCGGCTCGCTTCGCTCGCCGTTGCTTATAATTCCTGTTGTTAGAAATTGAGGGTGCGGATAGTCAACCGATCCCCAGGGGGGGGGGGGGGGGCTTGGTAGAAAAACGCCCCGGGTGCCAGCCCACGCTACGCCGCCACTGCTAGGTAGACAGTTAGACACATTTCTAAGCTTAGAGTGTAGGTACGATTCACATTGCGCCCTTGATCAAAATTTTATGTAGTAGGTATATATTTATTTTCTGCGTCTTACAAGAAAGTGTAGCGGACAAAGTAGGTAGTTTACCGAAATAGTAAACAATTTTTTAGGAAGCCATGTTGCCATAAACGTGAGTTCAATGTATTGTAGCATTTTTAGATATTACCTACTAAAGGGGTTGAAGATTTTTGTTTGGGTGACCCTGCCTGGCATTTTTATTTTATGTTTCAAAATCGCGGCGCATACTCAAAGTTATATAATTATATGGCTATTGGATACTTAGGTAGTATAAAATGAAAAATGTCCTGTATCATAATGTCTTAAAGCGTCAGGTTGTAATAATCACAGACGAAACTTACTATTGCTTTTAGTACGTTTTTTTTTCATATGTGAATATCTCAGAAACCTTAGGCTTTAAGAAATTATGATGTTTTTATAGGATTTTTTCATAGGTATGTGAAAGTTTATCAATTTCACTGTGCACAGAAAAAATATGTGTTTTACCGATGGGGCCTTAATCTTTAAACTCGATTAATTTTTGACGCACAAGTTATCATCTTCATCGATCAATAAAAAAAAATAAAAAAAATAATAATCGGACGAGTTAAAATTTACACCAAACAACCACACACTGAGCCTCTAAACGAATCCTATAGAGGTTGGATAAACAACTCTACGACCCTTGCCAAGGCTTCCCTTTATGATATGAATAAAACCACTCCCCGCTACATTGTATAGAATACAGGCCTCATCTATAAATGTTTTTAGGAGGGAGTTCAGACTGTTCACATGGGTCAATGGCCATAAATAACTATAATAGATAGGTTTTTGTTAAAAATTATACATTAACCCAGTATTAGCCTGTATATTTTCGTTATCTATCTATGTTATACTAGGCAAATAAAATTAAGTTCTGAAGGTACTTTTCGAAAAAATTGTGTCTTCATATGTCAATGTCATGTCATTTCACAGTCACAGAGAACTTCGCTTCGCTGCGTATTTTGTTTTGCGCAACATGGCGAATGAAATACGCTCAGCTGCTCGGAACTATTTCAGTAAGAAGATGAAAATATCTTCTGCTATAGTGTTGTTGTGAACACACGGATACGGTCCAGTTAATATAATATTTTAATAAATTCCGTTGATACAGTTAGTTTGAGTACTCATCTGGTGCGCGTCATGATAGTGTGAGTGCAATGCGCGAGTGAGTTTCAGTTCTAGGAGACAACAGTGCGCTGTTCGGTATTTTTTGTTGTGAATCAGGACGAGCCAAATCCGTCAAGCTGGAGCGACTCCCGGAGTACCTGCGAGATACCGTCGACTGGTTCATGGGGTGAGTGGCCCCGCTGCTGCGCTGTACGCTCTGTTTTAGCTCCGTTATATCATCACATCACATCATAGTGGTTATCACTCTGCAGTAGGTACCTACACTTTTGTTTTGTAATACCTAAGCTACATTATAACTACAAGTAAGTTGTAAGCTATGTTAGGACTGCAGCCAGATACGTTGCTATCTCTCGCTTCTTCCTGATTCACACAACTGACGATTTCTTCTATGTAATTTTCGATGAATTTGAACGAAATTATCTTTCATACCTATTTAAGTAGGTACATTGTATGGTTCCTTCTGTAAGTACCCGATGGGCGTAAACGGGACACTATTAGTAAGTCTCTGCTGTCTGTCCATCTGTCAGCAGGACATCTTATGAAACACAAACGGTAGACAGTGAAATTTTCTCTGAGTCTGTATTTTTCTAGCCGCTGTAACAACAAAATAAAAATATTAAATAAAAAACAATTACCGGCATTTTTGCTCCATCTTAACAATTTAAATTTTCCCAGTGTATTAGGTATATGTATGAATGTGAGTGGGAAAAAAAAAAAACCGTCAACTCACAGACGTTGATACTTACATCTAGATTTGTTTATTTCAGCTACTTCCACAGTATTATGTCTTATGGTATACTGCTGTGGGGGAACGCTGCAGATATTAACACCGTATTTGTGCTGCAGAAGAGGGCTGTTCGTGCAATTTATAATATGGGTCCCAGAGAATCCCTACGAGATACATTCAAAGAAATAAACATAATGACAGTCCCCTGTCAATATGTTTATGAAAACTTGTTGTACACTCATAGAAATATCAATCGGTTCTCTAAAAATAGCGACATACATAATATAAATACTAAAAATAAGAATAAACTCGCTGTGCCCATAACTAGGCTACACAAGATTAATGTATCTTTCAAAGGGCAGTGTATACGCTTCTACAACAAAACTCCAAGTGAGTTGCAAAAACTATCAATGAATAAATTCAAACAAATTGTCAAACATGTCCTTTGTAAATAGGCTTACTACAAAATATCAGATTATCTAGACGATAAAAAATCTTGGGACGACTTTTGCTCCAACTCGAAAACTAACATTCTAACAAGGTATAGGTTTCTTGTTCGCTTCTTTACTTTACCTTAAAAAGATTGAAGTGAACAAAAAATCAAAGTGATCACTTTATTTCCTAGTTTTACGTATGTAATTTGTATTTTGTGACGTGTCCAAGAGTCCTGTAAGGTCTAAAGGAAATAAAGCACTTTGATATTTGATTTGATATTTGGATATCTAACAAGTTGGTTTGTGTTGGAGGAACACCAGGGGTTTGATCCCTTACAATACAAGGGACTTCATCAGGGGGCTTCTAAACGAAAAAGAGTAAGTACCTATGTGTCACTGCAGCCGCTACATATACAAACACAGTTACAAAATTACTATTAAACACAAAAGGGGGGCAGGTATGCACTCAATGCCAGGTGTAGGTTGCAAGCACTGAATGCACCCCTACCCAATGCTGCAGGAATGGGCCGTTCAGATCATCGGCCATTGCTTCCAGGAGGCAGTTGCAGCTGGCGTGCAGGCGACGCAGCGCGGCGGCACAGCGAGCTCATAACACAGCTGGGAAGCTGTCCACGCCCGCTGTAATAATTAAGGGGGCACGGCCAACATCCATCATAGCATAATTAAATAATGATCACGGAAGTTTTTTTTCCTCTACCCGCGGAAAAGTGAACAGTGCTTGAGACATCGTCGTATTTTAAAATTTCGTTAAAAATATAATTATCGTGAATTCAGTGTAGAACGACACGAATAGTGAATCAGTGAAAAAAAATCTGATTACAAACTTCAAAAGAATTAATAAAACACTGTTTTTACCGGATTGATCGCGTATATTTTATATTTTGTTTATAACCTGACGTTTCGGAGGCTTTTCAGCTTCCATGGTCACAGGCCGACTGCATGCATGGGCGGCATGGAAGCTGAAAAGCCTCCGAAACGTCAGGTTATAAACAAAATATAAAATATACGCGATCAATCCGGTAAAAACAGTGTTTTATTATGTATGAGTTCTCGCGAAAATAACCTTAGAATATACTATTTCAAAAGAATTTACATAAAAAACAATCAAGAAGCATTAAGTAAAACTTATTTAATATGATACATTTTAGAACAAAGGTAATTATTTTATGAGAACAAAATTAACACGTTAACTGTCCAGTGACTCCAAATGGACGTAATCCGTATTCTTTTGGCTTTAGTTCTGGTACAGTTAACGTGTTAAATATAGGCAATGAAAGTGGCAAAGTGCGTCTAGCTGTGTGGTTAGCGTAAGAATGAGCTCCGATCGTCCGCGCTACACCGCTCGAAGCCTCGCCTCGGGGCTCGTCGTTTCGGCTCGGATCGCGTCGGGCAGGAATAGGTATTCCGATGCAAACAACTCGCAGCTGCGCCTGACTCAGGCCGCTTGTTATTCTTGGAAATTTTCCGCTAAGTCATCAATAAATCGATGAATAAATAAACATTAAAAGTGTGGTCAGATCGCGAACTTTAGTGCAAAGTGCAAAACTGTCTCAGACGCTTTTCGTAACGGGTTTGTCGTACCAGTGTTAAGCTAAGAAATGTACCAAAATGAAGATGATCAGAATGATGATAATACAATACAATGTAATGGATGCAATGCAAGCGAAACATCTGCTTGAAATGCAGTAACTTGACCAGGGTCACAGTGTACTTGACGGGACGCAAGAAAAATATCAACTAATTTTTTCAAGGTCATTGACCTTTGACACGAATCAATCAATTCATTTATTTTGTTCTTGAAATTAATGAAATTCTCTCTCATACATTTACTTATTGTTATATGTTTAGCATGCATTTTGCAGTCCATCTGTGCTGTGGTTCATCGAGCTATGATTCTTATTCCACCTGTGCTCCGGTTCATTGAGCTATGATGGTGATTCCACCTGTGCTCCAGTTGTTACGGTTACAGGGACGCATCCCATTATGGCCTCCAACCTCCCCTATAGCCATCCCGAGCCTCACTCTCCTACTGATCTACCTGTCCGCAGACCGACCAACGCGTTCGTAAACACACAATATTAACATTCTGAAACTGGTTCAAATATCGGTGGCAAAAGATCTTAATTAGATGCACTGTAACTCAAAGTGACTCAGCGATGTGTCTCGCTCGTTGTCTCGTCACAGAATGAATGTTCGGTCCGTCGTCGGAGACAGAGAGCGCTGCGCGCGCGCAGCGCCAGCCTCCTCGCCTCGACCGGCTTTTTTCCTTTCCACGCGAGTCAGGTAAAATGTTTATCAACTTACCAGTAGGTAGGTAGTAACCTAGGTAGGTACCTAGAGTACCTACTGAGAATATTTGATCGGCTTCGCGACAACAGCTAAACCACAGGCTGCTCGTGTTCAACAATTGGCAGTAGGAGTTGACGAGAGTTATTTTGACTTGCCTAATGCCTAAGCCTAATGCCTAATGCAACGAGCAAAAACTCAAAATAACTTTATTTCTTAAGGCTCTTTGATATAAATAAATTATATCAAATCAAATTATAACATTTATTTCACACAAATAAATGTTACGGTACGTTCTCCCAGCGCTCACTCAAAAACTGTACCGCGTTACAACGAACAACAAGCTTACACACACGCTCACAGCTACATTTCCCATGATGTGCAATACAATGAACAATTATTGTACACGAGGTGTGTACAATAATTGTTCAATAAAGAGACATATTATAGAGGTGTGTAGGTACTGTGAGTAGGTACTGTGTGTAGGTACTGTGAGTAGGTACTGTGTGTAGGTACTGTGAGTAGGTACTACATAACTAGAGATGTAAAAAACGGTTTTTTTTCTGAGACGAAAAAAAACAAAATTTTTGCTTGTTTTTGCTCAATATTGATAACAGCAACAGGTATAGATGCTTGAAACATTCATACAATATTTAGTTATTTAATCACTTTAAAAAAAAACTTGAGAGGTGTCAAGGGACACTCGGATGGAACTCGAAGTTCCTTTCGATTAATGTGAAGTTAGTGAAGGAATTGTAAGAAAAAAATATTTTAAGTTATAATAATATTTTTTTATTATTAACAAATATAATGTAACTAGTTTGATAGATGTCCGCTGTAAGCAGCTATAAATGTCAGCCATTTTGGATTTAGAAATGGACATCATTTTCGTAATCCACGTGTCCGAGTTAGTCGAAAACGACATCCATGAGTGACAACTGCGATAAAAAAAATGTCAGCCATCTTGGATTTGAAAATGGACATCTTTTTCGTAATCTACGTATCTGAATTAGTCGAAAACGAAACCCATGAGTGATTTTTGCGATTAAAAAATGTCAGCCATCTTGAATTTGGAAATGGAAATCTTTTTCGTAATCTACGAGTTCGAGTTCCTCGAAACCCATACCCATCTATGTGGGTGGGTACGAACACGAAGCGCGGCTCGCTTCGCTCGCCTTGCTGTGTTAAAGGGGTCGCATTGCGGCCCCGCTTAATAGGTGTCGTATTGCGGTTCGCTCCGCTCACTGCAATCCGACCCACGCCAACAGGTTGCGAACACGAAGCGCGGCTCGCTTCGCTCGCCTTGCAGTGCGATAGGTGTCGTATTGCGGTTCGCTCCGCTCACTGCAATCCGACCCACGCCAACAGGTTGCGAACACGAAGCGCGGCTCGCTTCGCTCGCCTTGCAGTGCGATAGGTGCCGTATTGCGGTTCGCTTTGCTCACCGAACACGAAGCGCGGCTCGCTTCTCTCGCCTTGCTTTGTTATGGTGGCCGCATTGCGGTTCGCTTCGCTCACCGCAATACTTCCGTACGAGGTACGAGGACACAATCAACCTCGTACAATTATGTACGAAGTTTCGACATACTCAACTCACCACGGAAGGGTGATTTCCTTCGTCTGTGCATCAACAATGTCAGTGCCGCATTTGCGCGATCATTGTCTATGAATTCTGAAATATGCGGTGTTTCAATTTGAACCTTATTTCTTTCTAATAATGTCGTATCTAACAATAGCAAAACGTAAGTGTCGTTACCATTTACCATAGACTTAGGATTTTTGTGGGGTCGTCGCTACAAATTTTCGTGAGAATTAGAAGTGTCTCGGCTCTCTCTCTTTCACGGATTTGAGTATTTGATGTTCACCACATCACGCGTTTCTGTCCTGACTCCGGAGAAAGGGGGGTTAAAATTAAATTAAATTAAAAATTCTTTATTACATTGTAGGTACATTACACTTATTTAGGGCTCTCATTACCAATGTAAGTTATTTAGTAAATAACTTGTGGTTTGGTAGTGAGTGCTTCCCCTTACAGTAATTACATCATCGTACAAGACTTTATTGAACATCTTATATTAAAGAAGAAAAATATAATTGATACTTACAGCTTTTAAATTAATCAGAAATAATAATAATACTACTCTACATTTAAACATAATATTAAACTAAATAAAACAAAATACAGTAACATAGGGCACAGAGATCAGCTATCGACAGACTATCTATCAACAGAGTCACATCCAGTTTGTTGAGTGTGTAATTTGGGAGTGTGTGTATATAATGTTTGTGAGGGTGTGTGTGTATGAGTATGTAAGCGATTAGGTTATAGTATGGTGTACATGTTAAGGGTACCAAATTGATTATATTATTGTAAAATTGTAAATAAGTTCTCAGTTGCAGTATAATCTAGCGAATGTAGCCATTGCATTAATATTGTTTTGCATTTATATTTAGGTTTACGGTAGAAGTCTAGTTCTTTGTTAACTTTGTTATACAGTCGTGCACTCAGGACACGGTAATGGCGAGCCGCGAGTGCCAGTCTGTATCGCGGGATTGTATGAATTTTATGCTTAAGGCGTTTATTTAGGTTCATGTTTGGGTTAAAAGGGGTTTCAATATGCATCCTAAGGATAATTCGCATCACAAACAGCTGTCTAACGGTCAGAGTAGGAAAGTCTTTGTAGAGCTGAGTAGTCGAGAAGCGGAATGGTCTGTTCAATATGACCTTTAGGAGACATCTTTGTGCTCTCTCGAGCTGCAATAAATGTGTTTTAAAGGTACCACCCCATGCAGTTATGCAGTACGAAAGGAGAGACTGTGCAAGGGCAGAGTAGACCAATGTCATTGTGGCTTTTGATGCAACTGATCTTAGAGTTTTGAACACATAAATGAGCTTTCGTATTCGTAAGGCAACTGCTTGTATGTGAAGATTCCAACTAAGACTGTCATCTAGGAGTACGCCGAGATATTTTATATTGCTGGTTCGAATCACCGACATGCAATCGGGACTTTCACAGTTTGAGACACTACTATATTAAATGATGAATGGGCATGAATGGGCTACTATATTAAAGTCAGGAGGTGGTAGTCCTGTGCAATGTGGAGAGAAGGCTATGAACTTAGTTTTTGAAATATTTAAGGTAAGAATGTTGCTCTTAAGCCACGTCATTGTTGAGCTAAGGGCCATTTCTGCATTACTTCGGGCCTCTTCCCAGCTAGCGCCTTTGATGAGGAGAGCCGTATCATCAGCGTACGTAAAGATTTTGCAACTAGGTAGATTGAGCCTACATAGACTATTAATATAAAGGAGGAAGAGCGTAGGTCCCAGGACGCTACCTTGCGGCACACCATAAGTAATTTGCTCATCAGCACTAACAATACCTTCAATTTTGACACATTGCAAGCGGTTGGATAGGTAGTCTTTAAAGATGTCATGTGTGATACCTCTAACTCCCACCTTTTCCAGTTTATTGAGCAAGAGCGGTATAGAGACAGTGTCGAATGCTTTAGATAAGTCAAGAAAGACACATACAGACTTTCGTTTTTTGTCTAATTGCTCCACAATACTGTTCGTCAGATCTAGAACAGCATCCTCTGTAGAAATACCCTTTCTGAAGCCATATTGATTTTCTGAAATTATTTTGTGGTACTCTAGGAAGTTAATCAGTCTCTTGTTCAGAATTTTTTCTAATATTTTTGATAGGGTTGTTAAAACTGAGATGGGTCTGTAGTTATCGACACTATCCCGTTTACCGCTCTTGAAAATCGGATGAACTAGAGCTTTCTTGAATGCGTTAGGGAAAACACCAGTGTCAATGCTCAGATTACAAACGTGTGCTATGGGGCCTATCAAGTATCTTTTAGCGCACTTGATGACTTTGCAGGGAATCTGATCCCACCCAGTTGCACAATCGCCACGCAGTCCATCAATAATGGAATTCACTTCTAGCATATCAGCAGGGAGAAGCACCAGTGAGTTTAGTAGTATGGTCTGTTCGGTGTTATCTACAAGACATGATGTGTGATTGATTTTTGAAGCAAGATTCTTGCCTATGTTGACGAAATAGCTATTTACTGCGTTAACTGATGTCAGAAGATCTTTTCGTGTTAGTAGGAGCTCACCAGAGTAGTTTTTTTTCGTGTTTAGATTGGCTACTTTTTTGATAGCTTTCCAGGTGGCTTTTGGGTTGTTTCGAGCTAGTTCAAACTCCCGTCGTTCGTATTGTCTTTTTAGCTTGCGAAGTAGATTTGTACAATAGTTTCGGTATCGACAATAGGACACCCTTAGAATCATGTTAGTGGGCTCTTTTTTTGATTGGCGGTGTAGTTTATCTCTATGTTTCAGGCATTTAAGAGCTCCTACAGTGAACCAGGGTTTTATTATGGCGGAATTGCATGATATTCTTTTTGTTCGAGTATTTCTCTTGATAACTGATCCTATTATGTCTATAAGAATATCAGCCGCAAGGTTTGCATTCGTACAGTTTAAGACAGGAGAGAAGTCTGATTCACCTAGTTCTTTAGTGATCTCGTCAAAGTCCAGTGCTATGCTAACTCTACTTTTGCTTTCTTTATAAGGGGAAGAATGCTCCGTGTGTAGAATCACAGGCGAGTGATCAGTGGTAAATGTATCGAGTATTAAACAGATAGTATTTTCGTTTTTAGTTTTCATAATTACGTGATCGATACAGGCGCCACTGGCCTCCCGCGTGGATTTGTTATAAGCAGGTAAGAGACCATGACTTGCAGTAAGATTTAGATATTCGTTTGAATTACTGTCTGTGTTTCCTGTGGCGATGTTGATATTGATGTCACCCACAAGAAAAACAGTTTTGCACAGGGATATAGAGGTCATTAAGTTGTCCAAGCTGTTTAGAAAACTATTTGCATTACTATGAGATGGCGAACGGTAGATGGCTGCTATGGCTACTTCAGGTTCACAGGTGATTAGCAAACAACTACAGTCAGACATTTTAGGCTCAGAGACGGTGTGCTTGATAGATGACTTAATGTAGACCACAACACCATCATTTTGGTTTGAGAAACTAGATCTAAGACCGGTGTAGTTTTCCAGTTCCGGTAGATTAGAAAGTTTACTTAGCCAGCACTCAGTAAGAACCAAGATATCGCAGCTGACTCCAATCCTAGCAAGCAGAGCAACAAACTCGGTTGACACTGTTGACAGGTAGACGGACAACAAACTGACCTACTCCTGTAATAGTGTTTTCCCACGACGACGCACGACACCACAGGATAAAATGCGATGGCGACTCCGGCCATCCGGCTGTGCGGTGTCGTTGCGTGTCCGTGATGGTAGCGAACACATAATTGAATTCACGTATGTTGTTATGACTAATAAATTCGGTATAAAATAAATAACGCATAATTAGGGCAAAAACAAAATAAATAGTGCCTCTTTGGTTTAAGAAATAATGACCATTGTTTATGGGTACGCTAGCATAACGATCAAGCTGACGTACACACGACCGTACTCAAAAACGACTTATCCTATAGCAACAAAATGTACACACATAAATAACGTACAAATAGAGCACGACCCATGCAAAATTTCATGATGATTGCTCTTACAGGAACAGAGATATGGACCAAGACTATAAAATAACCTCAAAAGGGAGTACGTTAGTAGGTGGCGGGCGGCGGCGGCGCGAAAATCAGGAGGTATGTAGATGTCGAATAGCAAACCGTAGGTTACGATTTCCAAATATCCTATGCAAAGGTTTTTACTGCCCTGATTCACAAAATTTATGGAATTATTTTGATTAGGACGTACTTAAAACGCTTCAAATCTTATCATAGCAAATATGTAAGTTGATAATGTGTCCCTGACTAAGCATTGAGTAAAAAGTAGTTTGCAACTTACTTTTATGATGAAAAAACAGTAACGCTGGAACAATGCAGAATGTTAACTCGTACCACGTTGTTGAGGTAATTATAGTATTATAATTAATTCTTCACTAAGTAAACAAAACAAATACCACACTCACTTTTATAAGAAGTTATTCGATACACAGTCTGACTGTACCCCCCGCGCCGCCGCCGCCGGCGCTGTTACATACAATCACTATAGTTGTCTTGTCTAGTGTAGAGGCGCCACCACTGAAGTCTTGCCGCAAAAGCGATACAACTTATTCTGATCACGATAGTGAAATAATGGATACGAGCAATTTTGACTGCGATATACCCGGAATAAGACAAGAAGAGCATAATTTATTGTAAAAAACAACGAAATAAATACAAAATATTTGTTTTATTTACTATACTTACTACGCCATCTCTGAGTCACTTGCTTACTCTTCTTCTTCGTCGGGGATTCACACGAATCTTTCTCTATGTTTCATTGTTACCAATACATTGCTCGCTCATTGCTCTGACTTGAAACAAGATCTACAAATAAAAATACTCATAAAAGAATAAGTAGTTTTGTTACTTTATGTGAATGTAACAAAAGTAATTATTTTTACCACCTACTTACATTGTTCGGTGTATAATTTCACTAATAAATTATTTGTTGTGTGCGACTGTACCGCAATGCATATTTTGTTTGTAGAACTTCACATTAACTTTTTATATTGTTTCTCTACGAATTTGTAAAAAGTATGACTACGAGTACCTAACCTACTGGCAGAGGCAGTATTTTACGCAGTATTTATACATATGTCATTTATATTAAGAGAAGCTCGCTTTCTATAAGAACTATTACGCTTTTTAATGGGTACGCCAGCATAACGCCAGTTTTGAGGTTATTTTATAGTCTTGTCTTGGTCCATATCTCTGTTCCTGTAAGAGCAATCATTATGAAATTTTGCACGGCTCGTGCTCTATTCGTTTGTATTTATGTGTGTACAATTTGTTGCTATAGGATAAGTCGTGTTTGAGTACGGTCGTGTGTACGTCAGCTTGATCGTTATGCTAGCGTACACATAAACAATGGTCATTATTTCTTAAACCAAAGAGGCACTATTTATTTTGTTTTTGCCCTAATTATGCGTTATTTGTACCGAATTTATTAGGCATAACAACATACGTGAATTCGATTATGTGTACGCTACCATCACGGACACGTCGTTGCGTGTGTAAACGGTTCATAGAAACCTGTCGTGCTGTGCGGTGTCATGTCGTTGCGTGTGTAAACTGTTCATAGAAATAGGTATGACGCCTGGTCGTCACCGCATTTTGTCGTGTGGTGTTGTGCCTCGTGTGAAAACGCTGTAAGGGTTCGGAACTCTAAAAATGGCCAAAATGAGGTATAATTTTGAAATCGGGGAGTAGACTAGTATAACGAGTGGGATATCAATTGGTAACAATAACAGTTTTATTAAATGTAGTAGGTAGGTTTAATTT
Source organism: Eupithecia exiguata (assembly GCA_947086465.1). Classification (NCBI taxonomy): domain Eukaryota; kingdom Metazoa; phylum Arthropoda; class Insecta; order Lepidoptera; family Geometridae; genus Eupithecia; species Eupithecia exiguata. Next base: position 14,000,053 of record OX352232.1, on the reverse strand, counting down.
AGAAGGGTGCGGGGCGCGAGGGGTTCGCGGACGATCAGTTGAGTGAGGTGCGCGCTTTGTGGCGATACGATAAGACACGTGAGTGAGGTGGTAGGTAAGTGGAGTAGTGCGGTGCGGTGCGCGGCGCGGGCGCGCGGGCGGGCACGCCACACTAGACTAGTGTAGTGAGTGACTAGGCGCAGCGCAGGCAGTCGCTAGTCGGTCCCGCGACCTCGTCGTCGATGAGCGAGGGCGAGCATGCCGCGGGCGCGGGCGGCGGCGCGCGCCGCTGGCCGCACGCAGCGCATGGCTTGCTGCGCCGCGGCGGCGCCGGCGTGCGCGCCGCTAGGCGTCTGCTGCACCACAAGTACCGCAGCGTGCCCGAGGAGCCTCTGCCCCCGCCCCTGCCCTTGCCCCTGCCCCTGCCCCTGCCCGACCTAGACGACACCGTCTCTTGTTTCTGCAGGTGATCTCATCCTTATTATCACTTATCATCATTATCGGTACCTACCTACCTACTTACTCAAACTTACTAAATTTAAACAACAAAATGACAAGGTTCCTATCATCCTAGCCTGTGGTTGTGGTGTGGTGTGGGGCCAACCTAACTTCCTACAACCTGCCCTACCTACTACGTTGATGAGTGGATAGGTTGGTGGTGCTCGTATTGTATTCTAGGTATTTGTAACTACCTAGAATAGATGAGGAGAATTCGATAGCATCTGTACCTACTACCTAAAAGGCATATAATTATAGGTGTCATTTATAGGTATTTATCTAGTATTATTTATCTAGTACCCATCATAATAACAGGCGCTCTGTTTAGCTTGGGGCTAGTTAATGCTGTGTGAATGGTCCAGCATTATTTATTTGTTTATTAAGTGGCAGGTACTAGGTAGTTAGGTAGAAGGTGCGGGGCGGCGGCGGCGCGGGCGCGCGGCGGCCCTCACTTGCAGAAAATGGTCTCCGAGCGCTACGCCTACGCTACGCCTTTTCTGTGCCTGCCTTTTTGAAACATTCAGATGGCATTGGGTATGATAATGATAAGTACCTATCTGCATCATTCATTGGCTTAGTGAAACTAAATAAAACCAGCCAAGTGCGAGTCAGACTCGCGCACGAAGGGTTCTGCACCGTTATCTATAAAAACGGCAAAAAACAAAAATCACGTTTGCTGTATGGAAGCCCCCCCATTAAATATTTGTTATAAATAAATAAAAATAAAATAAAATAAAATCCGTTTATTGCAGGCACAAAAAGACCCATATCACATTAAAAATTACAGATACAAAAATAAAAATTACAGTGCACACTAGAATAAATATAAAAGGTTAAAAACTAAGGTAGGTACGATAGGTTACCTATTTTCTATTTCCATCCATGTGGACAGAAATCCAGTGTCTATAAATGGGATTGGCCAGATAGTCAGAAACAGCCTTCAGGATGGTGTTATTAGAGCGACTCAGTCGATTCCAGAAAGCTGCTATCCTTGCCCGTCTTATAGCAAAGAAGTCGGGAACTCCCGCCTCAGAAAACATGGTCGACGCACTGCAGTGCCTTGGCAGTCTCATAAGGGCCCGGTATGCATTATTATACTGTATCCTTATGGTGCTGTAAGATTTCCTAGTGAAGTTGTACCACAGTTGACATGTGTACATACCTAGGCAGTATGCCTTAAACAGGGTGTTCTTCACATCGGAACTGCAGTTAGCAAATCGGCGTGCGAGCATGTTACCTCTGACGGCGAGAGCTCTCCTCTCCCGCTCTATGTCTGCATCATCTTTTGATGACTCCGTCAGTAGGTGACCAAGGTACCTGAACTGTTTGACCATCTTAATAGTCGTACTGCCCAAGTGCACCTCGGGCACCTTATCAGGACCTCGTCCCGACCTGAACACCATCCATTCTGTTTTTGTGACGTTGTATTTTAATCCATGAGCAATAGCATATTGCTGACAGATTAAAAGCAGCTTTTGCAGACCTTTGACTGAGGGACTAAGGAGCACCATATCGTCTGCATAACTAAGATTGTTGACACAAACGTTCCCTAAGTGGCATCCGATCCTAGTGCTCCTCAGCTCCCCAATCAGATTGTTAACATACAGGTTGAACAGGTCGGGAGAAGTCAGCCCACCTTGACGAACTCCGCAATCTAGCCTATAGTCGCTAGAAGTCGTGTCGCCCCATTTAACATTGTTAATTTGGTTCCTGTACCAGTACCTCAACAGATTCACCACATGATTTGGTACTCTTGCGCTAGTCAATTTTGACCACAGGATTTCATAATTCACAAGGTCAAAAGCCCGACTAAGGTCTAAAAAGCACGCATAGACCGATGTACCTTGTGACGTGTTATATTTAAATTTCATTACCTATATATTTTTAAAGTGAAAAAGCCGTTTTAAAAATACAAGCAATAAGCAAAAATACTCTTTCCGAGATGGAGGGATGAAAACTCTATTCTTATGGTGTTATCATTAGTAATGCATTCAATGGCGAAAAAAACACGTGAAAGAAGATTTTCACCAGCAACCAGTTTTTGGTTGCTGCTGAAAAGTGGCTTTATGTCCGTATGAAATGATGGCTGTATGATGTACAGTACCTACAATACAATGTACGTACAAACATCGTACAGCTCTTGTACACGATCACTTATCCACCAGTACTTGACTTACCATACGACTGATCATCGCTAGAAAAAGCAATCAAAACTCTGATTAGTTATATTGAAAGTTGTTTGTTTTGTTCCAGGTGAGTTGAAAGTTGTGATGCGCACCGGGTTCCCCGCACCATGTTGGACTGTCTCTGGTGAGTGAGGTTCGAATACTCTTTAACAGTCGTCGCCGCGGCCACGTGGACAAGGTTACTACCTAAGGCCTGCCTAGCCGACTGCCAAATACCTACTTTTACTCTCTTCTGTTGCTGTTCGGGCTTGGAGCCCATCATCATCAGCCTATATTAGTCCACTGCTGGACATAGGCCTCCCCTTATGAGCGCCATCGCGCCCTGTCTTCAGCTTGCCGCATCCAGCATCTGCCAGCAGTCTTTCGCAAATCGTCATCCCACCTGGTCCGAGGGCGTCCTACACTACGTTTGCCGAGTCGTGGTCTCCACTCAAGAACACGTTTACCCCAGCGGTTGACGGTTCTTCTAAAGATATGGCCAGCCCACCGCCACTTCAGCTTGCTAATCCTTTGAGCTCTGTCGATAATCTTGGTCCTCTGTCGGATGTATTCGTTGCGAATCCTATCCTTCAGAGAAACTCCGAGCATAGCTCTCTCCATAGCTCGCTGGGCGACTTTAAACTGATGGACCAGCCCTACCGTGAGTGTCGACGTCTCAGCTCCGTAGGTCATGCATGACATGACGGAGGACGCACTAATTGAAAACTTTCGTTTTCAAATCTTAAAATATCACTAAAAACTTACATTTAAAATGCCTATCGATATTCATGAATTCATTACTGTTGTTAACGGGTTAGCTACGAACCTTATTTGTGTTGGAAGAACACCAACGTTTCATCCCTTAACTTAAGGAAAACGTTGGTGTTTTTCCAACACAAATAAGGTTCGTAGTTAACCCGCTTACATCCGTAATGCATTCATGAATGACTTCGTAATTAGTTAGAGTCTGTCTGAAAACATGAATGATCACTCTGGCCTGGCTCTCACCAGAAACAGCTAGTAGCTGGCTCCCGATAAATATTTCGTCGGAATCGGACTTCTCATATTCTGAGTTATTTACAAGTTGGTCCATTTCATCCGTATACATATTTATAGAACAAACAAATAATTCAATAACTGTAATAAAGGCGGATCCTCTTCTATCTATCTATTCTATCTATATAGAACTAATTAAGGAAATATATTTTAGTATTGAGACTGAAGTCTGTGTGTGTAGAAGTCATTATTCAAAAGCCATTTTCGCGTCAAAAATACAATGTTCATGCAACATTATCATTGGTATCGTAACCAAAACATTACAAATAGCACAATCCATCGTCTCTTACTGTAGCACTCCTACTTCTTGGGGCGGAGCCATAAAAATTCAAATGCTCAGAGTTGAGAGAGCCCAGAGGGCGGTGCTTAAGGTAATCATGTCCAAACCTCGGAGATCTCCCACCGGCTTGTTATACGCACAATGTAAGGTTCTGACGGTTAGACAGCTATACATTCTTGTAACTCTATAACGAAAACAGTCGGAACTAACCTTTGACCCGTATTTTGCTCAAAAAAACGCCGTTCGGACATTGTATGTAAAAAAGAACCTCACCGTACAGCCACTATATTTAGACGACAATATTTGTATTGGAGCCCGTCACTCTATAATAGAGTAACTAATTACTTAACATCTACCCCCTGCCTCGATACAAAATAAAACAAAAGAACCTCACCGTACAGCCGCTATTAGACGACAATATTTGTATTGGAGCCCGTCACTCTATAATAGAGTAACTAATTACTTAACATCTACCCCCTGCCTCGATACAAAATAAAACAAAAGAACCTCACCGTACAGCCGCTATTAGACGACAATATTTGTATTGGAGCCCGTCACTCTATAATAGAGTAACTAATTACTTAACATCTACCCCCTGCCTCGATACAAAACAAAACAAAAGAACCTCACCGTACAGCCGCTATTAGACGACAATATTTGTATTGGAGCCCGTCACTCTATAATAGAGTAACTAATTACTTAACATCTACCCCCTGCCTCGATACAAAACAAAACAAAAGAACCTCACCGTACAGCCGCTATTAGACGACAATATTTGTATTGGAGCCCGTCACTCTATAATAGAGTAACTAATTACTTAACATCTACCCCCTGCCTCGATACAAAATAAAACAAAAGAACCTCACCGTACAGCCGCTATTAGACGACAATATTTGTATTGGAGCCCGTCACTCTATAATAGAGTAACTAATTACTTAACATCTACCCCCTGCCTCGATACAAAACAAAACAAAAGAACCTCACCGTACAGCCGCTATTAGACGACAATATTTGTATTCGAGCCCGTCACTCTATAATAGAGTAACTAATTTAAATTTAAACATGAATATGGAGCACTCTATAAATAATTGCTTACCTAACTGCAATCTCCATGACATTATGGACAAAATTGATAAAATAAAATTTCACAATGACTCAAACTTGGTAATATTACTTGGAAATAGGGGTAATGTGAACAAATCAGACCTAATTAAATATATGAACAAATTAACTTCACTTAAATTAAATCAAATTGTAATGTTCACATTCCCCTACAGCGACAGCTTGCCAAATATAGAAAATAATATTAGATATAAGCTAAACATGACATTGCATACTATTGCATGCAATAACAATGTTCATGTGATAGACACTAACAGTATTGTTAGTAAAAAATATTACTTGACTAGAAAAGGTAATAACTACCTTTCAAATTATTACAAAAAACAAATAGCTGTTTCGCTATCCTATTATTTTAATATCACAGCCAAAAATTTGGCTATACAAGATGCTTCTTTTGAGCATTGTAATAAACTTACAACCAAGACCTTGGAAGTTTTTCCAAGTCATTTAAATTAGATATAAAGACAATAGAGGAAGTCTCTAGCCCTATACAGTCAATTAATATTGATTACATAAAAAGTCAAAGAAACCAAACCTGTAAAATAAATGCAAAGTTTACTAACTTGGTGCATCAAAATATTCAAGGATTAAAAAGTAAATTATTAGAGTTGGAATTGTACATGAACTCTTTTAATATTAACATCATTTGCTTAACAGAACATTGGCTGAAAAGCTATGAGCTCATGTTCAATTTCAGTAACCACCAAGTTGGTAGCTCTTTTTGCAGATCACATGCTATTCGTGGAGGCTCATTAATATTACTAAATAAATTCATGAAATTCAAAGACCGTCAGGACATAATATGCTTATCTGTTGAAAGTCACATCGAAGTAGCATGTGTGGAGTTGGAGCAAACGATTGTAGTAAGCGTATACAGCCCACCATCAGCTTCCTTTGAAACATTTGAAAATGTAATGGAAGATATTTTATTTAAATTATCAAAATCAAATAAAACTCTCATTGTATGTGGAGACTTCAATATTGACCTTTTAGAAGTTTACTCCCTCAGTACTATATTGACAAATTTATTTAACTCTTTTAATCTAAGGCCATTATTTATGGAACCTACTAGAATAACTGAAACCTCAGCAAAATGTATAGATAATGTATTTGTTTGCCAAAATGAAAAAATTGCAAGTAAAAATATAATAAGCAATTTAAAATCAGACCACTTAGGTCAACTAATTAAATTAGAAATTCAAGTAAAAAATAATAATTGTAAAAAGAAAATAAAATACATACCTGTGACCACAAACCGATTTGAACGGTTGAAATTGGATTGGGAATGTAAACCATCACCTAATTACTCATACAACAACCCAAATGAGTCGTATAGCAGATTTTTTAACAAATTCACCAATGCCTTCAATTCAATATTCACACCCAAATCGATTATGGTCTCAGAAAAACTTAGCTTTAGTGAGTGGGCAACAGTGGGTATACATAAGAGTAGACAAAAATTGTATGAACTGTATAGTGAAAAACAATATAATTTTAGCCAAGAATTCAAAGAAAAAGTTAAAACCTACTCAAAAATGTTTAGAAAAGTGTGTCAAATAGCTAAATCAAATTATATTAGCTCTAAAATTAGAAATAGTGAAAATGTAATAAAATCAACTTGGAAAATAATAAATAGTGAGACTGGGAAGGCCAGTACCTATGTTAATGATTATAATTTAAAGGTTAATGATTGCGCAATCAAAAATGATGTCGAAGTAGCCCAAACATTTGAAAACTTTTTTACTGACATTCCAATCTCTACTACAAAGTGTCTAAACTCTTCTCAAGTAATCGCTGAGTCATTACTCATAGAAAATGTACAAAAATGCAAAAGTAAATTTAATTTCAACCATGTTGATGAAAAAGATGTTAAAAAAGCCTTTAATCTTTTAAATATGAAGAAAACTGCAGATCTCTGGGGCATTTCCGTTAGAATTATTAAACCATTGATTGATACCATTGCACCAGATCTAGCTTTAATATTTAATCAATCTATCGATTGTGGCGTATTTCCTGATCTCATGAAATGTAGTAAAATAATCCCACTGTTTAAATCGGGTAGTAGATCTGACCCCACTAATTTTAGACCAATATCAGTACTGCCTACATTCAGCAAAGTTTTTGAAAAACTTATTTTACATCAATTGCTCAGGCACTTCAATGGCAATGACCTGCTACATTGTAAGCAATTCGGGTTTACTCGCGGCAGGTCAACTACTGATGCTGGTGTAGAGTTAGTATCGCATATTTTTGATGCTTGGGAGAAGTCGCAAGATGCTATAGGCGTTTTTTGCGACTTGTCAAAAGCATTCGATTGCGTACACCATGAAACATTAATCAGGAAACTACATCACTATGGATTAATGGACTCCTCTTTGGATCTTCTTACATCTTACTTGAGTGATAGGATACAGAGAGTTGACATTAATGGGAAACGGTCTTCGGGGTCTGTAGTTAAAATGGGTGTACCGCAGGGTTCTATCCTCGGTCCTTTCCTATTTTTAGTTTATATTAACGACCTGCCTCATCTGGTAAAGAATAATCACGAGATTGTACTGTTTGCTGATGACACTTCATTAATTTTTAAAATGAAACGACAAAACACAAATTTTGACGATGTGAATAATGCAATCTCAAAAGTAGTCCATTGGTTTAGTGTTAATAATCTGTTGCTTAACGAAACCAAAACAAAATGTATTAGATTTATTCTACCTAATGTTAAACAAGTTAAGGCTGATGTAAACGTAAAAGGAGAAACGTTAGAAATTGTAGAAAGTACCGTTTTCTTAGGAATCACCTTAGATAATAAACTTCAATGGGGCCCACACATAGATAAGCTATCGAAAAGACTTAGTTCTGCAGCGTATGCAGTCAAAAAAATCCGTCATCTCACAGACGTGGATACATCTAGACTTGTTTATTTCAGCTACTTTCACAGTATTATGTCTTATGGTATACTGCTGTGGGGGAACGCTGCAGATATTAACACCGTATTTGTGCTGCAGAAGAGGGCTGTTCGTGCAATCTATAATATGGGTCCCAGAGAATCCCTGCGTGATAAATTCAAAGAAATAAACATAATGACAGTCCCCTGTCAATATATTTATGAAAACTTATTGTACACTCATAAAAATATCAAAAGCTTCCCTAAAAATAGCGATATACATAATATAAATACTAGAAATAAACATAAACTCGCTGTGCCCACAACCAGGCTTCACAAGATTAATGTATCTTTTAAAGGGCAATGTATACGCTTCTACAACAAAACTCCTAGTGAGTTGCAAAATCTATCAATAAATAAATTCAAACAAATTGTCAAAACCTTTCTGTGCAAAAAGGCTTACTACAAAATATCAGATTATTTAGAAGATAAAAAAGCTTGGGACGGGTTTTGCTCCAACTCGAAAAATAACAACTAACAGGCTAAAGGTTTCTTAGTCGCTTCTTTACTTTAGTCTACATACCGAAGCGACAGAAATCAAAAGTACCACTTTATTTCCGTGTCAGTGCTTTATTTTAAGAATTTGACCTTTTCTAAGTGTACAATTTTGTATTTATGGAAATAAAAAATTTTTGATTTTGATTTTGATTTTGAATTACTTAACACAGCTAAACATTAATTACCTACTTAAATAAGCTCTATTTGAATATCGTGCCAGGAGGCGGGCGAAGAGACTACGCCGCAGTTTGTAACTTGTTGTGGTCTCTTCGTTCAACATGTAACCTATACCTACCTATGTACCTACTTGTTCAAATAAACGATTTGTATTTGTTTATCCTTCCTTCACGCACGCCCTAACTAAGCAACCAATCGACTTGATTTTTGGCTTAGGGTTAGTTGAAAGGATGGAGAGTACATTATTATTATGCTACGTTTTATTCCTTTAAACTGCGTGCGAAGCCGCGGGCAGAAACTAGTACTAAATAAACAAATAATTCCTGTAGATTTTTCACAACAGTCTGCAGTTAGCTCAAATGTTTCAATTGTAAATACTAGTTTTTAGTTGTTTTTATTAATTTATTATAATTTTCTTTGATACTAAACAATATTTTTTGCCTCATGAATAATTGATTTAACATTAAATTAACAATATTTATTGTCTTGCATCGATATCAATCGATAAAATCAACCAACAGCCAACTTGACTACATCACTAATCGAGTAGCGAAGAACTTTCGAGAACGACGTAATAGTGAATAGAAACCAACTTTAAAACCAAAATCAACTTTATCTTAATTGCATAAGGTTGATTTTGACTAAAAGTTCTAATAAATTATTTGCAAATTGAAATAAAATTCGATTTTATGAGAAAACAATGAAAATCCTACATAACGATGGTATGAAACACCTCCGTTTTTAAGATTTTTTCGCCTACTATCATTTTTACACTTTAAAATGGAACAATACGGCATAGCTTCGGAAAAATGAATTTGTCGCGAAACTAGCAACTCGACGCGATGCTAGAACATGACTGAAATCAGTTATGCGTATTTACGCATAATTGTGGCACTGGTGCCACGCCTACTTAGCACTTCCAGTGACTTACCTACATTGTTCGGTGTATAATTTCACTAATAAATTATTTGTTGTGTGCGACTGTACCGCAATGCATATTTTGTTTGTAGAACTTCACATTAACTTTTTATATTGTTTCTCTACGAATTTGTAAAAAGTATGACTACGAGTACCTAACCTACTGGCAGAGGCAGTATTTATACATTATGTCATTTATATTAAGAGAAGCTCGCTTTCTATAAGAACTATTACGCTTTTTAATGGGTACGCCAGCATAACGCCAGTTTTGAGGTTATTTTATAGTCTTGTCTTGGTCCATATCTCTGTTCCTGTAAGAGCAATCATTATGAAATTTTGCACGGCTCGTGCTCTATTCGTTTGTATTTATGTGTGTACAATTTGTTGCTATAGGATAAGTCGTTTTTAAGTAGGGTCGTGTGTACATGTACCTACGCCATGCGCTAGCTTGATCTATTGTTATGCTAGCGTACCCACAAAGTGTTTAACCAGAGAGGCACTATTCATTTTATTTTTGCATTGATTATGCACTATTTATACGTTATTTATTAGGTACCTACAACAAGAATCGTGAATACGATTATGTGTACGCTACCATCACGGACACCAGGAATAACTGACAATATCAGTGAGGAGGTCGGACAGTCCACTCGACCGAACTTACTGACTGAACTGGACTCATTGCTGGACAGTAAACTCAACAAAATGCATGATGCAGAAAGATGTACAACAAAGTGATTCTCTGAGCGCTGACCTGCAAGCACAACTCAAGAAGCAGCAACAGTGGGCCCGTCTTTCAAACTTACAAGTTATCTGAGAGTGCTAATGAATCTCCCATCCAGATAATTGTCGAAATTGCCAAGCATGCAGGAGTGAGTTTGCTACCAGAAGAGATAGAATCAGCTCATCATCGGGTCCAGCCCATGCACAAACTGGCAGGCCAGCCGAACGAAGCCCCTTGTCGCAAAGCTGAGAAGCAGAACGGTGAAAGACGAGATCATCTCGGGCCTCCGTAAAACAAATGGAATAGTGAGCCGAGACATTGGGATTGGAGAAGCTACTCGGAGATTGTTTGCCAATGAGCAGCTACTCCTCAAAACAAGAACCTAATAAGGTGTGTCAAGCTCTGTGCTAAAGAAAACTCCTACAGATTTGTATGGGTAAGAAACTGCAATATCTTTGTGAGAAAACACGAGGAGTCCCCCCTCAGTGATCAACATACAAACAGAAAAACACTTGGAAAAAATAACATGAATGTAAACTGTATGTGAGGTAGTATATAACATAATAACCCTGCTACCTGGTCGGCCTGGTCGGCCTGGTCGGCCTGGTCGGCCTGGTCAACTGGTCATAAACCAATGATTACTTGTTAGTTCTATCAAGTTCAATAACATTGTTCATAATACTTAGAATGTTGTTTTCAGTTAGTGAAGCACCGCATTACATTTGCATGCATCACACAGATTGCATCGCACAAACACTACACACATTAAAAAAAACATTACATTATCCTATTTATCTATCCCCTTTGCTCAGGACAAGACAGTTAAATAATAATAACGTGCTCCATGCAATTTGTTTTTAGGGTTCCATAACAAAAGGGGAAAACTGTCACCAGGCTGTATCTCATGAACCGTGATAGTTAGACACATGAAATTCACAGATCTTATATTTCTATTGCCTCTATAACAACAAATACTAAAAAACAGAATAAAATAAATATTTAAGGGACAAATACAACAAACGTGATTTTTTGCTCGTTTTTGCTCTGTATTGATAACGGCAACAGGATGACACTTGAAATATTCACAGAATACGAAGTTATTATATTCACTTAAAAAAGAAATAATTAAATTAAAATTAAACAAATATTTAAGGGGCAATATTTAACGGCAAAAAAAAACACGTTTGTAGTATGGAAGCCATACAACAAACGTGATTTTTTTGGTCGTTTTATAGATAATGGTACGGAACCCTTCGTGGGCGAGTCTGACTCGCACTTGGCCGGTTTTATTTATAGATAAAATGGTACGGAACCCTTCGTGCGCGAGTCTGACTCGCACTGGGCCGGTTTTATTTAAAATGTTTTCTTTCACTGTTTTTTTTTTAAGTAAAAAAACAGTTTTGTTACATCTCTAATTCCACCTACTCCCAGTTACCTTGTGTCCCACGTTCTGCAGAACGCCTAGCACCTGCCTAGCCTGCGGGACGACGCTAGGCACCTGCCTAGCCTGCGGGACGATGCCAGGCACCTGCCTAGCCTGCGGGACGACGCCAGGCACCTGCCTAGCCTGCGGGACGACGCTAGGCACCTGCCTAGCGTCGTCCCGCAGCGTCCTATATATCAATAAATAATCTATAATGCTTGACAATTCTCACAGCATCATCTAGCCCCAAGTTACGCAGAGCTTGTGCTATGGATACTAGATAACTGTTCAAAATAATACAAAACAATGCACAGTTAGATATTTTTTATTGTACATAGAAAACGAACAGACCACCAGGAACGAATATCTGCAGATCGTACAAACATTTGTCCCAAGGCGGGAATCGAAACCTCCTGCGTCACACACAGGCGAACCTTCGACCTTCGACCTTCGCCCGTCGCGGTCGCGCCACATCATCGGTTTAAGGCTGCTATTTCGAAAAAACAAAATTTCCATGATCTTTGAGATCCCACGGCTGATCGAATATTAAATCTCGGATTCTGATACTCCTACACCTAATATTCCATTTCATTCTGTACAAAAGCGCCAAGATAGTTTTTTGATTAGTTGCATAGGTTTGAGGAAAAGAACATTCTAAAACATCTCAATTTTGATAGATTTGCCTTCTTCTCCGAACCAATATGACTTACTGACTTCATTTTTATATTGAAAATAATGCAAAGGCAGGCATTTAGTGCTTAGCACTGTTCAAGGTTTTTGTTATAGTGTTAACCCGCACTCTGGGTATCTCTAAGAAATTAAATAAGGGATTCGAACCCGCGCCCCACCCTCAGTACGGGTGTGCTCTAACCAACTAAGCCACGAAACCCTTAGCCGGTTCAACCGAAAATCTTTGGGACCTCTTACGGACTACGCCACCGGCGCTATAGTCCGTTAGAGGTCCCAAAGATTTTCGGTTGAACCGGTTTGGTTTTCGGGTTCGAATCCCGCCGAAACCGATAATTTTTGGGACTTATTTCATTTCTTAGCACTGTTTAGTTACCTTTAGCTAAGAGCTAGAGGTAGAGTGTAATCTCTGGTTGTGTCTCTGGACGTGATGGTTGCGTTGTCGTGTTCCAGGAAGGCGCGGCGTAAGGAGCGCGACGGCGAGGCCGCCGGCGACCCCAAGCTGTACCTGCAGGAGGCGCTCCTGGAGCGCCAGCTGCCCGACCTAGACATGCGCCGGCTCGTCGACCTGCCCGACGGACTCGACTACAACGAGTGGCTCGCCTCGCACAGTCAGTATAACTACACTACTTGACCGACACAATATCAACCTAATGCCTCGCTTTGCTACCCAATACAATAGTGTAGGCAAGTCTCATCTAAAGTAGGCTTGTTAGCGAACGAAAGGCATAGTAAGACCACCTTCAGCGTGTCCACCAGCACACTCCAGCTCCGGTGGGATAGTGCGGATTACAAATTTGAATATTTCACATAGCCTTGTCTGGATAAGCTGGAAAGAGATAATGCTTCTGCTATGCCGAGGCGGGCGGAATGCCGATTTCTAAAATTTGAATGCTTCACCCCCCGAGAGTTCCTGAAAATACTCCATGTATGTTTCCCGATTTTTTTTTTAAAGTTTATTTGAGAACTTTTGAGGGGAACGGTAAAAATGTTTTTTTTTTCGTGGAGTTGAATATAGATTGATAAAGTAGATGCATTGCATTGGTTTGGTTGCAGCCCTGGCGCTTTTCGAGCACGTGAACCTGCTGTATGGCACGGTGTCGGAGTTCTGCACGGTGAGCGCGTGCGCGGACATGTCGGGCCCGGGCGGGCGCTCGTACGCGTGGGTGGACGAGCGCGGCAAGAAGGCGAGGCTAGCGGCGCCGCACTACGTCGACTACGTCATGACTTACACGCAGAAGACGGTCAATGATGAAACTGTCTTCCCTACTAAATACGGTAAGTCTGCAGCACAACTCCGCCACCGAACTGCCTTCCTACCCGTCATGCCACACCTAGGTACGGATACGGACCCGACACTAACACAAGTATTATGACGCCCTCCGGCCTGGTGGGAAGAGAACAACTGCACGTAGATACAGGATGCAACAAGCTGAAGACATGGCTCTATGCTGCTAATTAGGGGAGGCCTATGTTCACTTGTGGACTAATATAGGATGATTATGGTAAACTTGTTATCGTAAGTGACATTCTGAGAAATTTAACAATATCATGAGCACAATTTGTATCTTCACCAATGTCATCTGATCAATCAATTAGACTTTTCAGGGTTCCGTAGGTACCCAAAGGATAGAAATGGGACCCTATTACTTGACAAAGCTTCCGCTGTGTGGCCGCCCGCGCGCCCGCCAGCGGGCTGTATCTCATGAACCGTGAGACACCAATATAATATTCACAGATAGTGAATTTCTCTTGCCTTATAAAATATATTAAACAGTTTTTCCAGGGCCCCTGAGGTGAAGTGATGAAGTCTGAAAGCCCGAATTATCGAACATTAGTATCGCAGATTGTTTTGTAGATATTGATGTCCTCTATGAAACTGTACTACATCAATTTGCTCTATTGTCTATGTGTAATAGTTTCCGCAGCGTATAATACGCGATATAAGGATGTTTTACGGTATTTTTTTCACACCTTGGGTTACACAAAAACGAAAAACTAAAAAAGTTCTTCGTCTTTTTCTGATGCACGTGCACGAGCACGTGACACTTAATATGACTTTTCAATAACTCTCACGGTTTTAGACTTCCCCTCAGTGGCCCTGAAAAAAAATCATCCTTTATACCTACCTATTAAAATTAATAGTGCCTCCCCAGCAAAAAACTTGATTTTATGGTGTATTTATACTCTACGTTTATGTTTATCAAGGCTGTAGTCTTGAACAGTTGACATCTTGACAGGGTGAGTATTAATTATTATTCACCTACCACGAAGATGCGTGGCGGCTCTGACCATACAATACTCTTGAACGCCGTCCTGCGAACTGCGAACCGGCCAATTTCCCAACGTATGGAAGTTGGGAAGAGTCATCGTTTTCCTGAAACCCGGAAAAGATCGCCGATATCCTTCCAGCTACCTACCGTCACATTACGGTTCTTGCAACGACTGCAAAGCTCTTTGAACGTCTTCTACTTCGTCGATTACATCGAGCACATATCCAGTAGGTACAGTTGGAATGTCTGATAATTTGCTGCAGAACGATTCTGTCGCAAATTGCACAGATCAATATGTACCTAGTAGCTCACCGGCCACCGCCTGCTATGTACCTAATATGTACCTAGTAGCTCACCGGCCACCGCCTGCTATGTACCTAATATGTACCTAGTAGCTCACCGGCCACCGCCTGCTATGTACCTAGTAGCTCACCGGCCACCGCCTGCTATGTACCTAATATGTACCTAGTAGCTCACCGGCCACCGCCTGCTATGTACCTAAAATGTACCTAGTAGCTCACCGGCCACCGCCTGCTATGTACCTAATATGTACCTAGTAGCTCACCGGCCACCGCCTGCTATGTACCTAAAATGTACCTAGTAGCTCACCGGCCACCGCCTGCTATGTACCTAATATGTACCTAGTAGCTCACCGGCCACCGCCTGCTATGTACCTAAAATGTACCTAGTAGCTCACCGGCCACCGCCTGCTATGTACCTAAAATGTACCTAGTAGCTCACCGGCCACCGCCTGCTATGTTCTTATTGGTCGAAACAATATCACGCCATAAAATAGGGATGAGCAAAACAAAACGAGTGTTATCGATGTTCTAGTCTTCTAATTCATACAAGGAGGTTCCCATACAACAAACGTTATTTTTTTCTCGTTTTTGTTCGATATCGATAACGGTAACAGGCAGACGCTTGAAATATTCATAGAATATTTAGTTATATATTCACTTTAAAAATAAATAATTAAATTAAAACAAATATTTAAGGCGGTTTCACACTCTAAAGGTTAATAATAATAATAATAATTTATTTCAGACTATAGAACAGTTACAGATCTTATTTTAACTTATTCTACGGTCCATAGTAATATATACCTTAAAACTAACATACATACAATATTAAAAACTAAAATTAAAGACGCGTTATTTGACGGCGAGACGTGACGCAATCAGGGTGTCAGCTGACGACGGTGCACGGCGTGCGGTGTCTCCTTGCAGGCGGCCAGTGAACCGTCGGAACTTAACACCTTTCGGCCAAAACTCTGCGCTTAAGTAGGTAATGATGTGGAGTCAAAGTTAGGCGACTCACTGACATCACGAAATCTCAACGAGATCGAACATCGACGAAATCGAACTAGAAGAGCCAAGACGCTGAAATGTTCCGCGGGTTCCTTCCCAGGCACCGCTAAGAACGGATTTTTGGGAAATACGTTTTCTAAGGTAGTAACAATGGGCTCCAAGGTTATTGTTATAAACATTTAAGGGGAAATGTTTATTTTATTTTGTTTTGTTGTTATAGCGACAACAGAAATACATTCTAACTATTACGGTTCATGAGATACAGCCTGGTGAAATCAAAATCTAAAATTCTTTATTTCCATAAAAAATTCAAAATTCAATAACTTTATTTCTTTAGGCTTACAAAATAAGCACTTAGACAAGTCAAATTTTATAGATAAACAGCTATACAAAAATGTACACTTAGAAAAAAGTAAAAGTAAAGTAAAAGTAAAAGTCATTTATTTGCAAAAACACGTGTAAAAAGGTGATATATAATTATTTTAGAGTCAACATGTTTGACCAACATATATTGGTGTGCAAAAATAATTAGAGAGTAAGGCATCAAAAGGTCAAATTCTTAAAATAAAACACTGACACGGAAATGAAGTGGTTTGTTGCAATTGATGCTAATAAAAATACTACGTGAAAAAGCTAAGTACCACAAAAAATTTAAAACATATGGTAATTCTTATGACTGGGAGTCTTTTGTTATTCTAAGAGACAGAGCGCGGGTAATGGAGAAGGAGATGTATAACACATATATAAGTTACATTGAAAACCTTATTAGGAGCAGCCCCCGCGCGTTCTGGGCTTACGTTAAGAGTAGGAATAACTCTAATACCTATCCCTCTGTAATGCAGTATGGCGCTCGATCGTCTGACCAAGGTAAAGAAATCAGTAACATGTTTGCTGAATACTTCCACTCCACTTTTCTCCATAGCTCACCTAGCCAAGTTCAACCGGACGATGTCATCTCGGAACATCCTTCCTCCTGTGCGGATATCGGTATGGTTGAGGTTTGTGAAGACGAGGTTCATCGCCTTTTTAAGTCCCTTGACCTGAATAAATCCGCGGGACCCGATAACATCCCTGCTATTTTTATAGTTAAATGCGCGGAAAGCTTAGTCTGTCCCCTTACCATTCTGTACCGTCGATCATTAACAGAAGGTGTTGTACCAGAAATATGGAAATCGGCCTATGTTACTCCAATTCATAAAAAAGGGCCCAAGGACGTCGTTGAAAATTATAGACCTATTTCTAAGCTATGTCTATTTGCGAAAGTCATTGAAAATATAGTTTATAACCAAGTATACTCAGCATTACGACACGAGCTCATGCCGCAACAACATGGTTTTTTGAGAGGTAGGTCTACTACATCTAATCTCCTCGCCTGCTCTGAGTTCTTGTCAAAAAACATGGCCGAGCCTTCGCAGGTGGACGTTATATACACGGACTATTCCAAGTGCTTCGATCGCATAGATCACGTAGTTCTAATGAGAAAACTTCAACAAATTGGTATTAGAGGCAACCTCTTCAGATGGTTCACATCTTATGTTTTTAATAGATGCCAGACAGTAGTTCTAAGCGGATATTCCTCATTACCCATGTTTATTCCTTCAGGAGTCCCGCAGGGGTCCTTATTAGGACCTCTACTGTTTGCTATCACAATTAACGACATCTCGTCCTGTTTCCTGCATGCGAAAATATTACTTTACGCCGACGACATGAAAATCCTTCATAAAATACAGTCTCTCACCGATGCATATCGTTTGCATGAAGACCTGACGAGATTTCAAGACTACTGTACTCAGAATAAACTAGGTATAAATGTCACCAAGTGCTTTGTTTGCTCATTTACTCGTAAACTAAAAACTATTAAATTTGACTACACTCTACACAACACGCCTCTTTCACGAGTAGATACTATCCGAGACTTAGGTGTCTCATTTGATAGCAAACTACTTTTTGATACTCATATTGAAAGTATAGTAAAGAAAGCATCCAGAGCGCTAGGTTTCGTTCTTCGTATGTCAGCAGAATTTTCAGATATAAAAACAATTAAAATATTGTATTGTGCATTCGTGCGCAGTCTTTTGGAGTATGCCAGTCAAGTATGGAACCCGAACTACGATGTCTACAGCACACGGATAGAAGGTATTCAAAAAAGATTTTTACGGTATCTACAATATCGAGCTAAAATCTACCTTCCCGGCTACATAGCGAGATGTCGTAAGTTTCATTTTCTACCCCTCTACGAAAGACGGAATATATCCGACCTAGCATTCCTCTTCAACATAGCGAATGGCAAAGTGGACTGTTCTGAGCTACTAGAGCTAGTGGGATTACGCACGAGTAGAGCTGTGAGAAACCCGAATACATTGTATGTACCGAACGCATTTATTATCAGAGCAAGTAATCTGTTTAATTTATTGGCAAAAGAAAATGATGATATTGATATTTTTAACACAACAGTGCATAAACTTAAACAAGTTATTAACGATACTTTTTTTCTGGGCAGTATTAGAACTACCTAATAAAGTTTAATATTTAAGTAGCATACATATAGTTATTTAATGTAGTGAGCATATTACTTATATGTATAGTACTACCGTTTAATCTTTGATTCCATTTTAAATTTAACTTTTTTATATGTATAAACAGGTGTCTTTAAATTTCATATTTTTTTTATTAATTATCGTCGTCTACCAACTCTCACATTTGATTTTGTATAAAAAACCTATAAGTGGAAACTTGTAATTAGCCTTCAAGCAGCTGATCATGCATACCTCATGCATGTCAGCATACTTATACTAACACCTTAATGTAAAAGCCTAGCTGTAAGTTTTCTTAAAATTGTAAAATAAAATAAAATAAAATAAAAATAAATAAAATGACTTTTGACTCCGTTTTAACTACCGTAGAATACGAATTTCCAAAAATCCGTTCTTAGCGGTGCCTATGTCCTAAAAGGAAACTGCATGCAAAATTTCAGCTTCGTAGGTCGTGTAGTTTCAGAGACCTGTTCATTTGTCAGTCGGTTTTCTCGTCTCTTAAATAGATGTTAAATGGCAGTTGCACCTCCGCCATCCTGTACTCGTATATCGGGTATTGACCACGAACCGAAACTCAAACGATAAATGTTAACTTAGGTAACGAGTTCCCGTGCGGGTTCGAGAGTGTGGTGCGGCGCGTGGTGCGCCTGCTGTTCCACGTGGTCGCGCATATGTACGCGGCTCACTTCCGTGAGCTCGCGCTGCTGCGGCTGCACGCGCATCTCCACCTCACCTTCGCGCACCTCACCGCGCTCGACGCGCGCTTCCTCCTGCTCGACCAGAAGGAGACGGAGGTGAGTCTGCTCTCTACTGTGTCACTATGACTGTGTTGTGTTACTGTCGCATTGCCGACCGCCCCCGCTACCGTTGCAGGTGCTGCGCGACCTGGAGGTGGCACTGCGGCTGACGGAGCCGGAGGGCAGCGGCGAGGAGGCGTCGCCGCGGCGCGAGCCCGTCGTCACGCAGCCGCTGGGCACGGCGTGACCGCGCCGCCGCCACCGCCGGGGTCGTCCTCACCTCTCCCGCACTGCCCGTACTTACCGCGCCCAGCGCCCAGCGCCCAGCGCTGGACAAGTTGTTAATTCTAATGTAAATAGTAGGTACGATCTGTTAAGTAGTTTTAGGTGATTACTGTTAGTTTAATATTATGATTTGTGATCGCTTCGGTTGTAAATAAAAGTGATATTTGTTTTACTAATAAACTGAAAGCTTTATCTATTTACTCGAGTGTTTCATACTTTTTCCCCGTTTACAAGATTGACCACAAAATGACAAAACATACCATAACCACAGATTAGGTAATTTTACTTCACCTTATCTAGCTAGTAGGCACCTCCTGCACCTACCAGATGAACGAGGCCAAGGTGTGGGCAGTGGGCTTGGGGAAACGGTAGCTGACCTCTGTCTGGTGGCTGGTGCTCTATGTTGGGACAGTTCTAAACAGATATATCTAGCTAGCGAGCTAAATATCAATCACATACCTATTACTGATTCTACTTTGCCGTAAAATTATTTTCGAATGTTGTTCATCTCGATTGGCCCGTGATACAAAGTAGGTGTGCATTGGAACTCTTTCAAAACTTGACATCGCGTCGCGTTGCATCGTCGTCCGCACACGACGCGACTCGTCATGGAACAGTTGCAACACCGAGCGTCACCCGACGCGCCTTCAAATCCCGCCCTGATCACACTGGCGCCGCCTGTTGGCCTCGGCCTGCGCTCTGGTGATGGTCTCTCTCTATTAGCATAGTGAGGATCTGCTGAGAGCGGGAGGCCACGCAGTTGCTCCGGCGGCGCCTTGCCGGCTGCGACGTGCCTCTTAGCGACGCTGTCCGTCCGACTTCACTGCTCCTGCCAAGGTATTCTCTTTCGTATTTTGCTTCTTCTTATAGTAGCCGTACAAATTTCTTAACTTTATGCTATTTAACCACAATCATATTCCATTGGTTGTAGGAACTTACTGTACCTTCTCCTATCGCCTTCACTTCTCTCTCAGTTTTGTTATTGTAGCGCCCTCTAGAGATATATTGGCTGAACTTTAAAGCTAATGTCAATGAAGTTACATCGAAAAACTAAAACTGAAGCTAGCTGCCTACTTAAGCGTTTCCATAAACAGCCGCTAGATGTCGACATGACAAAAAAAAGTGCAAAAAGAGAACATTTCCAAACAACTATTCGACATCTACTGTCACTGTCAGTCGAGAGAGCACCGGGCACAGTGGACCAGCCGAGTCAGCCCGGTCAGAAGAGATCTCCCTCTGCAACTATTTGGAAGAAATTCCACCTTTCCCCCCAAATAATTTACTTATTTAGAACAACCTGCGATCCACATTTGTCTAAGACATATCCAGGTATCATCGGCTATTCCCAGTAGTTTTACCGAGTTGTCTTACCAGTTGAATTACTGAGAATTTTCTTCATAACAGACTTACTAGTAAGACCACTGGGGACTTTGTACCCAGTAGCCTTACCTACTAGTAAAACAAAACTCCCACTCTTACCAGGTGAACTATGTACTGGGAATTTTCTTTCCATTAGTTTTACTTTATCAAAATTTATAAAACATAGACCTCGTAATAGGATATTTGACTACATTAAAAATAAATTCCAAATTGTTTTCATCTTAGTCAGTGACAACATAACAAAGCGTAATCAGGGGATTTTTATTAAAAATATGCCTTTTTTATGTAAAATAATGGGATTAAAATTACACATTTTTTGATACATAATCACGTGACCGAAAACGCTATGTGTTTGGTTGGATCGCAAGTGACGTCACACATCCTCAAATTATAGTGTCAATGAGTTCTTCTTGTTAGGTGTGGTGTGGCGGGGTGACGTCATAGCTTGGAACACGGTAGCCATGACAGAGATTATCGTTTTGGCGTGGCATTATTTTATTCAAACATTAAAATTAGTTTTCATAACTAATACGACTGGCCTTGAAGAAATATTTTTTCAGAAGCTTTTAGAATTTTATCAGATTTGGTTCGTTTTGTATATTGTGTGAAATATTGTTATAGATTTTAATTGACATGGCGTGTGTTCCAGAATGAAAGAGTTGAAGTTTTGAGAAAGGGACAGCAAATTTTTGGTGAGGGCGGAGATTTTGAGGGCGAGAATATTCTATGAAGAAATCAGATTTTTTTTAACAAATATGGCTATTTCTAATACACTCGAGAGCAATGAATCCGGGTCACTCAAAGAATCCAAAAAATCTCGGAAAGTAAGAAGTCGAAAGTTATGTTCTCCGACGAATCAAAATTTATGCTCTACAAGCACGATGGAAGACACAGAGTGTATAGAAGACCAGGGGAAAGATTCAAGCAAGCATGCATCGAAGAAAAAGTAGCCTACGGTGGTGGGTCTGTACTTGTGTGGGCCGGAATTTCCTCTGAAAGTCGCACAGAGCTGGTGATCATAGAAAACGGCTCTTTAACTAGCGTAAGATATGTGGAAGAAATCCTCAACGAACACGTTGGTCCATTTATGGTCAATTTGGGTGAGGATGCTATATTTATGCATGACAATGCCCGACTTCATACAGGTAGGATTGTGAATGACTACCTTCAAGAGATGAACATTACTTGTATGGAGTGGCCAGCGCGCAGCCCGGATATCAACCCGATCGAGCATCAGGGATGTCAGACGTACCATAATTATGGTACACGTACCATAATCCAGGTTTTCGTACCATGTACCATAGTACTTCTATTATGGTACGCAAATGTACCATAATTTTCAATCATCAAAATTATTTTGTCATGTAATGGAACGAACGACAGAAACGTTTCGTTTCCGCTGCTAAGCACTACTCTGTACGTATATGATCTGTGCTATGAAGCCTTACTCTTAATCTCATAAGAATAATTTTACAATCGATGTATTATGCGTAGAATGAAACGGCCTCTTTAGGTAACGTTTGACGTTGACTGCACTGGTGCGAGAGAGATGGAGGATAGCCAATACAAGTTGTGTATGTTGCATCTCTCTCGCGAACCGAAGATTTCTTTCTTCATTTCATTCATCCGTTCATACGGTTCGTTCATTCGGTTTATGATATCTTGTATTGACTGGCTTGAGTAGTAATAGTAACTCTTGGTTTATCTATAATTTTGAAACTCGGTGACTCTGTTTTCTGTTTCAAAATTTGTGAATTGTCCCGAGTTTATATACCTTTCTACTTAGCTAGCCATGTTTCTAGAAAAAACTGTAATATTAACTCAAACCAATTAATAACCGTGTGAGACTTTTAGAAACCGTACCTTAATTTTCTGAAAAGTACCATATTTTTGACAGACCGATGTCATAATTTCTGAGTCGGCATCTAACATCCCTGGGACTGACTGACTGATGCGACGTTTGCGCGAAAATCTGTCACTTCGTCGTACCGCATACTCACTCTATTCGATAAACAATTATTACGATTTTTTCGAAGTTGTACAAATGGGACAGGACAGACAACTTATTTTAGTTTTTGTGTAATAAAGTGCCATAATGAGTATTATTTATGTCGTTTTCCACATAATATATGGTAATGTAACTTTTCTCGGGAAAATGTTACTTTTTGAGCTGTCTCATGTTATATTTGACTATCAACCACTGGCAACACTGGATATCTTGTATTGACTGGCTTGCTTGAGTAGTAATAGTAACTCTTGGTTTATCTATAATTTTGAAACTCGGTGACTCTGTTTTCTGTTTCAAAATTTGTGAATTGTGTTGTATTTGATACAGTTAAGTATCTGTTTTAGGTTCGATCTGTGACTTGCGTCGCTCGTTATCCCGAGTTTATATACCTTTCTACATAACTAGCCATGTTTCTAGAAAAAACTGTAATATTAAATCAAACCAATTAATAACCGTGTGAGACTTTTAGAAACCGTACCTTAATTTTCTGAAAAGTACCATATTTTTGACAGACCGATGTCATAATTTCTGAGTCGGCATCTAACATCCCTGTCGAGCATGCTTGGGACGAGCTAGGGAGATGCGTAAAACAACGAAACCCTCCCCCAATCACGCTTCCTGAGCTCAAAATTGCTCTCACAGAGGAATGGGAGAATATTCCCCAAAATCGTATAAGGAACTTGGTGTACAGCATGCCAAACCGCGTAAACACAGTAATGGAAGCACGAGGAGGTAATACAAAGTATTGAAATTCAAGAAAATCGTCATAAAGTTCAAAAATTTCATGTTTCCTATTTTTGTTTTAAGGAGAGATCAGCAGTTTTTTTTCTTTATGTAATTTTGTGTAAATAAAATGTATGGTGACTCATATTTTTTTAACTTTCATTTAAGGAGTATTAAATTGTCTATTAAATACAATTTATTGCATTAACCTAGCATTCTTACTTTCCGAGATTTTTTGGATTCTTTGAGTGACCCGGATTCATTGCTCTCGAGTGTATATATATATACAAACAAGAGTTAGAATATTTTCTTTAATAAAGTATGGTTTACAACTATCCATTGTGTATAGATTGTACATTATTCGTATACATCTCTTTTGGACCACAAAAAGTTTCTGAGTGTCTGTACTATTTCCCCATAAGATTATCCCATATTGGAGCCAGGCATGGGCGTTATAGGCACAAGTGGCTGTTTTAGCATTTATAGGTTTTTTTAATTCGTATGTGAATCTGGACAACTTGGTAGATATTTTGTTAATATGTATTTTCCAATTTATGTTTGAATCTATGTTTATTCCTAGAAGAGGGTAAGTATGTATTGTTTGTATTGGAGTATTTTTGAATGAATGTTTAAAGAGGTTTCTTGGTAGGGGTAAAATTGCATTAGTTTAGTTTTTTGAAAGTTAAGTTGAAGGTTGTGTTGTTAAAGCCAGTCCACTATTGAATTCAGAGTTATATCAAGATGTTCTTTTAGATTTGAGCCGGTTTTGCTAGGAATGACTATGGATTTGTCGTCTACGAAAAGGGTACAGTGATCATTGATTATCTTGGGCAGATCATATTAGATGTATATTAGAAATAATATGCATCCGAGAACGCTGCCTTGGGGTATAGATCTTTGTGCTACAATTTCGTCAGATTTTATTATAATTTATGCACCCATAATGAGAGGTTTTCGTTTTACATTTTTAAAAAGAAAAAAATTAGTTCCATGTATCTCGATAGATGGCAGGGTTTCAACTGGGTTCCTACTTAGAGGAACAAGGCACTATGGTATGTTAATGTCACATGAAAGAAAACGTCAAAATGATAATCGGTCGATCGCTTAAGAACAAAGTACTAGAGGACTACCTCTAGTACCTTCTACCGGTGTGAATGAGATGGGTATATGCACTAGCATATACCCATCTCATTCACACCAGAGAGAGATACAAATATGCTTGTAGCATGAGAAGAAATCAGATAGAATGAATGTTTCTCTGTCACGACCATCATCGTGCCAGTTTTTTCATTGTTTATGTCTAAACAATGAAAAAACTGGCAAACAAACTTGATTTTTCAAATGCTGCAAATAAACAAAGAAATGTCACTATGAAAGTGACAAGACAGTGAAGCAAACCCTTGAATTTTTATGGATCATTCGTTCTTGCCCTCGGCTTTGCTTGAGCAGGAAATTTTCTTGAAGAAAGCTATAGGTATTTATTTTACTAAATCCATTCATCTCACAAGGCTCAATCTCACACGCTAGTTAAGCGTCCAGAGCTTTACACGCTGCGCTGCTGGTGGTCTTTTCTGAGAGTCATAATAATACTAGGCTCACGCACCACCCTTCACTATGCTTGTACCTAACAACAAAGCAAAGCAACATTTGGTTGTGCCTTTCAGAGAGTAAATAAAACAAACAAATAAGTGCATTCTTTTTAATAGAGAAGTACTTTTAAAAGAAGGTTTATTCATAGGTACATTATAGGTATTAGTTTTCACTGCCTAAATTACTAATACCTTAGTCCTACAAAGGCATTATTTATTTGACATCAGAAATAAATATAAACAAATACATTTCTTGTTTTTTATTTCTTCGTTGCCTATAATTACAGCTGAATATCAATTATTGTCCTTTTCCCGTTGGAGTATTCAAGCCTGTTGTTAAGCGTTCCAAGAAAGCTTATTTCGATGACTTGACCTCGGTATCCACCCTTGTTTTTATTACTGTATGGCCTGCAACAAAATAGCAAATATTTTACATACAGATCACAGGAAGCTATAATGCCTGACAAGTCATTTTTCAGATGCAGTAGGTGTGCTTGGTTAACCACTAATTTGAGAAGCTCTAAAACGTTAAATCAAATCCTGACATTATGTTAATGTGCAGTGGCTTACAGCAGCGCAAACACAAAGTACTTTTTATCCCACTAATATTATAATGGTGAAGGTTTGGATTGATGGATGTATGTACGTTACTCTCTACTCATATGAATAGATCTGTATGAAATTTGGCATAGCGATAGATTATAGTCCGGAATAACACATAGGCTGCTTTTTATCCTTTTACTTTTTTTAAATAAAGACACTAATAACTAAATAGACTTCTCTTTGAAATGAGGTAGATACTTAACTCAATTCTTACCTTTGTTAGAGCAGATAATTCATTTCAGTGAAAAAACGAATGGACGATTCTTCATATAGCAGAATACGTGAAAATTGTCAATACTTTGTTAAAATTGGTTTTGCGACCTTTTTTTGGGCGAAGAAATTCTTCCTGTAGATTTGTGTTCTTTTATAACCACTTCTTTGCGATATTCCCAAGAGCTCGGCTGTTTTGTTGACACACGCTACCAATACTCACCTTTAAGCCAATTCTTGTACGTCTGCTTGAACACATTCATTACCATCAGTTTTTCATAGGCTCAGAGTCAGGCTCTTTATCATATCAGCACAAACACAACCAGTTATTAACAATAACTCGAACACAGCAAGATAACTTTATCGGGTAGAATATAACTTCACCAACAGCAAAAACCGGCGGCGGCGCGGCGGCGGCGCAGCCAGAGAAAGAACATTCGATTCCAGAACTGACGAAGGACGGGAAACCACTAAAAACTTGAAGAGAATCTTGAATTTATTTTGGTTTCTCAAAAATAGGAAACGAATGTAGTGCTGCCACAGTCAAAATTAAAAAACTCCAAACCGAACTTAAATTTTGTCCGAAATATATGACTAAAAGATGTTTCGTAAAATATCCGGAAAACTGAAAAATGATATATTGCAAGCTGAAAATAGGAACAGTAATCACCTTTAAAACTAATATCACTAGGCATAAATAACGTATAAAATGTATAGTGTGTTTGTGGCGCCTTCATTTATTTATATAATAAAGGTTTACCAACAACATACCTACCTACATATTTTTTAATTTACTTAGGTATTAAAAACTGAAATAGGTCCTTTTCTGATATGCAAGTTACTTACCTACTTACAGGTAAACACGACATTTTTAGGTATAACCTTCACAGATCTATTCGATTCTTTTTTCAAAACTTTATAAAAACAACAAATCATTCACGCCTTGAGACGAAACTCGAGTGCCGTCGCGCCGGCTCGGGTTACTGACCTTGCGCAGCTGTTTGGGACGACATGTTGTACTAAGATGGCGGAGATTTTTTGTGATTGTGTGACTCGTTATTCAGTAATAATACATCTCATCTCATCTCATTCTCGTCATCGTCATTCAAAAATACATCTGATTAAAAGAGTTCTTCATTTGAACAAAATAAAGCTCAAAACCAAAATATTTTTAATTGGGACTTATGTCCCCGTTTTTTACGATTTTTACGTACCATAACCGACGGGGACGGGACTTAATTATGTCCCCGTCATCGGTTTGATGTTAGAAGGTGAACCGATCACAAAATCTGCCAGTTTTAGCATTAAAAAAATGCGTAAATGGCAACACTCAGAAAAAGTTTGTTTTCCCTTCATTTGACATAGACATACCCTAATCGCCAGTTGACACACTGCCATCTATCGAGATATTTAGAACTAGCTTTTTTTGTTTAATACGAAACGAAAACCCCTCATTGTAATGTTCAATTTTTACAGTTTGTGATCGATTATTTAGATATGAAGTAAACCATTCGTGAATAATGCCCTAGACTCCTATGCCCCATAGTTTTTTTATATATTTTTATACGAGATATTTGGAACTAGCTTTTTTTTTAATGCAAAACGAAAACCCCTCATTACACTTTGCATTATTTTTATCAGACAATACGTTAGAATTATTTCCCAGTAGTAGTCAAGTAGCCTAAAGTTAGTCTAAACTTAACGTAAGACTAAAGTTAGTAAGTAGAAAGGTTTATACATAAATCTCACCCCCCCGCGAAGGGGATATGAAACTCAAGTGTCAAAAATCTGCCAACATAGAGTGGAAACGGTGGAAACTTGTTTATTTTATGACACTTGATATTGATACTTGACTTCTTTCTTCTGCAGCGCCATCTAGTGTCAAAATGAAAAGCGTGGATGCAATGAAAAAAGAGATCCCCTTTAGACTTTTGATCAATGAGCTGATGAGCCCATGAATTAAGAAGTTGAAGTTGAACAAAAAATAAACTGGAAAACTGAAAAAGAAAGAAGTTTCCTCATCAATAATTTCTGCTTTCAGCAATAAAATAAAAAGGTAAATGGTTAGATAAACTCTTTAGGTAGGCATTTCTTCTATAATCCTAACATAACTATGGTCATGGCATGCATACGCTGTCTTTCATGTCACGCACGCGCTGCCGTCTGCCGATCTTGGTGTTGTTCTTTATTCAATTCAATGGGGTTATTCTATTTTACCGCAGGTTAACCAGCTAACTACCTACAGCAAAAACCATGTTTCGCTTGCCAAACGCAGAAAGAGTTGACCCCATGGAGGAAAAACGTCAGGCACGGCAGAACACAATCAATAATGTTCTGACATTCTGTATACTTTGTGCTGCAATCAGAGTGGGTTAGTATCACGTGGGTAGAAAGACTACCTATCACCTAGACTAATTTATTCTACAGATAAATCATTCATTTGCATCTATGCTTCAATGAAAAATTTATAAAGTAGAGTGATAGGGTATGATCAGACGCGGATGATATGACATTATTTAAAACCGAATGAAACCATGTTTTTTATTTATTTAATAGTAGACGAGCAGCCTGTGGCTGATGTGTCTATATCAGACAGCGACGAATTTAGTTATTGCATAATTTTTTTTTATTTGTTATTTTTGTCTTGTAATCAGTTGTCGAGTTTATTCTTGAAGATGTTTATTGATGTTACTGATACAATGTCTTTTGGTAATAGGTTCCAATTGTGCACCACTCTGTTGCTAATAAAATGAATTTGGTAGAGTCACGGAACAATCTAAAGTGGTGCCCACTATAGTTCCAGTTTCTTAATAAGGTGTTCGTGAGGAACTTTGTCAAATGGTCGTTCAAAGTCTAGGTATACCACATCAACCTTTACTCTTCAAGAATTGGACTTTTACTGTCCAATTGGACTTTTACTGTCCAATTGGACTTTTACTGTCCAATTCTTTGCTCCAAGTGTGTATCACAGGTGAGGTTTGTAATGGTTGATTGTTTTCTGAGAAAGCCATGTTGCTTCACTAATATTATATTTTATTTATATAAAAAAGTTGTTAGTTCGCCACAAATAATTCTCTCCATTATTTGAACAACAACACTGGTGAGGCTAATAGGATAAAAGTTCCCTACTTGTGTTTTATCTGCATTTTTGTAGATCAGGGTGACAATTGCATGCTTCCTCCTGAGGTAAACATCCTGTTTGAAAAGAAGTCTTGTTCATCAATTTGGCTAAAGCTGGAGCTAGTAGTGTCACACAGTTTTTGATAATGTAACATGATGTTTATCTGGACCAGGAGAAGATTCTGTATTTAATTTCCTTATGACTTTTTCAATGTCTATTACGGTGAAAGAAATGGTAGGCTGTTCAGTTCAGTATGGGAGCACACCCAGTTATCTGTGTTTTGGTGGAGTGCAGGCTCTTCTGAATATGCTCTGAGGAATTCCTCAGCACATACTTCACTAATATACTACTACTACTACTGTAGTAATCATTTATTTCAGACGGATCTGGTACACTTGCGCCATACAGACCATACAAAAGTTACAGATTTAATTTAACTGTCCATACTAATATATAGATAGATAGATAGAAGATAGAACATACTTTATTGCACACTTAAGAATTTACAAATTAAACAATAACAATATAAGTGACAATTGGCGGTCTTATCGCTCAAGAGCGATCTCTGCCAGACAACCCGGTATGGATAGGATTATTGGATATATATGGGGTAAGATCGATTATTGGATATATATGGGGAGAGATATATACCTTAAAACTAACAAACATAATTATGTACAATATTTAACACCTAATTAATGACACGTTTTTTCTATGATTACGGTGACGACGCGTCGTCAGTGCACATTCCAGGTTGGGTAGAAGTTCCTTGCCCTGTAATATAATTGACATTTTTAAGATTAGAACGTCAAGCATTACCGATAAACTGACTGCTGATCCTTTCTCCGGTCTGTCCGGTTTCCTTTCATTTCAGAGACCTCGACCTGTTTTGCATCGCAAATCTTAAGAGCCTTTACGCCTAGCGCGCGATGTCAAGTTTAGGTAATTCAAACCCACACAGAAGCGAGCGTGACTGTGTGAGTAGCGCTGGCGCGTTCTATTGTGGTATAGTCAAGCTTAGCACTTTGATCCATTCGAGTGAAATTGATATAGCAATTATTTAATTTAAATTTGAACTTAGACAGATGACATATTTACGTGTTAAAATAAAATCAAAATCAAAAATTGTTTATTTCCATAAATACAAAAATGTACACTTAGAAAAGGTCAAATTCTTAAAATAAAACACTGACTCGGAAATAAAGTGGTACTTTTGATTTCTGTCGCTTCGCTATGTAGACTAAAGTAAAGAAGTGACTAATAAACCTTCAGCCTGTTACGAGTAGGTACAAATAAAACACTTGGTACGGATAAAGTCGAGTTTATTTTACAACATTTTAAATGTTTTATTCTACGAATAAATAATAAGTCAGGAAGTCTAATTCAGAACAAATTCCAACCAAAAAGTGGGCGCTGCTTCAAATCAAAACTATGGATAATTCAAATAGGAATCACTTCAATTGGTTCGCGCGCCTGCTGCAATGGCAGCTATGACAACTGATTCATAGCGGCGTGGACGATGTTATGCAATAAATGGACCGGACCAAGTCAATAACGAAACAATTATATGGTCAAATGCTTTTTTTACTATACAGGGTGAGTTTTTTTTTCAAAATGAAACCTTCAAATTAGAAAATTTATAAATTAGACTACAAATTCGAGAAAAGGTTGTTTGTCGTATAGTTGAAAGTACAAACGTTCAGACTATACGCAAAGAAATCTATCTTCTTTTGTCATATTTTTTTATCGTTATGAGCTTTTTGACATACAATTTTCTTGCATACCCTCTTCAAAAAAGCTGAAAGTAGTGATTTTAGTTTGGTCAGATATAATGTAGTACATTTTGCAGGGTTATGTAGATAGAATCTAACGTCCGTCTTTCGACTGTCAGTGGTAGCACTGACAGTCGGATTCTACGCATCTACGCACGGACGTTAGATTTTAAATACTTTCTGTCATTTTTGTAGAAAAACTGGGCGATGGAAAACAAAATAAGCGCAATAACCTTGAATTTATTTTAATAAATGTTCAAAATGATATTGATTGTCCACAGTGTGATAAATCTGTTTTTGTACAGATGATTCTTTAAATAACCCCATTAGAAAAAATCAATTTTGAAGGTGTTCCAACCATTAAGGCACATAGGCGTCGTAAATTTATTTATTTATTATCAACTTAAAAGCCAAAAAAGAAAAATTTTTTTTTTACAAATGCTTACTTTTCCAAAAATATAAAAAAGTTTTGTCTTTTTTAACGAAGAACTTATTATTTTCAAATTCAAACACGTAACTATTAACATGGCTTTTTGATAACTCTCACGGTTTCAGACTTCCTCTCAGTGGCCCTGAAAAAATAAAACACCCTATATCACACATCAATATACGCCTTCAAGAATAAACTCGACAACTGGTTACGAGACAAAATTGACAAACTAAAAAAATTACGCAATAACTAAATTCGACACTGTCTGATAATAGACACATCAGCCACTGGCTGCTCGTCTGTTAATAAATAAATATATTTTTGGATAACAATTCAGTGAACTCTTTGTCCCGCAAAATATGATTAATTTAATGTTTTTAGTCCACTTGTTAGCTACCCACTTATTTTTCCGAATCGTATGGGCAGGTAAACTAAAAATACCAAATAAGCATAATAAATTTCAATTTCATTGAAAAATATCTAAATTTTATCGATTCAATATTTCATCAAGGAAAAATCCTTCCAAATGAAGTAAAAAGTTGTCTGACCTCATTTTGCATTTTCATTTTGAAAAAAAAAAACACCCTGTAGAGTGATAAACATTTTACCAAAATATTATTTTGTTATTGACTTGGTCCGGTCCTCTTATTGCATAACAACGTCCACGCCGATATTACTCAGCTGTCATAGCAGCCATTGCAGCAGGCGCGCGAACCAATCTGAAGTGATTCCTATTTCGAATCATACCTACATTCTTTTGATTTGAAGCACGGCCCACTTTTTGTGTGGAATTTGTTCTGAATTAGACTTCCTGACTTATTATTGTATTCGTAGCCTCCAATCAACAAAAATATATAGGGTTTTTGGTAAATTAAATTGAAGCCTTTCGATCGGTATGATTATTTTTCTCGTGTAACAGGTTCGATTCCAGGTTCAACCATGTAATTATTTAAATATCTAAAAATGCAGTTTAAATTGTTTTTTAAATTCAAATAAGTTATGTCTTCTTTCAGTAAAATGTTCCATCTACAATATTCAAGTTACTTTTCCTCCATGTGGCATATCCGTGGGACGCCCTGTATATACTAACCTTTTAGCTCTTGCATTTTCCATGTTTGCTAATTTCTGCGCTTTCGTTTCTTCGCAAAAAATAACTTCATTTTATTTCCCATTATGTCTGAAATATGATTTTTGTCTATATTAATACATTCTACAATTATGTTTGCCATCAAATATAATAATAAAAAAAATTACTTACCAAAGTACCAAAATGTTTCGAGGGCGCTATAAATGTCCGCTCGCCTTATACGCACGACAAAGGTCAACACAGGTCAGTCAGAGCGCCGAGCGACATGACCACACTCTAGAAAGCCTCGCGGCGGACTGATTTGAATGGATTTGCGGGCAGCGTTTTATAGTAGTTTTAAAAAATTCACAGAAAATTAATAACAACAAAATATTTAAAATTTTAAATGCATGATTTTAAAGACGATTCTCTACTTTATTAGTAAGCTATTATTATAGTAAATTAAATAAGTTATATCGGTGAAAAAGTCATTTGAAATTCGTAAAATTTCACATTTTTTGTAAATTAATTTCTCATAGTACGATACCAAAACCGAATATTTTTTCAACTAACTTTTTTCCCAAGGATTTTATCTATTGGTTATCATTTTTTTTTTATTAGATATGTCAGTATTTTCATAAAATTTTGAGCTTCGAAACTGATGCTGACAGGGAAATTAAGAAAACCTCTAACAAGTTATTTTCATAGAACGCGTACATACTATATTAATTCAAATATTTTCTCAACTAACTTTTTCGACAATGAAATTTCCTAAAATTATTACTAATTAACTTATAGTGTAAGATAACTGGTTCATGAAAATAACGAGTTTGAAAAGTACTGTTTTTGAGCCAAACTGCGCATGGAAGGCGTGAACCCTCTTAAGGTGGTGGGTGCGAACCTCTAATTCCCCATACAAACGTACTTTCCGATTCATTTGGAAACTATGTCCCCTTTTAATGAAACTTTGCAAACAATGTATGCATTTCGAATATTATCTAAACCGTGAATCACTCAGCACTGTTCATTTTGAAATGTTCTATTACTGTTTCCGACCGACGACATAATCGGGTAAGAAAATTGTTTGCACCTTTTTAGTTCTTAAAAAAACAAAATCATCATTCACAACATTTAACTGAGAGCCAAAGAAACAAATCGCTTGAAAATGAATTGAAATGAATTTTCGAGTTTTTAATAAAGGCCGGTTAGTCTGTGGCACTAGCGGCGTAAGGGGGGGGCGGAGGGGCGGTCCGCCCCGGGTACCGAGCTCCAAGGGGTGCCATCTCGGCACCCCTCGGAGCGCGCAGATGGCACTTCAAATCCGAATCCGAAGGGGTGATACCGAAAACTCACACGCAGACATATAAAAAAATTGCGGCTCGCTTCGCTCGCCTTTTATTATGATTGCAAAATAAATACTTGAATACTTTCAAATCGGGTGTAGAAAGGTTGCCTAGCAGAGATCGCTCAAACCGATAAGGCATTGTACATACAACTTTATCTGTATTAGTCTTTTCCTGCCCTGTTTAACTATTTTATTTGATGTGCAATAATGAGTAATTGCTTTGTACTGTGCTTTATTTTGTTGTCAATCGTAAAAAAAATATTTTCTCATTCATTGTCATAGCTTACTTTTTTTGCTAAGTATGCCTCACCAATTTCAAAACAGGTTGTGGCTCACTCCACTCGGTGATTTTTATTTTGTATTTGTTTCATAACAATCTTCGCAGCCGCCTCAATGTCTCCAAACGTTTCAGGGCTCGCTGTTATGAATTTTTTCATACTCTCCTTAACTTGTTTGTGATCACCCGAAAAAGTAACAAAAATTTCGGCGGCTCGCTACGCTCGCCGGTTCGTTTTAAACTTGGTTGTAGATCGCCAAAAAAAAATTCGTCGTGGTTTTAGAATACTACTTGTATTTTTGCTAACCTCACCGAACTCCGAAATTACCTATTGTGGCTCGCTCCGCTATAGGTCACCTTTAAATTCACATATTAATAAGGTCACAATAAGTCAATTATTAACGTCATCTATGACAAACTTAGTACCTTTTCACCTAACATCCGAAAATGAAAAAAATATCGCGGTTCGCTTCGCTCGCCGTTACTTATAATTCCTGTTGTTAGAAATTGGGGGTGCGGATAGTCAACCGATCCCCAAGGGGGGGGGGGGGGTGTTTGGTAGAAAAACGCCCCGGGTGCCAGCCCACGCTACGCCGCCACTGGTCTGTGGATAGGTATGGTATTAGTAAAGTTGCCAAATGAATCGGAAAGTACGTCTGTAAGGAAGCATAAATCGCACCCACCAATAGAATGCGGTTGAATGTGCGCGAGGCCATATTAACGCAAACTGTTTTTTTGCAGCTCCATTAATTTTGGAACAAGGTGGTTTTTAACCATCGCTTCGTCGGTCGGTCCCTTGCATCGTGCGACGATGTCTCCACCTCTTACGAGTAATAAGTACATTTATATCAATTAATCTGATTAAATTGTAGTCAAAGCATATAAAACAAAACTTTTTATTTAACATGTAGATGACAGTACCTACGTACTTAGGTACCTTCCTATATATGTATCGATCAACTTAAGTAAGTAGACATAGACATATAATTTATTTGCTACTACAACACAAGATACATTTACAATTTTTAAACAAATATCAAATTCATCAAACAATAAGAATAATACTTATTCTTACAATAAAAAAAGAAAAAAAAGCCTACCTACTAAGTATGTAGGTAGGGTAGTGTTAACTCTTAAGTCTCCGGGATAATTAAAACGTCCGAGGTATCTTTTCTCACTTGTATTAGAATTAGACCAAGCTACAATATATTATCGGAATCTAGGCAAGCTGCTTGTTCCGTAGCTTAATAATCATTGCCGCCTTCCCAAGCACTGATGTAGGTAGGTACTTATTATAATTTTAAGATCTACCTACATTGTAACATATGTATATTCTGGCAAATAAACATCTTTAGTCTGAGTATGGCGAAAAGACGCATGCGCATGAGCGAAGAAATTTTTTTTTTTTTTTTTTAAATGTTATAAATTTACAAATGTAAAACATATGTTATCTAATATGTACCTAGGTACCAAATGATTTGTTTTTTAAATGTTATGTTCTAATTTTATATTCCTAGTTATGCTTAGGTAAGGTATAAGAATAGATGGAACCACCTAGCATAACATTGCAGTGCCCTAGCAGGGTGCATGCTTGATACTATAAGTTATTATAAGATCTTTGTACAGCATGTTCCGCAATAAAATATCTTGAATCTAAGCGAGCCCCAATGCGATCGCGGGGAATGGTGAATGCTGTGACCCCCACGACCCCAGGTCACCAGAACCCCCTCCCCCCTCCCCAACCAAAAAATCTGATAAGGGTAGGTATCATTTTTGACTAACTTGGGGGTGAAGATTTGGAAGTTATTGAAGGCGGGCAATTTGGCACATTTCACAGCAAAGCGAGCTAAGCGGTGTAGCGGTGTAGCACCGCGAGCGAAGCGAACCGCAATGCGAACACGAGGCGGGGCGGCACCCGAGTCAAACGAGCCGTTCTAAAACTCAAAAACGAAACGAAACGGTGTTCTTCCAACACAAATAAGGTTCGTAGTTAACCCGCTTACATCCGTAATGAAGTCAAAAGTCAATAACTTTATTTCTTTAGGCTTACTAAATAAGCACTTAGACAAGTAAAATTTTATTCATTAATATATTCTGTGCTGTGACCCTCCACGCCCCCAACCCCGTGGAACCCCCTCCCCAACCCAAAAATCTAATATGGGCTATTTAATATTTATGTTATTTTATTTTGATGGAAAACAAACAGCTTGAAAAACTTAGATGAGTAGAAACAATGGTGGTTCTAAAGCTTAACAGTTTTCACTTATAGAACTTAAATATGCATAGACTAAAATTGTTATCTAACAAGGTACCTAAGTACCTACAAGTACAAGTAATGAACTACCCAATGAGCAGTCAGTATAATGAACTACCCAATGAGCAGTCAGTATAATGAACTACCCAATGAGCAGTCAGTATAATGAACTACCCAATGAGCAGTCAGTATAATGAACTACCCAATGAGCAGTCAGTATAAGGCGGTTCGCCTGTTCGTTATCAACTAGGTAGTTGAAGGTAGTTTGTAGGAGTCGCATAAATCCAGACTAACATTTTAGTTCCATAAAATATAAATGTACCTAGTTATAAATTAGAATAAGGGTTAACCTAACTCTTCTGTGTGTTTTGTTCTCTCTACTATGGGTTATCATATCAGCCTATCACAGCCATATGCAAGAGCGAGACATAATGGTTTTATTTAGCTATCGTGACCTAGTAGTTTTTGGCTAACAAGGCTTTTTGCTCACAGATTTTTGGCTCTAGGTATTACCTACACCATTTAAGTAGGTACATTTTTGGCTCTAGGTATTACCTACACCATTTAAGCATAGATTTACATAGATTTAAATCGTTAGATGTGCCCTTTGGTGCGTTTACCCCGCCGTCCTTGTTGCCTACGCGAAGTGAGATAGCTCGCTCACTTGAAATCAGTGTGCATCTAAACAGAGAGTAAGCCGAACGTGTGACCATTGCCAATTTTTGTTGAAAACTGTCTCAAAATGCCATCGTGTGCATTTCGCAAGTGCAACAACAATTCTAAAAATACAAATAAAGCCAAAGGCGTAAAATTTCACTCGTAAGTATTGATATTTAATTAAATAACTATATTTTTTTCCTTCCACTGTCTAAAATAACAAATTTTAAATTGGCGAGCGACGAAAGAGATAGAAATGTTCGGAACTAATGTGGGAGAAAAAGAGATGACACTATTTTGCCGGTAGGTTCTCACAAAACAACCGAGAAACGTTCGGTCGGTAGGGTCAGCAGACTCAATGGACCATAAGGGGGCATCCGTTAATTACGAGAGGCGTTTGGGGGGGCAGTTCCTACTAAAGGTTCTAGGTTTCGTGTTGGCGCTTGATTCAATTTTGGAAAAGAAAATCATTAACCATTTGCGGCGAATTACTTTTTCGTTAGATTTATTCCTTAAGAACGCAGAAATATTACTACCACAAATAAATTTGAATCTCACTTCAACACGAACCGAACAATCTTAGTATTTTATTGTTAGATTTTTACCTGACTACCAACGAACTCCTACGTTGGTTGTCCGTAGGTAGTCAAGTAAAAATCTAATAACGGTAATGCGGTTGGCACCACAAAACACAGACAAATTTGAATCTCAGGCCAACACGAAACGAAAAATCTTTCTTTCATTAACATTACATTAAATTACGATTTGGAAAATCTGACGTGAGATTAAGGGAGGGGGGGGGGTCGAAAAATTGCCATAATGAACTCACGTAATTTATGGATGGATCTGATCGAAGATAAGGCTTTTACAGGTTAATTACTTTGAGAAACCTAGGTGGCATGCTTTTTCCCACACAAAATGTATACGAATTATGTTTTAAAACAGTCATTTTTGAAATTACACAAAAAACTAAAAGGCAATCACTATAAATATTGTAATGAAAATGAGTATAAAGTTTTTCAAACGAAAATATTGAAATTTTTCATTAAATCGAAGGTTTTTAATAATTTAAACGACCATTCTCTAGAGTAACCAGCAACTTGGAACCATAAAATTCTATTAATAAAGTCAGTCATTAAATACTACGCCGAAATACATAAAAATGTAAATATTAAAATAACAAACAGGCAAAGGTATAATAAACTGATATTGTTTCAAGGAAAATAAAAAAAAATCTTTGTAAATCATTGTTTTATTATTACTTACCGACCTTACCGCGTCTCTACGTTTGCAGTCTATACACCGGCCTAACTCGGTATAGAATGTTTGTAAATAATCCACCCATACATAACCTAAAATCCTGTTTTCGCGTCTTTTTATATGGAACTAGCTGCTGCCCCCGGCTTTGCACGCGCTTTTTAAGTAGCCTATGTATGTCCGTCCCCAGAATATGTACCTATGTATTTACATAACTTGTCGATTTGTGTTCATTTCTTTAAAAAATTTTGCTTACAATTGTAAAAATTAAAATTTAATAGTTGAAATTAACGCCAAGCAAGTGAGTTTTAGTTCATTTGCGTCCTGATTTCTTTATAAACATTCTACATCGACTTTGGCTGGTGTATAGGTAACTATTTTTTAATCTGATGAATTTGCAGACCGTACAAAAGAGTGCAGTCTGTGTAAGACTGCACACTTTTCACGCATTGGCATATTTTCGATTTCAGGGCACAATAGAACCTTTATTTTATATAGAAAGTGTGTGCAATTTGATTGCACATTAAATGGTTATAATAATAATTAGGTTTATTGGCAATAAAACTTTTTTTAACTACTCATTAGGTAGTGTGCGTGCGTGCGTCGCACGCACGCAAATGATTTACGCACACATTCAGATATTTTCGATTTCAGGGCAGATAGGTCATTTATTTTTTCACAGAAGTTTGTGCAATGTAATTGCACAAACAATGTTAATAATAACAATTAGATTTAATGACAAAAACACTAAATTTGAACTACTCATTATAGAAGTGTGCGTGCGTAGGCATTGGTTAACGCACACATTCAAAGACAATGCCACAGTTTTTTGGTCCGAGGGCGCATCTAACGATTTAAATCTATGCATTTAAGTAGGTACATTTTTCAACTTGATGCCCTAGTACCTGCTAGCCAAATGAAAATTACAGGGTTTATTCTATAAGAAAGCCAGTAGTTTATAAGATAGGTCGTAGAAAATATTAATAAGCAAAATATTTTTTTACAACCAATCAAAGATAAGGTAAATATTAGATTTTGAAAAGAAAATTTGGTATAATTTTCTTTTTTTGGTTTTTAAAAAATCTAAGACTTATTGGTACCTATAGGAGTACGAAAGGTCCACTATTGATCTTGTTTTAAATAAAAAGGCAAGGTCGCAGACCTCAAAATATTAGTTTGTAGCGAACAACGTAATTGTCACTCGTCTTATTTCGTGTGGTTTGCTTTGTGCGTACCTCCGAGAGTTTTTAGTGTTTTATTTATTTGTTATTAGAATTATTATTTCGTTACTTCATCTAGGTACTTTACGCCATAGATTTATATTAGCATTTATTGTATAATGTATTAAAACATTTTATTATTTTTATTTTAATAATCTGTGTTTTTTTTTCATTAACTTGCTTATAAATAATATCAATTAAAAATCTTACATAATGCAACGAAAATAGATAGCATTTAATAAACAAGATAAAGTTAAAAACTACAACCCGACTACGTGAAAGTTATAAAAGTTTGAAACATTTACATTGACAAAATAGAATGACGTATCGGTCATATTTGATAGGCATAGAGTTGAAAATGAAAATAGGTCGTAGGTATTGTAATTTTTCTCTATGGGGCCTGCAGCCTGCGGCTACCTAAACTTTAATACGCGTTTTGAAGGCTTATTCGGGGTCGGAGCCCTAAATCCTATAGCCTATAACCATCGGGGTATTGAGACGAATCAATCGATACATAATTTGTTGAAATCGAACCAGTAGTTTCAGCGCTACGTGGGAACAAAGAAATCGGCCACATACATACAAACATAGGGTGCTAACCTCATAACCCTCCCCTGTTGGTAGTCGGGTAAAAAAACTATACACCGCTCTCGAGATTCGAACCCTGTCACTCGTACATAGATGATTTTGTATTAATTTGCCTGTTACTGCCGCAAGGCCAAGATGTTACATGGAACTACTCGAAATATAAGTAAGGTTACCAAATAAAAATGAAATAAAATTACAATTTATACAAAAATTGCAATTTAATGATTGAATGAAGAAAAAAATTTTTTTGTTGGAAACGTCAAAAATGTCAAGAGAAAATGGAAAATTATAAAAAAAACGTAGTTTGATCTTCCAATCTCCAACGATTGGCGGCAGGATTTGAACCCACATACAAAGAGATAGGGGGATACTTGATTCTGACGCGCGCTGTAGGTACCTACCTATAAGTAATAAATAAGGGGATATAAAACTAAAAGCACTAGCATAAAGACTGTTTCAATTATTAGTTAATATTATTCCATCTTCATTGTGGTATGAGACGACCTCTGTGGCACAATGGGCGAAGGTCTGCCACAAATATTTGTACGATCTTTCAGATCAGGTATTTGTTCCTGGTGTGAATTTTTTCTATGAATAATAATAAAAAACCTATGTAATGTATTGTATTATTTATATCAGTTATCTAGTGCCTACCCATACCTACACAAGCTCTGCTTATTTTGGGACTAGTAGATAATACTGTGTGAATTGTCCAGCATTATTTATTTATAAGTCCTTGTCATTGATTATTTCTGGAAATATACCTACCTAGGTAGTATAACTTTGTTCAAGTAAAAAAGTTGAATTTCGTCTCTTCAGAACTTAATATCTTATAGAAGTTACCTACCACCTTCCTACCTACCTCACTTTTAACTAAAATAGAAAATCATTGTTAACTAAAAACCCAGTATCCAGTCCAACATGTACTAGCTGTTTTCGCAGTAAAAGACAAATGCTGCATTTGGCCTTAGTGACCCAATTCTCATAAGCCCAGATGGTAGATGGAAACGCAGTAAGCCGCATTTTATTCAAATGGGATTATAAAAAAAGGAAAAAAAAAATATCAAGGAAGCTTGATTTTTTTCGTTCATAATAAAATGTTTTTTTAGTGTTTTAGATACGCTAAAATGTTATATATCATAGTCATACTGCAAAGATATGTAAAAATATGATTGCTGCGTTTTTCTCGAAACCGCCATTTTACAAGTACCTACTGCATTTGCTATTAGGAGGGCAGAATTAAACTATAATTTTCGAATGAATTGACTTTAATAATAATGATCGAACTTCTCTATGCGAAATATACTTTTTTGAAACCTTAGATAAAAGTAAAAAAAGGTATAATGAGGTAATACCATCTCGAAAGTGCATGGCTCAAGTCAGGTCCAACAATGTTCCCCGAACGGCGCGGCGGCGCGGGCAATAGCGTTTGCGTTTCGCGTGCTTGCTACGACGACGCCGACGTACCTACCTACCTATACTTTTGTGTGATTTCGACTAAAACACCACGGCAATGCCCTCGTGTTCGTTCATCAGGTGGAAAAATAGCTCCAAAACAAAAGACAAAGCCCAAGGCATCATATATTTTCACGCGTAAGTAGATAGGTACAATACATCAAACTTTAAATTTTCTGATAATTATCATTATTTCATCTGTGACAGAGTACAGTTTTTGAGTGAGCGCTGGGAGAACGTACCGTATCTCCCTTTTTTTACTTTTTTATCTAAGTTTAGAACCCTAAAAAGCTAATGTAAATATTAATAATTTTCTTATTTCGGTTTTATAATAATCCGATTGGTATAGATAGGGGTACGAAAGGTCCACTATTGATCTTGTTTTAAATAAAAAGGCAGGGTTGCAGACCTAATATTTTGGGGACAATAGGCTATTTGACTACCTACTATTGGGAATTCGTTCTTACGTATTTTCTGAAAAAAAAATAATGCAAATGCTATACTAATATTTCTTCAAGGCCCGTCGTATTTGATGTGAAAACTACCTAATTTTAAAGTTTGAATAAAATAATGGCGCCCTAAAACGCTCATGGCTCCGACGACATGATTCGATGACGTCACATCACAACTCCTTTCGTCAACCAACATCATGTCAACCGTGGACGGAAGAAATCACCCCTCCCTTGATGGTACACACTTCACACCGTAGAGTTATTATATTATAGTAGGTACTAGCCATATAATAACTGTATGCTTCACACCCACCACATTCTATGATAGACACCATAAGAGTTTATATAAACTCTATGTATGACACTCTGAAACAGACACTGGCGGAGTTGTTACGTCATC
The DNA here is from genome assembly GCA_947086465.1 of Eupithecia exiguata. Taxonomy (NCBI): domain Eukaryota; kingdom Metazoa; phylum Arthropoda; class Insecta; order Lepidoptera; family Geometridae; genus Eupithecia; species Eupithecia exiguata. The sequence continues at coordinate 13,957,636 of OX352232.1, read as the reverse complement.
CATCAGCAACGGTAGACCGTTTTCGATCACGTGCTCGAACACAAAAAAAAATGTAATTTAAATTCTCTTTTTTGCCCTTTTTAGTCATCAAAATAGGTACGTTTTTACGTTATCTTATCACTGACTAGGATGATAACATTTTGGAACTTATTTTCAATGTAGTCAAGTAGCCTATTGCGAAATTCGGGCTGAAATTAATCTGATTTCGACTAAAATATTACCAAAGTCCAAATAACTTTTGAACCACTGAATATCGCAGAACATAAAAGGGGGTTAAATCGTTAGGTACCGAGGTCCCCCACCCCCCAGCCACCGATGATCCACCCCTCATGTTACACCGTGTAAATGTCATCGTATCACTGGATACTAAGGTTTTTTGTTATAGTGCTAACCCGCACTTTGGGTATCTCTAAGAAATGAAATAAGTTCACGGGTTCGAGTCCCGCCGAAACCGAAAATTTTTGAGAAACTTATTTCATCACTGGATACTGAATGGGTATGTATGTATGTGTCTGACAGAAGCATAAAGAATGCTCGAAGTTTGTTTTAACTAGACAAGGTGCTACCTGTGTTTTTAAATTGTCAAAAGAAAAGAAATCCTTTTATAAATAACACTGAAGTTTATTTCTCAATGTGAATACATAACATATTGATCAATTTTACTTAATTATCTGCATTTTGCATCATTTCACAACTCTTTAATCATAACTCACTCCGCACACTTTGCTTTACTTTGCTTTACTTTACTTTACTTTACTTATGCCCTTGCCTTGTATTAGTTAACAAGTCCGTGTTTGCAGTTTCCAAATTCTAAAATTTGACGGTACAATTAAATGTAAGCAATCTTACACAAAACCACTAAATCCATTTAGCATTGAAAAATATGATTATGACATTTAATATAATAAAAAAAAATTGATTTACGTTACTCATTTATATATATTTTTACAATTTAACTAAAACACGCTCACTGGAGGGGGATCTGGGAGGCAGATCTGGGAGGGCAGATCGGGTGCAGCCATACGAGTACGTCCAAACGAACACTATACATTGTATACATTTGTAAAAGTATCAAAATCGAGTAAAAGGCCTACAAAAAATTATCTCGAGATACTAATATTCGTTCACGTAGTAATATAACCTAAACATTGATCCTGTTCAACTCCGAAAGGATCGGCGGCGACCGCGGAGTCCGCGGACTCCGCTGACTCCCGGGTAACGAACCTAGCTATTTTAACTATTTGGCTTAATTAATATATTTATAATGAGATGAGCGCGAAATAAAAGCGGGTCTAGGTGCGGCGTTCGTCTGCCGTCCGTCCGGGAGCGCAGCAAGCGGCGCCGCCTGGGTCCAGGCGCGCAGCAAGCGGCGCCGCAAGGGTCCAGGCGCGCAGCGAGCGGCGCCGCAAGGGTCCAGGCGCGCAGCGAGCGGCGCCGCCAGGGTCCGGGCTCGCAGCCAGCGGAGACGCTAGTCCTCGCCCTCCTCCTCCTCCGACTCCTGCTGTTGCAGCCAGGTCAGCCACGTGTTCACCTGCCACACAAACACAACACACTCATGCACGGAACACGATCTAGGCAGGCGATTGAGATGGGCGCTGGAGACCGGGCGCGGATGGCCACATCATGACCAGACAAGAGACCTTCATTTTGTGAGAAAACAAAAACTGCATACTTTTTAAAGGAAATTGAGCCTTTTGATTTGTAAAAAAAATTACACCTTGTATTTTTGCACCAATGGATAGCCGGGATACTTAGCCTGCATTTGAATGGGATTCATCCTCGATAAAACATCTATTACTTAAAATAATAATAATCATTTATTCCAGATTATAGAACAGTTACAGATTTCATTTTAAGTTATTATATGGTCCACAGTAATATAATAGTATAATAATATATACCTTCAAACTAACATACATACACCAACACACACGCGCAGTCACATGTAGCATCTGAAGCCTAGACTGTTACAGATTAACGTCCCTATTGAGCTCCACACACACACACACGCACAGACACACACACACACCACGCATATGCACTCACAACACACACACACACATGCGTTCAAATACTGGTAGCTCCTGTTGCCCGGACTCTTAAGAGACCGGTGTCCTCAGGAGCTCCATACGCACACAAACATTCTAAAAATGTGAGACTTACTTTACTTTACTTTATAAATTATTTTGGTTTACCTATTCTAATTTTCATACTTAATAATGTTTAATTATAGTTTTAATTTTAATTTTGTATTCAATACGAACGTCAGATCTCCTAGAGCCCGATTCCACCAAACAAAAATGTTATAAGCATTTACGAATTAGTTAGAAAACTCTATATTAATGTGAAACCATGCTTTCTGTTTGGTGAATTCGGTCTTAACCATATCCTGAGTTTGGGACGCTGGGAGGTGCGACACAGTTTTTAACTTATGCGCTTTCCAGTATTCCGTTGTATTTTAGACATAACAAGTTTTTGTTCATTCTAAATAAAAAAATTATTTATTATTTATTATTATTATACATACTTTAATACTTAAGACAACATTTGCTAAATTTTCTAAAAATTCCGTAAAAGAAATACATTTAAATGTAGTTTTTTTTTGTCATAAATTGAGCCCATGACTTTGGCATGACCCTTTCACGGCTTTTCTTTAACTCTGATGGTTTCGAGTCTGGCCATCCACTCCCATCTCACAAAGCCGGATCGGACACTAACGTTACCATAGAACAAGGCGTCCGAGCCCCCGGGCGCGGGGCTAGTGTAAATATCACAGGGGAGGGAGGGGGGACAATACAGTGTGCTGACGATACCACCATAGTGGTTCCATCGGATACTATGGATGGATTATTGAGTACCATTAGTGGCACAATTATTACTTTAAAAAATTGGTTCTCAATGAATGGACTAATGTTAAAAGAGGACAAAACTAGTGTTATGGTCTTTAATGCAGTGTCTGCTAAAAGAGGACAAAACTAGTGTTATGGTCTTTAATGCAGTGTCTGCTAAAAGAGGACAAAACTAGTGTTATGGTCTTTAATGCAGTGTCTGCTAAAAGAGGACAAAACTAGTGTTATGGTCTTTAATGCAGTGTCTGCTAAAAGAGGACAAAACTAGTGTTATGGTCTTTAATGCAGTGTCTGCTAAAAGAGGACAAAACTAGTGTTATGGTCTTTAATGCAGTGTCTGCTAAAAGAGGACAAAACTAGTGTTATGGTCTTTAATGCAGTGTCTGCTAAAAGAGGACAAAACTAGTGTTATGGTCTTTAATGCAGTGTCTGCTAAAAGAGGACAAAACTAGTGTTATGGTCTTTAATGCAGTGTCTGCTAAAAGAGGACAAAACTAGTGTTATGGTCTTTAATGCAGTGTCTGCTAAAAGATCGTCACTAAATATCCCTTTGAAAAGCGGGGGATCATTAAGTAAGTACTAAACTGACTAAACTGTTAGGTTTCGAACTAGATCCGGCCCTGACTTGGAAAAACCATATCGACTCGACCTGTACAAAAATGGCTAAAGGCATATATGCTCTAAAACAACTGCGTCCTATGACATCCCAATTAAATCTCAAAGACATTTACTACACATATATACACTATAATTAGTTATGGTATTATATTGTGGGAAAACTCTACTGACTGTGAAAGAGTATTAAAGATGCAGAAACGTGCAATTAGGTTGCTGGTTAAGGCCAAAAGTTAAAGACGCATGTAGAGAACATTTCAAAAACTTAAAAATACTGACCTCGGCGTCATTGTACATCTATGAGATATTAAAATTTGTAATACAAAATATGTCCCAATTGAATGTAAGGGGAGGCCAAAGGTATGTTCGCCGAGGCATTTTTAAATAATGTAAAACTTCTTTTGCTACATAGAACCATATACACTGTAAGCGAATTCCTAGACAATGACTATAGAGAGTTTGTAATTCCTCAAAGACGAACCTTTCCTGATCTCTATATGCCTAATTCGATATGATTTGTTTGTTCTTAACTGTACTTGACGAGAAACTGATAACATCTAACTAGTTAGAGTTAACTATTGTTATTGTGTATTTCTTTTTCAATAAATATTTCCATGTAGTGTACGTACTGTAGTAAGTATACAAACCTGGAAGAGTGTACGTACTGTAGTAAGTATACAAACCTGGAAGAGTGTACGTACTGTAGTAAGTATACAAACCTGGAAGAGTGTACGTACTGTAGTAAGTATACAAACCTGGAAGAGTGTACGTACTGTAGTAAGTATACAAACCTGGAAGAGTGTACCTACTGTAGTAAGTATACAAACCTGGAAGAGTGCCTCGCCCTTGCCGGGGTAAGCGTCGGTGACGTCCTCGCGCCAGCGCAGGAAGGCCTCTTCCTCGCAGACCTCCATGTTGTAGAGGTGCATGAACCAGCGCAGCAGCATGCCCTTGGGGTAGTGGTGGTCGTGCGCGTGCAGCTGCGCCGCATACACGGCCGCCAGCTGCAGGTCCGGCCGCGCCGCCAGCAGCGCCTGCAGTAACGGCGCGTACGCCTCCAGCAGCGCGCGCTCCGCCTCTAGCGCTTCCTTGGGCGGCAACGGTCCCGCCGAGCCGGCCGCGCGCGTCACGTGCGCCGCCAGGAGCGCCATCAGCGCCGACACGAATGCAGGCGAGGCGCGCACGCCCGCCTCCACGTTGTTCTTGATCCAGCGGTAGAGCGCGGGCGGCGCCGGCTCCGCAGCGAGCTGGCGCGCCAGCGCGGCCCGCACGCGCAGCTGCGGCACCAGCGCGCCCAGCCCGCGCGCCTCCAGCAGCGCCAGGCGGGCGTCCGCGTCAGCCTCGGCGCCCGCAGACAGCGCCGCGCACAGGTCCAGCTTGGACTCCTCCAGCAGGCGGCGCAGCGCCGCCTCGCCGCGCGCCTCGTGCAACCGCTGCACCACATCCAGTAGCAGGGGACCCTCGCCCCAAGCGGCCACTTCGCTCAGTGGCAACAGGCGCGTCAGCACCAGCCAGCTGAGCAGTCGCGCGAGCGAGGGCCCGGGCGTCACCAGCAGCGCGCGTGCCGCCTCGTGTAGCGGCGCGCGCTTGATGGCACGCAGCACGTGGCAGGCGGCCCACAGCGCTGCGTCGTCCGCATCCTCGGCCAGCGCGCCCTCCAGCACGGCAGCGATGCAGCGGCGCAGCACCTTGTCTGCCGGCTGCAGCGCCAGCAGCCGCACAAGAGGATCGGGCTGCGGCGCGGCGGCGCCCTCTTCCCCCTCGCCAGCGGGCTCGTACGCCGGCGCAAGCGCAGCCACCGCCTCCATCGCCAGGCGGCAGGCCTCTTCCTTGTTGGGCCCTTTATCCTTTTTATCTCGTTTGTCGCGCTTGTCGGCGGCCGGCTTGATGGTGATTGCGGGCTCCTTGAGCGGCGGCGCGGCCGCGAACGCGGGCGCCAGCACGCCTGCGGACAACAAGGGAAGGTGAGTGCGCTCAGACCGGCGGTCGCGGGACGCGGCTGTCTGCAGTCGGTACTCACTCTGCTGCACGGGCTGCAGCTGCGGCTGCGGCTGCGGCTTGGAGATGCGGTTGGCGGCGAACATGAGCGAGTTGGCGTCGGGCCGCATCTGCACGTTCTGCAGCGTGCCCGGCGTGGAAAGCACGCGCGCCGCGCGGCGCCCTCCGCCCTCCTGCAACACAAACGCCTCGCTGTTTATACTGTCGACTGGCGACACAGACACAGATGATGGTGTCTCGCTCGGCCAGTCCGGTAGGTACCTTGGGCGTCGCGCTTCCCTGCTGCTGCTGTTGGTGCTGGGAGTGCTTGGCATAGTGGTTGTTGTTGTTGTTGGTGGCGCTGTGCCTGGGGAAGTAGGCGGGCGCGGATCGCTGTCGGTAGTCGCGGTCGCGGTCGCGCGCGTTGCCGAAGCCGTTGCCGAAGAGCTTGTCCTGCGGCTGCAGCGTGGAGGGAGGCTGCAGCGCCAGGCCCGCAAACACCTCGTCCAGCGGCCGGCTGCGACCGGGCGCACGGAACAAGGCGTCGCGCTCGACGCGGCGCGGCGGCGACCCGTCCGACCGCAGCTGGTGCATGGGCACGGGCCCCTCGTGGCTGGAGGCGGCGCGCGGCACCCACCCGCCGCGCCGCAGCTCCACCACGTCGCGCAGCATGAAGCGGATGCGCGGTTGCAGGTCCCGACTGCGGGAGAGAGTCTCGATGCGCGCGAAGTACTGGTCCATGAGTCCGCGGCCGCGCTCCGAGTCCAGCACGCGGCCGCAGGTGCGCACCAGCTGCGCCAGGCACTCCAGGTCCTCGTGGTGGTCGGCGGCCGCACGCCGCGCCAGCAGGTTCTGGATGCAGCGGTGCAGGATGCTCTCGGCGAGGATCTCCAGCTTGCCGAGCTCGCCTATGAACTTGATGTTCCCCAGCATCTTGCACTTGGCGAGGTGCCGTTTCTCGCGCTCGTCGGGCAGCAGCGCGCGCTCCTCGTAGGCCGCGAACGCCTCGGCGCGGTTCTCGAACTCGGTGCGGCATTTGTTGAGCAGCAGCAGCTTGAAGGTGCAGGGCGAGCCGCGCGGCTCGAAGTCCGGCGCCTCCTCGCTGAGCCGCTTGCATAGCTGCGCGTACATGGACGAGTACTTGGGCTCGTCCAGCGCCTTCTCGAAGATCAACAGGATCACCCCTTTCAGCACCTTGTCCGAGTCCAGCTCCAGCGCCAGCAGGTCATCGCTCAGCTTCTGGAACTTCTCCGGCGTGAGCTTGTTGAGAATACCGCGCACCTGTGGTAGGAGGAGACACTCGTGAGTGGGGGCAGAGGCAGAGACAGAGGCAGGCAGCGCGAGGCGGTGCGCGGTGCATGGATGGATACCTTTCTGAATATGACGTCGTGCTTGGCATCTCCCTGAGGCACGTCGTACGCGTTGGTGCGGGTGGAGGGCGGGACCCAGCGTCGCCTCGGGGCTGCCGAGGCGCGCGGCGCGGGCCCCGCTTGGCGCGCGCTCTCCGTCTTGTCGCCGGTGTAGTCCCCGCGCAGTGCGCTCGAGCCGCTCCTTGACTCAGACGCGGTCACCACACACACACACACAGGACTCTCTGCAACCTGCAAGGCACAACGCACGCCCCACTCTACTCAATCAACTAAACACTTTACGATATCCCTTTAACTAACCGCTATATGGTGGTTCGAGGCGGGTTGGCGCGAGATTATCATTTGTTTTCTACGTTCCACACGTACACAAGCAATAAAACCAGCAGAAAACTAACAACCAAAAGTCTTGATAAAACCAACTTCGATTCACCGATATTTTTGGAGCATTTGGGAAATAAGAGATTTTATGCTAAAAAAAAACAAAATGCAAATGAATCTACGTTGGTTTTATCATGAGTTCATAGAGAATAGTTTACGACTTGCGGCAAATTACTTTTCAGCGTTAAATTGCTTGTAGAATACAGAAAAAATTCATAACCACAAAAAAAAATTATCACGGGCCAATCCGCGTCGCGCCTCCTCAAGCGGATCCTACCCTATTCCTCAGTAAACGGTAGGGTAGGTAGCATTCCTCAGTAAACGGTAGGGTAGGTAGCATTCCTCAGTAAACGGTAGGGTAGGTAGCATTCCTCAGTAAACGGTAGGGTAGGTAGCATCAAACAAAACCTTTGAAAAGTCATTGAATAGAACCTCTCTTTTAATTTTTGTAAGTTTTCGAAATGACCAAGTAAGATCGTAACCTAACGTGTTGAATATTGTAATGAAAAAAATGGCGTTCATTTCGAAAACATACTAAAACAAATGAAGGGATATGAAAACAATGCATTTTATTCATTTTAGACATGATGTTTCATAGTAACACTTCCCGCATAAGACCTACACAATCGATATCTAAATTTAAATAGTGTTCGTTTTATTTTTCATAACGTATGGGTTCGATTCCCAAGCCGAGTACAATTTTTTTTAAATGTATGAATGCAGTTTTCTTGTAAGGGTTCCGTACCCAAAGGGTAAAAACGGGACCCTATTACCAAGACTTTGCTGTCCGTCTGTCACCAGGCTGTATCTCATGAACCGTGATAGCTAGACAGTTGAAATTTTCACAGATGATGTATTTCTGTTGCCGCTATAACAACAAATACTAAAAAAAGAATAAAATAAATATTTAAGGGGGCTCCCATACAACAAACGTGATTTTTTTTGCCGTTTTTATAGATAATGGTACGGAACCCTTCGTGCGCGAGTCCGACTCGCACTTGGCCGGTTTTATAACTAAAAATCGATGACATGGTTCTTATGAAAAGATCTTCGTATGTTTTATAGTTTCAGACTTTCCCATACTGACCGATCTAAATGTGCCACCCCGTATATGTACAGGGTGTCCCATGCAACCTGTACCATCGAAGTTTCACTATTTTCGACGGTTTTAACTTTCAACTCAGTTTTCGCATTAAGTCCCATAAAGTAAGTAACTTTTTGTATTATTTTGAGAGCTAAGAAACTCAAAGTTTTTAAAATTACCAAGAAGTTATTCAGTATGGGTTATGTAACTTCCTTTTTCAGGTAAAAATCAAGAAAAAAATCTGATAAACAAAAATTTTCATTTCGAGATTAAAATCTGACCTCGAAAACTACAATAAATCGTAGAACATACATGGGGGTCTAATCGATAGGTATTGGTGTCCCCAGAGCACAGACCTTCGCTGGTGCAGGTTGCATGGCGTATGCGAATCGAATACTATATGTACCACCATGCTGGATATGTTAATTAAAAAAAAAATGTAAATTCTATGTGGTTATTATTATGTGTATAATAGTGTATATACATATGTATTTTTGTTTCCCGTATTTTGGGTGGGGGGGGGGGGGTGCTTGGTAGAGAATCGAGCCGGGTACCAACCGACGCTACACCGCCACTGCATTTTATTATATTACAGTGCACGAGTGTGTGCGCAAACACAGGACAGACGGACTGAGGGGGCTTAGTAATAGCTTTGGGTCCCGGAGGCACCCTTATGGTACGGCATCATACAAATGTACAAGGTCGAACCATCGTGAAGTGGGATCGGGCGGGCCACGTGACCAGATCGAGAGATGGCACAAGACGCAGGGGCCTGGGGCGGCGTGGCAGGCGCACGCGGACAGCCGGCTCCTCCCGGCCCGCAGAGCCGCGCCCCCTGTCGACCGCAACACGTCCACTGGGTGGGAGGGATGGCCCACCAGTGGGACACACATCATAACTATCATCACATAGTATTGTGCTAAGCGCTATGAGATCTGATCAAACGCGTTGGTGTTTCATCTTATGTCATTTTCGAACTTAATTCTAAATAATTTACTGTTTCTGTAATTACAATGAATGGGATCTAGCTTAAGTATCATTATTTATTTTAAGTCACTTTTGTTAATATAATTGGAGGTTTGAGAGAAGTTTGAATGCGTTTAGATCGAGGAAGCGGTGCTCGTCCACGGGACGATAACCTCTGTGTCGTGTAGCGGTGGTCGGCCTGTTGTTAGCGCAGCATGGTGCTGTGCCGGCCCGCGCGGTGCCCGGGGACGAGGTCGTCGCCCGCGCCGCCGCCCCGCCGCCGCGGACCTTGGCGCTCATCCGCAAGGTCGCGCGTCTGCGACATCGTTTATTTGCAACTTCTATCTATTCTAAACTTTAAACACACACCTAGGTTATACCCACCCTAATTACAAACTATTTACTCAAATATTAGCCGCAATCACGATGTAGGTACCTCTAAAATAGACATACACTCCAGGAATTAATCGTGACGGCGCGGCGGCGCGGCGGCAGCACGTAATGTAGTGTACACTGTACAGGGACCTACCTCTTCATATGTATATATATATATTTGTTATTGCAATGTGCCCATTTGGGCGTTGATCCAAGACTTAATTCTTTGTCGGTCATTTACTATTTCTTTTAAATTACTTCACAATATACTATTTGCTTCGCATATTAAGTTAAAATGTAATTTCTTATTTAGACGATATACAAAGTGAAAAACCGGTTCGCGCTCATTCTCAATGCCGTAATGTGTTCAAATTATGTTCAGTCAGGCAGGCAGGCAGGCAGACAGGTTGCTGTGCTACAGGATGGCTACAGGACAGGACGTTGGCGATACAATTCGTAGACAGGAAATTTAAGGCCCTTATTTGTAGATCTATGACTGAATTTTCTGTGTGTGCTTGAGTGCATAAACGGCACTCAAGCACACACAGAAAATTGTTACTCAAGCCTAGATAGATGACTCAGCAAACTTTCATAATGGGGCTGGGACTCCATCTCATACGTGCCATACCTATCGGTAGACTGTGTTTTAGGAAACCTTATGACACGTATAAGACTCCATCTTATACGTGCCATACCTATCGGTAGACTGTGTTTTAGGAAACCTTATGACACGTATAAGACTCCATCTTATACGTGCCATACCTATCGGTAGACTGTGTTTTAGGAAACCTTATGACCCGTATAAGACTCCATCTTATACGTGCCATACCTATCGGTAGACTGTGTTTTAGGAAACCTTATGACACGTATAAGACTCCATCTTATACGTGCCATACCTATCGGTAGACTGTGTTTTAGGAAACCTTATGACACGTATAAGACTCCATCTTATACGTGCCATATCTATCGGTAGACTGTGTTTTAGGAAACCTTATGACACGTATAAGACTCCATCTTATACGTGCCATACCTATCGATAGACTGTGTTTTAGGAAACCTTATGACACGTATAAGACTCCATCTTATACGTGCCATACCTATCGGTAGACTGTGTTTTAGGAAACCTTATGACACGTATAAGACTCCATCTCATACGTGCCATACCTATCGGTAGACTGTGTTTTAGGAAACCTTATGACACGTATAAGACTCCATCTTATACGTGCCATACCTATCGGTAGACTGTGTTTTAGGAAACCTTATGACACGTATAAGACTCCATCTCATACGTGCCATACCTATCGGTAGACTGTGTTTTAGGAAACCTTATGACACGTATAAGACTCCATCTTATACGTGCCATACCTATCGGTAGACTGTGTTTTAGGAAACCTTATGACACGTATAAGACTCCATCTCATACGTGCCATACCTATCGGTAGACTGTGTTTTAGGAAACCTTATGACACGTATAAGACTCCATCTCATACGTGCCATACCTATCGGTAGACTGTGTTTTAGGAAACCTTATGACACGTATAAGACTCCATCTTATACGTGTCATACCTATAGGTAGACTACGTTTTAGGAAACCTTATGACACGTATAAGACTCCATCTTATACGTGTCATACCTATAGGTAGACTACGTTTTAGGAAACCTTATGACACGTATAAGATTCCATCTTACACGTGTCATACCTATAGGTAGACAGCGTTTTAGGAAACCACTTCTACAAAATTTAATTAAAAAGATGAATTAGGTAGTTATTAAGGGCACGACAAGTTAGCCAATTTACCTAGGTAAGTATTTATACGCTATAAAGTTAAGAAGAGTAGGTAGTACAAGATTATTTTTGAAACCTACGTGGTGTCCTAAAGAACGGCTAGAGAAGATCTGTCTGTTTCAAATGAAAGTAGGAAGGACAGATCTTCTGACATTCGGGATAAATAACGACAGAGGGCATTACGAATGGGCAGTACGGTAAGGATGTGTAGATGATCCGTTTGTTAGTACATACGGGCTCTACAATAATATTATCATATTGAAAGGGCTGTGAGCGACTCTCACAGTCAAGGTTAGAGTGTCGCGCGCGGGCACATCTCGCGCGCGGACTGCGCCGCACAGTGCGCTCACCTTGCGCGCGGTCGCTGACCCCCGCGAGCGCGTCCTTGCGCCGTCCTCCCCCAGCAGGGGCACGCCACCTCTAACCCGACCGGGGCGGCCCACGACTAGGAATCTAACGGCGCGGCGCACTATGGAAAATGGTAGAACAAGAGCATAGCAAGGCTCATAATTCATCTAATATTTTGATTTTATTAGATACTCAAATAGTCGAATTATGTTATTCAATAGGGTTTTGTCACTTAAAACCTAAAATTATATTATTTTTCGTAGTCAGAAGTACGCTATAGACGTTGATGCCAAACTCAACCTTTGCATGGACATGTGTGTTTCAATGCAATATTGTGAAAAACAAAATCATCTGAGATTATGTACCTATACATTGTGTGTTACATTTTCAGAAAGGTTGTTTTATGTTTTTGACGAAACAGCTATTTAATTGAGATCAATTATCATTGAGTAAAAGTGCTTAAAACGTCACATACCTTATTTTGCACTCTTTTTTTTCGTTAAAGGTTTCACTTTCACCCACGTCTCCCTACGCGCTACTGTTTGTGTTAATTATTAGTCTAACTATTCATATCCATTATGCAAAAAAATCCGCTGCGGTTTTAGAAGGTATGAGATTTGGGTCGACCCTCATTTTGACCCCCCCCACATTTTGACCTGTAATGGCATATTATGTATCTCTTTTAGATTATAAGTTATAACGTAGGTTCATTGTGCATTGTGCTAACATAAAAAGTTTATTCGTCATTATAAAATCTATTATGGATTTGGTTATTTCCAAAGGCCATTCCGCTACCGCAAGCAGCATAAAATCGTCACGGTTTAGAAATTTGTCAATATCCATACATACATAGTAGGTCCATTTTTCTTATACCAACACTGAAAAGAAAACAAAATCACTCAAAAACCGAAATCTAAATTTAGTACCTAATTTAAAGAGTTTGCGTGATTCAACTAGTCTTATGGAACCCTTATTTGCCTCATGATGGCGGCGCCAGGAACTTTGTCATGAGTACTATAATAGTTGGCCGCTACGGGCTACACGGACTTGCCATTTCGCTCTATACTACTAAACTGTCATATTATATTCATATTTTATTCAAAACTCAAAAAACCGGAAGCGCGTTAAAACTACTAAATAAAATAGTACTATTCTATCGGTAAAACTTTTGTCGCACCACTAGCGGCGTAAGGGGGGGGGCGGAGGGGCGGTCCGCCCCGGGTACCGAGCTCCAAGGGGTGCCATCTCGGCACCCCTCGGGGCGCGCAGATGGCACTTCAAATCCGAATCAGAAGGGGTGATACAGATAACTCACACGCACAGACATATACAAAAATTGCGGCTAGCTTCGCTCGCCGTTGTTTTTAGTTATCATTGCAGAATAGCTAGCAGAAATCGCTCAAACCGATAAGGCATTGTAGATACAATTTTATCTGTATTAGTCTTTCCCTGCCCTGTGTAACTATTTTATTTGTGGTGCATTGTGAAATAATGAGTAATTGCATTGTACTGCGCTTTATTTTGTTGTAAATCGTAAAAAAAATATTTTCTCATTCATTGTCATAGATTACTTTTTTTTGCTAAGTATGCCTCACAAATTTTGAAACAGGTTGTGGCTCACTCCAACAAACAACAATAAAAATCACCGAGTGGTGAATTTTATTGTTGTTTCATAACAATCTTCGCAGCCGCCGCAATTTCTCCAAACGTTTAAACGTTATTATTTTTTTATACTCTCCTTAACTTGTTTGTGACCACCCGAAAAGTAACAAAAATTTCGGTGGCTCGCTACGCTCGCCGGTTCGTTTTTAGCTTTGTTGTAGGTCGCCAAAAAAAATATTTCGTGCTCTTAGAATACTTGTATTTTTGCTTACCTCACCGAACTCCGAAATTACCTATTGCGTAATTTTTTTTTTAATTATAGGTATAAATTTATAGGTCACCTATGACAAACTTAGTTACTTTTCACCAAAAATCCGAAAAATATCGGGCTCGCTCCGCTCGCCGTTACTTATAATTCCTGTTGTTACAAATTGAGGGTGTGGATAGTCAACAAACCCCCAAGGTGATTCTCAATAATTTTGTTTCTTGCTTGGTAGAAAAACGCCCCGGGTACCAGCCCACGCTACGCCGCCACTGTGTCGCACGTACATTTTGCGGTATTAAACGAGTTATTCAATGTCAAAATAAGATACACTACAATCCTTGAAGTTTGAAATCCACATAGAAATCACTTAACATTGATTAAAAAAAAATTATACTCTGATAATGAACTACCGACGTGTGCCGATCTGCCGATGCCGAAAGAAAATTATTTGTGATGTATCGGAATCACGGACTCTACTATAGAACAAAATAGCACTATAATGGTAACACGAACGCTACTACACAATAGTGCCAAAAGTGGCGTTTGAGATACGTTCTATGGACTGCTATAGAACAAGAAATTGTTACTTGGGATATATGAGAAATCACTTAAACTTAACATTTTAATCATGAAATCATTTATACATTACTGCATATCTGTACCGAATTTCATCACGCGGTATGATCAAAATTCATGAAGTTACAGATTTTTGATCCGAAACCGACCTTTATTTTCCAAAGTGCGGCGGCGGCGCGGCGTACTGGGTACTCTACACACAGCTGCCTGCCTTACTTCGTGAAAGCTCACTTTATTTTCCAAAGTGCGGCGGCGGCGCGGCGTACTGGGTACTCTACACACAGCTGCCTGCCTTACTTCGTGAAAGCTCACTTTATTTTCCAAAGTGCGGCGGCGGCGCGGCGTACTGGGTACTCTACACACAGCTGCCTGCCTTACTTCGTGAAAGCTCACTTTATTTTCCAAAGTGCGGCGGCGGCGCGGCGTACTGGGTACTCTACACACAGCTGCCTGCCTTACTTCGTGAAAGCTAACTTTCAGTGTAAGTCTACATTATATTGTAAGTGTAATGTAAGTAGATTTCATTTTATGTTAAAAGATTCACGTTCCTATTGTTTGATCCAATAAACTAGTTTCGAGTCAATTTTCTTCTTGACCAAGTTTCCCTTCACAAATAATAATAATAATAATGTTTTATTCAGTAATAAAAGATACCCAGTCATATTAGTAAATGAAATCACCTTTTAAGTGTTATGGAAACACTTGTGATAGGTGATTTCGCTCTTCCACGTCCTTCCACACACACAAAATCTTTTGTAACTTTAAACACACTCACAAGATTCATAATCAAGATGCTAATGTGACGGAGCCTTCATCACACTGCACACTGCTATCCTGTTTGAGGACTTCCTCCCTTAGAGAACTTAACCAAATCGCCACCTCAACATTTGGTTCAAGGGTAGTAGTCCAATAATTTTATCAACATCTCAAAAATGGAGAATAACAATTCGGTTTTGATAGGTATCTCAAAATCATCATAATTTCAGTAAGTAGCACAGAACAAGATAGAAGCTAAATGTGTATGTACCGCGCCTGGAGGCGAACGGGAATGTACAATACAAAAATGTGTATGTACCGCGCCTGGAGGCGAACGGGAATGTACAATACAAAAATGTGTATGTACCGCGCCTGGAGGCGAACGGGAATATACAATACAAAAATGTGTATGTACCGCGCCTGGAGGCGAACGGGAATGTACAATACAAAAATGTGTATGTACCGCGCCTGGAGGCGAACGGGAATGTACAATACAAAAATGTGTATGTACCGCGCCTGGAGGCGAACGGGAATGTACAATACAAAAATGTGTATGTACCGCGCCTGGAGGCGAACGGGAATATACAATACAAAAATGTGTATGTACCGCGCCTGGAGGCGAACGGGAATGTACAATACAAAAATGTGTATGTACCGCGCCTGGAGGCGAACGGGAATGTACAATACAAAAATGTGTATGTACCGCGCCTGGAGGCGAACGGGAATATACAATACAAAAATGTGTATGTACCGCGCCTGGAGGCGAACGGGAATGTACAATACAAAAATGTGTATGTACCGCGCCTGGAGGCGAACGGGAATATACAATACAAAAATGTGTATGTACCGCGCCTGGAGGCGAACGGGAATATACAATACAAAAATGTGTATTTACCGTGCCTGGAGGCGAACGGGAATATACAATACAAAAATGTGTATGTACCGCGCCTGGAGGCGAAGGGGCATATACAATACAAAAATGCTTCATTGTACACCATAAAATAACATTACAAAGAGACATCACATGTCATAAGATAAGTACAATGGGCGGCCTTGGCGGCTCGCTAAGAAGCGATCGCTTCCAGGCAACCTTTGGACGGAAAGAATTGTGAATTTAAGAAAGGCAGGGGGTGTACCAAAGATAATCTAAAATACATACACTACAAAGACCAATGGATACCTACAATAATATAATAAACTTATCCAAAAGTAAATAAATAACTAAAAGTATACGTAAATAAATAACATATTAATATACTAACTACTTAAATAAATAAATAAATAGTCAACGTAGAGTACCATTATTCACTTTTCTGAAAGGAAAAACTCCTTAACAAGAGCGCTAAATACTGGCAAGGATCGGACTTTTCTAATAGACTCTGGTAGTGCATTCCACAACCTTATGGCCTGGATGGAAAAGGATTTGTCATAGAAGCTAGTTCGGTGAGGTGGTATATTTAACACTAGATTTTCTGACGACCGAAGGACACGGGAAGGATTCAATTTCAATTTATTTAATTAAATTAATAAATTGAAATTGAAAGGATGAGGATGAGAATCGTGGAGAAATTCAAAACGTTGTTCCTTTAAATAGAAGGGAGTCATAGGGTTGAAGAGAATGTTATGAAGAAGAGAAAGAATGTGGGAATTTCTACGGACACGGATATATGCATGGATGATATATGGAACATATGCCCCAAGCTATCGCCGCGAACTTTAGTCCGCTCCCGACCGCTTGTCGCGTGTGCCGTCAGATCATAAAAACAAAATGCGTTATTGCTCAATAATTACTAGTAAAAACACCACCAAAAACGGTGGAGCTGTAGATCGAGGTATTTACTTTCATTGGAAAGTACTTTTTGTTCCAAAATATCTGTTATTATTTTAATAATCAGTTTATTTGTTGCTTTGTATTATTTTCATCAAAACCTAAGCGGGCGATTGTGTGTCCATTGCAGTTTTAATTTGACGCGCTAGACTTGGAGTGCATTGAAAACCAGCAATGTAAAAATAAGCAAACAATACTGTCGAGTCCAAAGTCCAGTCGTGTTCAAGGTCAATCCTCATCTTCTGTCGAAAGTAAGAAATAGTGATGTACATTACGATTTTCAGTGCCGATTTTGTACTCGATTAAAATCGGTTTGAAAGCATACTAATTATGTTTTACATTATTATGTAGCTACATAATGTAAGTAAGTAAGGTAAGCAAGTCTTAGGCCCGTATTATGAAAGCATGCTCAGTCATCGAGCTCTGCTTGAGTGATGCTTATGTCTATGAATACTAATTTTCAAACAATGCTTGGGAGCTCATGTCAAAATCTACACTCACTCAAGTAGCCGTCAAGAGCGGATTTCCTCCGTCCACGCCTTCGAGTAACTGCTTAGACATATTATTGAACGGTTACCAAGCATTACTTGAGTAATTAACGCTTGAGTAGAGATCACGTAATGACTGCTTAAGTAATGCTTGGGGAAGCTTTCATAATACGGGCCTTAGCCTGTACACTGAAATTTTGTAAACCATAATTTTTCACGTGTGTCACCTTTGACAATAAAGATTATTCTATTCTATTCAAGTAGGTAGACTAGAACCTACTCAATAAACTTTGTAACTTCAACAACTCGGGTTTGGCTGTATTACCTATCTACCTAGGTACGATCCAATATCTCGTGTTTTCTGTTGTGAGTGATTGAAGATTGCCGGGCGGCGACGGCAGATCGGGCACAGACGCGCGGGGCGGGGTGTGGTTGGCGATGCCTACAATCAGTTAGCCGCGCGCTATATTCGATAGTTTTGAATAGTTTTCGCGCGGTGTAGAGTGTACATCACTAAATTACACTCGTGACGTCATAATACCTACTCAAAATGTTACACGCTCGGTTTCAATACAAATCGGCGAGTTCTAAGCTTCTATCTTGTAAGTAGTGTGCTGTGCTGCATGCAGCAATGCAATGTGTTGCAGGCCTGCCACATGTGAGGCATCGCTAGCGAGGCGGGCTGTGCCATGCCGCAGGCAGGGGGCGGGCGGCTTGCTGTGACCTAGTTGCAGCGCGCGCCCTCGACTACCATTGACCCAGATCGCGGCGCCCGCACCCTGCCCCACCCTCCCCCGATGACACCGCCGCCGCCGTCTCTTCTTTATTTCTTTTTTAATCGCTTTTGTCTATCCAGTTATAAGGTTTTTATAAGCAGGTACGAAAGGTAGTAGGTAGGTTCAAAGGTCAACCACACTAAGTACTAGCAGGAAGAGAACACACCAACATTTCACTATTTCAATTTGTCTTACTTACAATTTTGTATTAATAATATCCATTTATCTATAATCTATATTTATAAAGGAGAAGAGAAAATTGGGTGACACACATCGATCAAAAATGTCCGGCTTTGCCGGCCCCCCTTAGATTCACAATGCGCACGCCACAACCTTCAGTAGCAAAAGAGAACATTTTGACATGTTAGGGAAGCTTTTCAACTAGTGTCATTTTAGCGTTCAGACAAAAAGCATGGGTACAAAAATGCAAGAATCACTCGTCCAAAGTGCTGAAAAAGGATGGAATTTCTTATTTTCAGTAAGTTTATATATATTTTTTACCCGTATATTGAGATGTGAGTCATATACTTGTGAAATCAGCATAAAATATTGTTGTTTGGTTTGCCTATGTTAAAATATTAATTTTGTTCTAAATTGATAAATGGAGAGGCTATTTCTTCTAAATTTTTTTTTTCATTTATAGTATGTATTAATATATTTTTCATAAAAATAAGTTTAATATTACTAGTTGATGATTTTTAAAATAATTAGTTGGCCCGCCCTAAAATTTCATTTGCGTAGACTCTCTAATAAAAGAAAGACTAGGTTCTTACCTACCTACCAGAAGTATGAATTTATAAAACGTTTATTTTTTTCCCGTAAAAAAAACTCGTGCAAAGCCGCAGACAGGAACCAGTTCTTTTTAATCTAGAGTGCCTGCCTGAAATTGTATTGTAAGTTTAAATTATTGTATGTCTGAAATGACCCTTTTGTATAAATACCTACTGTTGAGACACCAATTTATAGTTTCATCAATAAATGATTCGTTATCTTTACCTGAATTCTGTTAATTAATCCTTATAGAAAATAAACTGAGTAGGTAGGTATATAATTCTCAGGTAGGTACCTACCTACTTACAAAATAAAATAAAATGAATTCGACTCCACCAATCTCTTGTTCCGTATGGAAAAAACTTGTCAGGCTCTGCGCAAACTGTCTGCGTCAAAACAAAACGAACCCAATTTTGAGTGACATTTTTGTAAGGCTCTAGGTATCTACGGGGGAGGCCGCGAACTCCTTATTTTTGATCGAAGGTGACACATCAAGATAACTCTGAAACTACAAGAGTTGGTCTAGTAGGTAGTTGCTGAAATTTTGCATGGAGTTTCTTTTTAGAACGTACCTAGGCACCCGCTAACGGACTTTTTCGTTTTTTAAAGTAGATAAAATGGTGTCAAAGGTCATTTTTAGGGTTCCGTACCCAAAGGGTAAAAACGGGACACTATTACTAAGACTTCGCTGTCCGTCTGTCACCAGGTTGTATCTCATGAACCGTGATAGTTAGACAGTTGAAATTTTCACAGATGATGTATTTCTGTTGCCGCTATTACAAAAAATACTAAAAAACAGAATAAAATAAATATTTAAGGGGGCTCCCATGCAACAAACGTGATTTTTTTGCCGTTTTTATAGATAATGGTACGGAACCCTTCGTGCGCGAGTCCGACTCACACTTGGCCGGTTTTATTATAATAACTTCAGAACCGTAACTGTTGGCCCGTCAAAATTTGTAACGTAAAAAGTTGACTAAAATAAACAGACACGTGTTTTTTTGAAATTCACACCAAAAGGTCAAAATGGGTTTTTAAAGGTTTTCTCATAGTAACTTAAGGATTGGTACCTAGTAAAAGTTTGGCTTTGATAGGTAGTTTATATGGAAACCAACATTACTTAGGATATTACTAAAGTCCACGCGAATACTACAGCTTCAGCTAGTTCAATTGTACAACATTTATTATTGACTCCACACAATACCATAGGCAACAACACACAATCACATAGGCTTATCATCCATTTTCCGACATTTTGCAGTATAAGTATTTAAACTTTATGGAAATTATGTATGAAGTCAACTAAACAATTTGTGAATATTATTAATTTCAAAGAACACTCTGAATCCTCAACCAAGGGAGCAGACACTCCCTATAATTTGTGAATATTACTAATTTCAAAGAACACTCTGAATCCTCAACCAAGGGAGCAGACACTCCCTATAATTTGTGAATATTACTAATTTCAAAGAACACTCTGAATCCTCAACCAAGGGAGCAGACACTCCCTATAATTTGTGAATATTATTAATTTCAAAGAACACTCTGAATCCTCAACCAAGGGAGCAGACACTCCCTATAATTTGTGAATATTATTAATTTCAAAGAACACTCTGAATCCTCAACCAAGGGAGCAGACACTCCCTATAATTTGTGAATATTATTAATTTCAAAGAACACTCTGAATCCTCAACCAAGGGAGCAGACACTCCCTATAATTTGTGAATATTATTAATTTCAAAGAACACTCTGAATCCTCAACCAAGGGAGCAGACACTCCCTATAATTTGTGAATATTATTAATTTCAAAGAACACTCTGAATCCTCAACCAAGGGAGCAGACACTCCCTATAATTTGTGAATATTACTAATTTCAAAGAACACTCTGAATCCTCAACCAAGGGAGCAGACACTCCCTAT
Organism: Eupithecia exiguata; assembly: GCA_947086465.1. Classification (NCBI taxonomy): domain Eukaryota; kingdom Metazoa; phylum Arthropoda; class Insecta; order Lepidoptera; family Geometridae; genus Eupithecia; species Eupithecia exiguata. Next base: position 13,936,906 of record OX352232.1, on the reverse strand, counting down.
AATTTGTGAATATTACTAATTTCAAAGAACACTCTGAATCCTCAACCAAGGGAGCAGACACTCCCTATAATTTGTGAATATTATTAATTTCAAAGAACACTCTGAATCCTCAACCAAGGGAGCAGACACTCCCTATAATTTGTGAATATTATTAATTTCAAAGAACACTCTGAATCCTCAACCAAGGGAGCAGACACTCCCTATAATTTGTGAATATTATTAATTTCAAAGAACACTCTGAATCCTCAACCAAGGGAGCAGACACTCCCTATAATTTGTGAATATTATTAATTTCAAAGAACACTCTGAATCCTCAACCAAGGGAGCAGACACTCCCTATAATTTGTGAATATTATTAATTTCAAAGAACACTCTGAATCCTCAACCAAGGGAGCAGACACTCCCTATAATTTGTGAATATTATTAATTTCAAAGAACACTCTGAATCCTCAACCAAGGGAGCAGACACTCCCTATAATTTGTGAATATTATTAATTTCAAAGAACACTCTGAATCCTCAACCAAGGGAGCAGACACTCCCTATAATTTGTGAATATTATTAATTTCAAAGAACACTCTGAATCCTCAACCAAGGGAGCAGACACTCCCTATAATTTGTGAATATTACTAATTTCAAAGAACACTCTGAATCCTCAACCAAGGGAGCAGACACTCCCTATAATTTGTGAATATTATTAATTTCAAAGAACACTCTGAATCCTCAACCAAGGGAGCAGACACTCCCTATAATTTGTGAATATTATTAATTTCAAAGAACACTCTGAATCCTCAACCAAGGGAGCAGACACTCCCTATAATTTGTGAATATTATTAATTTCAAAGAACACTCTGAATCCTCAACCAAGGGAGCAGACACTCCCTATAATTTGTGAATATTATTAATTTCAAAGAACACTGAATCCTCAACCAAGGGAGCAGACACTCCCTATAATTTTTTAAGTGCAGTGGGATATGCAGTGAAAATATGAATTGATTTAAAAAAAAAACAATTGATCATACAAGAAACCGGACATGTGTGAATTGCGAGTGCAATTCATGTCCGGACAGGTCATGCACAGAGAGGGTTCCCCTGTGATAACAAATCTGCTTGTTTATTTTCATTTATCGATTCTGTACCAATATCTACAACTATTTGAGGGTTATTGGTATAAGTAGGTAATTAAGATATTATGGTGACAACTTGAATTTGACTTCAGGGTTGAAAGTGGAATGGAAACAATTTCTTAACCCATTCAGTTTCGCCCCTGCGGGTCTCCCTTAATGGCTGGGCAGTGAATGCGTTTTGGATCTTTACTTAAAGCAAATTTCATTTGATGCAGTTAAGGGAATCCCTAGTGAGTTAAGTTTTGGTAAGAATTTTGTACATTGTTTCGATGTTTGTTGCCTCTTAACGCCAAAACAGCTCAACTGAAATTGAAATTTTGCGTACAGGTAGTTCTAGGCCGAAATATATACAGGGTGTGTCAAGACCACTACCGAAAACAAAGGGGGGTGGTGCAGCACCCCAAAACAAAACGAATAAAAAAAACCGTTGTCCGAAAAAAAAATTCTAGCGGGAGATATGAATTTTTAAAGATTTTTATTTGTTTTGCTAGCCAGCAATGTACACGTAAGTTTACAAGTGCCGTAAGTTAGTATCTAATAGGTAGGTATGTACGTTCTTAGTCTTACCTAATTCCGGTGCAGTCTCGGTCGAATCAGAAATGGCACGAACTGCGCTCCTCCTCGTTCATGGCACAGCTGAGCACGTCTGATTGTGGACCGATGAACACGATCCAGGAATGTAGGATCCTCGGCGCTTCTCGCATTTACCCCAGCATTTACGCTGCAGTCCGCGTACCTACTCGAAGGTATCTCCTAGCAAAGTTCAAGACCTGTTCTTGCACCTGAACACCTACCCCTCTGCCACCCCCGTGCCTTTGGGGCGTAATACGTTCATTATTCAGGACCCTTTGATATGCAGCCGTGAAGACTTTAGCATCAGACGGATGTGTCTGATTGGGGTACCTATCCCGGTAAATGCGCAAGGCTCGTGACGCATTTCCTCTCACTTCACCATAACACATTAGCAACTGTCCATACTCCTTCGCACTAAACATAATAAACTCGTAAACAAAACACTAACATAATTAAAGACCTAGTACTCTAAGACTAACGATTAATGAAATAAAAACACACCAAAACTAAACTGCCTAATACCTAATTAGAAAAACTCATAAAACAGAAGAAAAACACGAACGTATTGCAATTTTTATGCACCGCGCAAGTGTTCACTGCGAATAATGAACACGTACTAAAAACAAAATGAATCAAAAGATTAGTGAAATTAGGTAAATAATGTCCTTTTAAAAAAGCCGAAAAACGCCGAACGACATTGCTCTGTCATAATCTCTTATGATTATGTGTCTTATTGATACAGTCATATGATTCAGTTTCCTTTTACACTACATTTTTCTTTGACAAAATGTAGGCCGACACAGTTGATGCCTATTACCTATTTGTAATTAGGGTTCAGTACTTAAAGGGTGCTAACGGGACCCTATTATAAAACCTCGGCTGTCTGTCGTCTGTTCGTGGTGTAAATTTTTTCAGCGAATTACAAAGAATAGAACTACGGACAAGTGCGGTATTTTTCCGTAACTTTTATGTTTTGTAAAAAGCAGGTAAAAATACCATAAAATAATTTGAATTTCGCGCCAACCGGCGACGATCACCCTTATTCCGCAGAAGCTCAAGTTTGTGATCAAGTGATCGATCACCCATCGATCTAAATAAAATTCAGGAGATAACTAACTACTAGCCTATAAGTAGGTACCTATCTTATTTCTTACGAGATAGATAAAATAGGTACCACTCATGATGGTTGGTATGTTTAGAATTACCTTGCAGTAACATTTTAAAATAAAGCTACGGAACCAATTTGTTGTTTGTTAGTAAATAAAATTTGCTCAAATTGTCGGTAAAAGTCAAAGGCGTTACACGTGCGTCCGCGGCCTTTGTCGGAAAGTTTGGAGAGGTGCCGCTGCGCCGCGCGCGTGTCAAAGGAAAGCCGAACTAGGTATCTATTCTCTAGGCAGGACGATGACCTCTGAAAATAAACGCGGGTCTGTCAGCTGTTCTTAACAAAAGTGGGTACTTATTTCAGACTGATTAAATGTACCTATTTTAAATTTTGATGTTTCTAATCAATTCTTGGTATGCTTTCAAGGTCATGGCCGCGAATTAAATCGTAACCGCGCGCGTGTCAAAGGAAAGTCGAACTACCTATTCTCTAGGCAGGACGATGACCTCTAAAAATAAACGCGGGTCTGTCAGCTGTTCTTAACAAAAGTAGGCACTTATTTTAGACTGATTAAAAAATTAAAATGTACAGATTAAAATGTATTTTAAATTTTGATGTTTCTAATCAATTCTTGGCATGCTTTCAAGGTCATGGCCGCGAATTATATCGTAGCCGCGCGCGTGTCAAAGGAAAGCTGAACTACCTATTCTCTAGGCAGGACGATGACCTCTAAAAATAAACGCGGGTCTGTCAGCTGTTTTTAACAAATGTAGGTACCTATTTATTTTAGACAGATTAAAATGTATTTAAATTTGTATGTTTCTAATGAATTCTAGGTATGCTTTCAAGGTCATGGCCGAGAATTAAATCGTAGGTAGTATGTACCTACCTACTAACTATTTATTGAAAAGATAAGTTCGTAGGCGCGGAACTTTCACGTGTCGGTAGGGTAATAACCGCGCCCGCGCGGATAGGGACCTATTTGGCTGTGCGGTGCGGTTGGTGTTTTGCAATACATTGCTGCTTTTTTTATTTTATTAATTTTTTGCTTATTTAAATTACTTATTTAGGTAGAGATGTTCTTATAGTGTTGTGCTATGGGTATGTACCTAGAAAAAAAAATAAAAAAAATTGATGGGTCGACATATTTTTCGCGTTTTTTTTTCGCTAAATATTTTCAAAATCATGGTCTGATTGCACCCCCCCAGTTTTCGGTAGTAGTCTTGACACACCCTGTATATAATATAAGAAATAATGAAAAATAAAAAATATACCATGAAAATAAAAAGAAAATTATTTAACTCCTGCATACTACCAATCCTTTCCTATGGATGCCAAACATGGGCATTAACAGAGAAACTTCATAACAAACTAAGAACTTGCCAGAGGAGCATGGAGAGGAGTATCCTGGGATATAAAAGAAGAGATAGAAAGAGAGCTGCTGAAATAAAAAATATAACAAAATTTGAAGACATAAACACAAAATGTAAACAACTAAAATGGAGATGGACCGGTCACATTTTAAGAGAGCCAACAGAAAAGTGGACTAAAATCATAACAGAATGGACACCAAGATATAACACCAAAAGGAAGAGAGGAAGACAGCTAAAGAGATGGTCTGATGACATAAAGAAGACTGCAGGACCTCTGTGGACAAGAACAGCAAGGAACCGACAACAATGGAAGGAGTTAGAGGAGGCCTATGTGTCACTAGGACACGCTGATTTACCGGACTGATGTGCACAAATGAAACACACTTAAATAATTGTAAAAATCAGTAAATAAAGGCTTTATTATTATTATTATTATTATTAGTTCTAGGCCTAGAATAAAACATAGGCCACTTTCTATCATACATACAAATTAATTCCCATGGGATAGAAATAACCTTTATAGGTTACAGAAAAAAGATGTGCGGTAAATGATGAACTTGAAACCACTGCAGCTACTTTATATCAATACTAAGACACATCTTGTGGGTTTAAAAGATGTGCGGAGTCGCCGGCAGAAGCTAGTAAATGATGAACTTGAAACCACTGCAGCTACTTTATATCAATACTAAGACACATCTTGTGGGTTTAAAAGATGTGCGGAGTCGCCGGCAGAAGCTAGTAAATGATGAACTTGAAACCACTGCAGTTACTTTATATCAATACTAAGACACATCTTGTGGGTTTAAAAGATGTGCGGAGTCGCCGGCAGAAGCTAGTAAATGATGAACTTGAAACCACTGCAGTTACTTTATATCAATACTAAGACACATCTTGTGGGTTTAAAAGGTGTGCGGAGTCGCCGGCAGAAGCTAGTAAATGATGAACTTGAAACCACTGCAGCTACTTTATATCAATACTAAGACACATCTTGTGGGTTTAAAAGATGTGCGGAGTCGCCGGCAGAAGCTAGTAAATGATGAACTTGAAACCACTGCAGCTACTTTATATCAATACTAAGTCACACACATCTTGTGGGTTCAAAAGATGATGTTTTGTGTAGCATAGCAGATTAGTAAATCTGAAGCACTATACAGGGTGTTGGCAGACTGTAGCATATGGTAACTGGGAATAGGTGGAACCGAGAAGCTAGGCCAAGCTTGGTGGCTTTTTTTTACATTGCGCAAAATAATATGCCCTACATTTTTTTTAATTACTTGTAGCATGTTAGCCCTAATAGCGAAAATTAATTTCTAGGTAAATAAAGCGGGTATGGGCATGCAGAGTTGAAAGGGAAAAATTAAAACAGAGTTAAACTTCTGATCGATTTAAAAAAACAAGTATGTCTCCGACTGATCTTCCATTTCAGTGAAAACTTGTCTCGTTGACGGTCATTCCAACAGTATGCCCCATGTGTTAACACTACATACTTTTATGTTATTAATTATATAACAGAAAAGGTGTTTATTCAAATATACCATTTTGAGTACCCTGAAAATGACTAACGTTTGTCTCCTAATCGTGTTGTAAGGGCACAATCACACAGCTGATTCTTTTCATTTTTACAAGATCAGTTTTCAGGATCCTTCGCTACAGTTACTGGAAACAATCTTTTACTGCTATCTGTAATACTGTTGGGTGTGTATACTCACTCCTACAACTACATCTGTAATACTGTTGGGTGTGTATACTCACTCCTACAACTACATCTGTAATACTGTTGGGTGTGTAAACTCACTCCTACAACTACATCTGTAATACTGTTGGGTGTGTAAACTCACTCCTACAACTACATCTGTAATACTGTTGGGTGTGTAAACTCACTCCTACAACTACATATGCCATCACAGAAAAACAATTGACTGACCCTGCAAAACAGACACTGTATGAATGCAGGATGCATTCACAAGCATGTATAGTTCACTAGAATTTGTGCCAAAGAATAAGTGGGGGCAGAGCGGTTGAAACCAAATGCAATTGTAGTAACTTTTAACAGCATCAGTTACTCAAGCATAGATTGATTACTGACCATAGTCTCACAATACGGACCTTAGAGCACTAGGAAATTAAATAGCACCAACCACTAAATCTAATTTAAGAGGATGGTCTTGACGCATTGTTATCCAATCCATCCACAGGTTTTTTTAACTTTTGACAGGGTTTATAATATGCACTCAACCCACTGACTATATTATACATACAGTTATGACCTGTATGTGATAAAGTTCATAAACAATGAATATGATACTTTTGTCTAAGTTCCACACATGCTATGACATACCAAAACAAATATGGTTTCCTCTGCTTTACACAAGTAACAAGTTTACATGTGATAAATGTTGCATTAATTACTCCTCCTTTAGGTCTTCCTCAAGCACTAGAAGAAAAACACAGCATTTGGAGAACACCCTGTTTAAGAGAAAGAAGTTTCAGTGGCCAACCTGTAGGTATACCCTTTCTTTCAGAACACCTTGCCAAACCAAAGTCCGAGGGGCAAAAAGGTCATAAAATCTACCGAGTCTTCGTTTGAAGAATTAAATTCCACAAGTGAGTGTGCGACCGCGGGCCGATACTTCGCGATTACGCTGCGTCCTTTCCACATAGGTTAGGATGCGTCTATATTCCCTTGCCAGTCCAGACCCTGGCATTACTGGGCGGCTTGCTGCCCTGTTATGAGGGCAAACATGAAACATACCGTATTTAGGGCGATGTACAACAGAGTGGAACTTCGTAAAATGTCTCACAAGGGTGACGCATCGACACGATCCGATCGAATGATCTTTGTCGATTCTCGAAAGACATCCGTTTACGTTGCCAATCCTTCACATCCACTATCGCTATATAGATCCGTTATGAGATCAAATACACCATAAAAGAAGAAATTCACAAACTTACGAGGCGATGAAAGTCAATTTTGCAGAAGCACACGGACCGCGACCAACCGCGACACGACAAGCGGTTTTTTGTACACACTGACTGACTGATTGATCACTGAAGTACGCGAATGAAGTGACTGACATGCGAAGCTGACATGCATGACACATTGTGAGTTTGTAACATCGCACCGTGGACGGAGGAAATCACCACACCCCCTAGGGAAGACTGGAAGTACAGAAGTAGGTACTACAAGCACAGTATATTATATGGACGGATCCATATGTGTACTGGGCTACAAGTGAGGTCAGAAACAAATGGTGTCATTTACACTGTAAATGACACCATTGGTTTCTGACCCTTAGTTCTGACCTCACTCAGGGACGAGGGAAATTTACCTACCTACCTAATTTCTCTCGTCCCTGTGTGGGAGGATATGAAAAATGTTTTAGGTAGGTACAATAAGTAGGTAGGTACCTACTTTAAATAGGAAGTAATCTTCTTTTTTGGTGATCTTTGCATGGACACAAATAAATAAAACAGAATAGGTATTTGTTTGTAGTGTTAATTTATCAGCTTTTTTATTACCTATCTAATTAGAAAATACTACGAATTTTGAATTGTTTTTCTACCTGTTTGAGCTAATCTCTGAAACAGCTTGATCCATTTTGATAAAACTTTTACTGATGCTGATGCTATGCTACCATCGATCAAAAATGTCCGGCTTTGCCGGGCCCCCGAACTACTTATTTTTGATCGAAGTATGCTACGCATATAGCTGATGTTACAGTGAGAATGAAATACAGTGAGAATTCATGAAATTCTTAATATCTTGGACAACAAAAAATATGCTATTGGTCTATTACTTGATATGAGTAGAGCCTACGACAGAGTGACATATGATATCCTACTTAAAAAACTATGGGGCATAGGAGTCAGGGGCATTATTCACGAATGGTTTACTTCTTATCTAAATAATCGATCACAAACTGTAGAAATTGAATAACACTGGGCGCATAAATATAATAAAATCTGACGAAATTGTAGCACAAAGATCAATACCCCAAGGCAGCGTTCTCGGATGCATATTATTTCTAATATACATAAACGATCTGCCCAAGATAATCAATGATCACTGTACCCTTTTTGCAGACGATATATCCATAGTTATTCCTAGCAAAACCGGCTCAAATCTAAAAGAACATCTTGATATAACTCTTAATTCAATAGTGGACTGGCTTGAACAACACAACCTTCAACTTAACTTTCAAAAAACTAAACTAATGCATAATAATAAAACACTGTTTTTACCGGATTGATCGCGTATATTTTATATTTGTTTATAACCTGACGTTTCGGAGGCTTTTCAGCTTCCATGGTCACAGGCAGACTGAGGTGACATTTGTCTTTACAAGTAATTTGAATTTTACATATCTACCGTCAATTATACAAATTTAATTATAACGTTCCGTATGTACGCAGTAATCACTAACAGTGTCTTGATGGGTTGTAGCTATGGATTGCTGGGTGTGGGACCTGACTCGATGTGGGACTGGATCCCAAGCGGCAGGTACTCTCCAACCATCTTCTCTATTGAAATTATTCGGATGTTTTTGAATTTCAATTGCTTCTCGGAGCATTCTAGGAATGAAACGGTTTTCTCTAGCTAGTATTTGAGCTTTGTCGAAGCGAAGAAAATGACCGGCGTCCAGTGAATGTTCATAGACTACAGACTTTGACGACCGTTTGTGTTTGACGTCAGCTATGTGCTCTTTTAATCGAGTGGCTATACTTCTTTTTGTTTGCCCTATGTAACATGAGCCACATTCACAGTCAATTTTATAAACACCAGCATCTTCAAAGGGGACTTTACACTTGACTGGTCTTAGAAATTGTTGAATCTTCTTGTGCGGCTTGAAATAAGATTTAATCGAAGCTCGTTTTAGGATTCCTTCAATTTTGTCTGTGATTCCCTTGATGTAAGGTTAATAAAATTAACGTTAAGGTTTATAAAATTGACTGTGAATGTGGCTCATGTTACATAGGGCAAACAAAAAGAAGTATAGCCACTCGATTAAAAGAGCACATAGCTGACGTCAAACACAAACGGTCGTCAAAGTCTGTAGTCTATGAACATTCACTGGACGCCGGTCATTTTCTTCGCTTCGACAAAGCTCAAATACTAGCTAGAGAAAACCGTTTCATTCCTAGAATGCTCCGAGAAGCAATTGAAATTCAAAAACATCCGAATAATTTCAATAGAGAAGATGGTTGGAGAGTACCTGCCGCTTGGGATCCAGTCCTACATCGAGTCAGGTCCCACACCCAGCAATCCATAGCTACAACCCATCAAGACACTGTTAGTGATTACTGCGTACATACGGAACGTTATAATTAAATTTGTATAATTGACGGTAGATAATATGTAAAATTCAAATTACTTGTAAAGACAAATGTCACCTCAGTCTGCCTGTGACCATGGAAGCTGAAAAGCCTCCGAAACGTCAGGTTATAAACAAATATAAAATATACGCGATCAATCCGGTAAAAACAGTGTTTTATTAAACTAATGCAATTTCACCCCTACCAAAAAACATCTTTAAACATTAAATATTCATTCAAAAATACTCCAATACAAACAATACATACCTACCCTCTTCTAGGAATAAACATAGATACAAATATAAATTGGAAAATACATATTAACAAAATATCTACCAAGTTGTCCAGATTCACATATGCCCTTTACGAATTAAAAAAATCTACAAATGCTAAAACAGCCACTTGTGCCTATTACGCATATGCCCATGCCTGGCTCCAATATGGGATAATCTTATGGGGAAATAGTACAGACACTCAGAAACTTTTTGTGCTCCAAAAGAGATGTATACGAATAATATACAATCTACCTAGACACAATGGATAGTTGTAAACCATACTTTATTAAAGAAAATATTCTAACTCTTGTTTGTATATATATATTAGAAATAGCAATATTTGTTAAAAAGAACACTGATTTCTTTATAGAATATTCTCGCCCTCAAAATCTCCGCCCTCACAAAAAATTAGCTGTCCCTTTCTCAAAACTTCAACTCTTTCATTCTGGAACACACGCCATGTCAATTAAAATCTATAACAATATTCCACACAATATACAAAACGAACCAAATCTGATAAAATTCAAAAAGCTTCTGAAAACGTACCTAATTGGAAATAGCTTCTACACGTTGCAGGAGTTCTTTGACATGAAACATAATTTATCTAAGATTATATAAATAATGTAGGCACCTCGTGTAGATATTTATTTAATTAAGGACTATATTATATCTAGGTATAAGATGTTAAACTTAAGTAAGTTTTACCATATGGTAGATAAAACATTACCTACCCATTGTTGTGCCCCAACCGGGCTCATGTTGAAACTGTAGGTATACATTTATTTTAAGACCTACTATGTACAACATGAACACAATAAACAATCTTGAATCTTGAATATAAGTTCCGCGCGAAAACAAAAAACAGATGACATGTTAATTCTGCATAGGCGAGGCGAGGCCGCGGGGCACTGCTAATGCCGCGTACAGACCTACGAAACGAACTTGAAACATCAAAGATTTAAATCTTTGGGTAACATGAAATGAAAGAATTTCGCCGTCCACACCTACATACGCAACGAACTTGAAATGTATCATGCATTGAAAGGCAATTCGTATTGTGTAGGTACCTACGCATTAAAAGTATCATCGATCGATATAAATAAAAAAAGATAGGTACGGTACCTACGTTCTCCCAAGGATTATATATAAGGTATTTTATTACCTGCGTATGTAAGTACCTAGACGTTATGTAGGTATGTATTTTATAAACAAGTGTAGGTACCTACTAACTTATTTTAAACAAAAATCGAACCTTTGTTAAAGTGAACTTACATGTACCTACGTAGGTACCTAGGAACTGAAATCTGTCGGGCAGGATTTACGTAAGTTTATTACCTGTGTGTGTAATATGACATTATAGGTAGGTATGTAAACAAGTTTACTAACTTTTTTGTAACATTATAATTGATAAGGTAGGTAGGTACCTATGTATTATTTTTTACAAAAATCTTACAACTGATTAAATACCTAGTTTGGTACTTTTAATGATAATAAGGAACGAACAAATGGATTTTGTTTGTATTTTATCCCACAAACACGTGCAACAACACTTTTATTTCGTTCCAAAATAATAAATAAAACCGGTCAAGTGCGAATCAGACTCGCGCACGAAGGGTTCCGTACCATTATCTATAAAAACGGTAAAAAAACACGTTTGTTGTATGGGAACCCCCTTAAATATTTATTTAAGTAATTCTAATTTTAGAAATAAATCATCTGAGAAAATTTCAACTGTCTATCACCACGGTTCATGAGATACAGCCTGGTGACAGACGGACAGCGGAGTCTCAGTAATTAAATTAAATTCTTTAATATTAATACCTATTATAAATAAAAAGTTACTTTATTAACAAAGAAAATTACAATCAAATAATATAATTAATTTTTTTTCGGTAAAAATCATTCTAGTTCTTTAATACAAAATCAAACACTGCACTTAATATTAAATACACAGTATAAAAATTAGTCATTCATTAAACAACCAGTCATTCATTAAATAACCATATTATAAATTAAATTCTTTAATTCAGTAATAGGAACCCGTTTTACCCTTTGGGTACGTACGGAACCCTAAAAAGGTCTCATTTTCAGTGGCATTTATCGGAAAAGGGGGCAAGTGGATGCATTTGTTTATGATATCATACGATAGGTAATACCTATTCTGTAACACCTCGGTGTTTTCCAAGCTGTATCGGTAAGCATACGATAGGTAATACCTATTCTGTAACACCTCGGTGTTTTCCAAGCTGTATCGGTAAGCATACGATAGGTAATACCTATTCTGTAACACTTAGGTGTTTTCCAAGCTGTATCGGTAAGCATACGATAGGTAATACCTATTCTGTAACACCTCGGTGTTTTCCAAGCTGTATCGGTAAGCATACGATAGGTAATACCTATTCTGTAACACTTAGGTGTTTTCCAAGCTGTATCGGTAAGCATACGATAGGTAATACCTATTCTGTAACACCTCGGTGTTTTCCAAGCTGTATCGGTAAGCATACGATAGGTAATACCTATTCTATAACACCTAGGTGTTTTCCAAGCTGTATCGGTAAGCATACGATAGGTAATACCTATTCTGTAACACCTCGGTGTTTTCCAAGCTGTATCGGTAAGCATACGATAGGTAATACCTATTCTGTAACACTTAGGTGTTTTCCAAGCTGTATCGGTAAGCATACGATAGGTAATACCTATTCTGTAACACCTCGGTGTTTTCCAAGCTGTATCGGTAAGCATACGATAGGTAATACCTATTCTGTAACACTTAGGTGTTTTCCAAGCTGTATCGGTAAGCATACGATAGGTAATACCTATTCTGTAACACCTCGGTGTTTTCCAAGCTGTATCGGTAAGCATACGATAGGTAATACCTATTCTGTAACACTTAGGTGTTTTCCAAGCTGTATCGGTAAGCATACGATAGGTAATACCTATTCTGTAACACCTCCGTGTTTTCCAAGCTGTAACGGTAAGCATTTTTTAGAAATCGATCTTGATAGACTATCAAGATCGATTTCTAAAAAATCGAGAAAAAAAATGTGGAATGACATCTGATGTCATTCCATATTTTTTTTCTCGATAAGTAGGTACCTATATATTAGTTTTGTGACAAAATGACATAGAGTAGTTTCTAATAGGGTTATTGACCTCTACCGATTGGCATAAAAAAAACATCGAACTATCGAAAATAATCCTTGGTCCCCTTTTTAGCAGTTTCGACCCACTGTGCGCTGCCGGTCCGACTATGACTGAGGTGGGGGAACATAGTTGGACCTGACTTGAGCTTGACCTTTTCAAGATGGTAGTGCCTCATCTCCCTTTTTTACTTTTATTGAAGATGATTACCTACCTACCTACCAGTTAATCAAACACCATGAATGAATGGGAAGGAAAAGGGAAGATTGACATGGTTAGATCAAATGCGGTGCAGATTAACAACTCAATACCCCAAGGCAGTGTCCTTGGATGTATTCTTTCTTAATTTATATAAATGACTTACCGAAGTGTATAACTCAATCGTGTATTTTATTTGCTGACGATATTTCAATATTGACATCTTGCAAAAATGACATTAATTTAAATATAAATCTGACCGACATCTTTAATATTATTACTAAATGGATGACTGACCATAACCTCGAAATTAATTATAAGAAAACTAAAATTATGAAATTTAGACCATACCAAAAACCTCCGCTTGACATACATTTGACATACAATAATACTAAAATAGAATGCGTTGACACATTTACCTTATTAGGATTAGATATTGACACGAACATAAACTGGAAAAGCCATATAAAAAAAATCAAATCCAAATTGTCTTCTTTCTCGTATGCTTTGATTGAACTCCGAAAAGCGACAGACCTTAAAACGAGTTTGGCCGCGTACTACGCATACGCATATTCTTGGATCCGCTACGGAATTATACTATGGGGAAATAGCGTAGACGCAAACGAACTTTTCATCTCTCAGAAAAAGTGCGTCCGTACCATAGCAAATATAAGAGTACCAGAGACGTGTAAACCCCACTTTATACAATTAGAAATTCTCACCCTAGTATGTATATACATCTTAGAAACATGCAAATTTGTAAGGAATAACCCAATTTTTTTCCAAAAAATAAATGACCAGCCTCGCCGATACCAAACTAGATATAAACACAACCTTGTCATGCCCGCATCAAAATTAAAAATCCACCAATCCTCCCCCAACTCGATGGCGGTAAAAATTTACAACACTTTACCAGAAAAACTAAAAAGTATAGAAAAAAATGACATGTTTGAATCCAAATTAAGAGCGATACTCATAAAAAAATGTTTTTACGAACTTGACGATTTCTTCAATGATAAATTTAGCGACTCGTAATCTTTTTAATAGGTATTGAATGCATTATTATTAAGTAAGTACATCATAAGTAGAAAGGCATGAAACCTGGCCTGTCTTCCATTGCAACACCCTAAATGGGTACATACTGTGAACATTTTATGAACACTCACCTAACTACTAAGACCTGACTGTATGAATGCAATAAATAAAATACTGAAATACTGAATACTGAATCCACTTTTGGAAGGTTAATGATCGAGCTCGCACAAACCAGCTAGGTAGGTAGGTACTCCTCTATTCTTGACGACCTCTGTGGCGCGGTGGGCGAAGGTCTGCCTGCGACGCAGGAGGTTGCGGGTTCGATTCCCGCCTCGGGACAAATGTGTGTACGATCTGCAGACATTTGTTATGGGTAGGTAGGTACTAGATAACTGATATACATAATATAATACAATAAATACCTACCTATATAGATTTTTTTTATTATACCTAGAAAAACGACCAGAACACCCTGAACAAGTTCTGCTTAACTTGGGGCTAGATAATGTGTGAATTATCCAGCATTAGGTACTTATTATAGGTAGGTACCTAGGTACTTTAGTTTTTATGAGAACTCATTACTAAGAAAGTTTTAACTTGAATATCACAAAATTTTACTCTAACTAAACACTAGTAGGAACGCAGGGGGTAGGGACAATCGGGAATAGGCGGCAAATTAATGGTGTATAAGCGCGTCGCCGCGGCGGCGGTGGCGCGCGATGCTGCGCTTTAGGGACAATCCGCCTCTGACACGAGACTGTTGAAGGAAGCGGTGGCGCGCGATGCTGCGCTTTAGGGACAATCCGCCTCTGACACGAGACTGTTGAAGGCTGCGGTGGCGCGCGATGCTGCGCTTTAGGGACAATCCGCCTCTGACACGAGACTGTTGAAGGCTGCGGTGGCGCGCGATGCTGCGCTTTAGGGACAATCCGCCTCTGACACGAGACTGTTGAAGGATGCGGTGGCGCGCGATGCTGCGCTTTAGGGACAATCCGCCTCTGACACGAGACTGTTGAAGGCTGCGGTGGCGCGCGATGCTGCGCTTTAGGGACAATCCGCCTCTGACACGAGACTGTTGAAGGCTGCGGTGGCGCGCGATGCTGCGCTTTAGGGACAATCCGCCTCTGACACGAGACTGTTGAAGGAAGCGGTGGCGCGCGATGCTGCGCTTTAGGGACAATCCGCCTCTGACACGAGACTGTTGAAGGATGCGGTGGCGCGCGATGCTGCGCTTTAGGGACAATCCGCCTCTGACACGAGACTGTTGAAGGATGCGGTGGCGCGCGATGCTGCGCTTTAAGGACAATCCGCCTCTGACACGAGACTGTTGAAGGCTGCATCCCAGCGCAGCATCCCGCGCCACCGCGGGATGCTGCGCTTACATCATCAATAAAACAAAACAGTTTGTAACAGTTTAATATTTATTGTCAATAAAAGCTAGATTCATAGTCCTTACATATTTGTTAGAAGCTAGTTATCTTGTCCTTCTCGCATTCTTAATGCGTAACCGTTTAGAACGGTTTTCAGACAATAAGTATCTACTTACGTTTTTAATTCGATAAAAATTAAAGGTATCTACTTACTATTATAACGTACATAACTATCGATACTATTTCATTGATTGATGGTAGATTCACGTAGGGGACGTGTAGGGGAGCATTGGGCAGGCGGGAGGTTCGGGCAACCCCCAACCTCACGTAGGGGACGTGTAGGGGAGCATTGGGCAGGCGGGAGGTTCGGGCAACCCCCAACCTCACGTAGGGGACGTGTAGGGGAGCATTGGGCAGGCGGGAGGTTCGGGCAACCCCCAACCCCTCTTTAATCTAATACGATTGTATTGTTTCTACTGATTTTGGTTTAATAGTGTAATTTAGTCCTTAAAAACACTGCTCGACTATTTAAACTATCGGTTATCTCATTGAATTGTTAATGTTACAAGCCATTCGTACGAACCACGTTAATGTGGATATATGGTTATTAATCCGAAAACACGACGAAATCGTCGTGTTTTCGGATTAATAACAATAATAATTTAATCATAATTAATGAAGAACCGCGACAAGATATTTTATGTGTTTTTGTATATTTCCATTCCGATGCGTAGGTACTAGGTACATATTGGTAGTGATTTTGTTGGCACACTACTAAAATAGTAACCTAAACTAAAATAGCGTAAAAATTCTCTTTTTATGAATAATAAATGAGACGGCTCAGACTAAGTAAGAAATCACTTAGTCTGAGTAAGACGGCAACAATTTTAGGATAGTTGAATTTAGGTTTTGTGCCAACAGAATCAATACCAATAACGTCCTAATTAAGGTGAACTTCACTTGAAAATATTTCACCAAAAAACTACCTACACTTGCAAGTTAAGTGTAACAAGTGCAGAGGGAGCAATGGGCACTTGTGTTGAGGCAGGTTTGGGCATGGCCGCATGCCACATGCTCTTGGCATGGCCGCATGCCACATGCTCTTGGCATGGCCGCATGCCACATGCTCTTGGAGAAATTGACAAACATTTTTTATTTAATTGTGTTATGGATTCTATTGTGATCTGAAATAAATGAGTTAATAATAATATAGGTACAGGTTAGTCAACCTGTACCTATATGATTTTATGACGTTTATAAGTTACACCGATGTACCTGCGCAGAAGTCTTAATTTTGGTAGGCGCAAAAAAATCCTAGCCAATCATAACGCTCTGACTATGCCCGCAAAACATGTGTGGTTGCTATTGGGTGATGGCTACGCGCATGACGTCAGC
>OX352232.1:13722136-13919803 GCA_947086465.1 Eupithecia exiguata | reverse complement strand
GTGGGTAGCAGTGGGGTAGGGTGGGTATATTGGAAGTTAAGAAGGCTGGTAGGCTCTAGGGTGGGTAGCAGTGGGGTAGGGTGGGTATATTGGAAGTTAAGAAGGCTGGTAGGCTCTAGGGTGGGTAGCAGTGGGGTAGGGTGGGTATATTGGAAGTTAAGAAGGCTGGTAGGCTCTAGGGTGGGTAGCTAGTGGGGTTAGGGTGGGTATATTGGAAGTTAAGAAGGCCTGGTAGGCTCTAGGGTGGGTAGCAGTGGGGTAGGGTGGGTATATTGGAAGTTAAGAAGGCTGGTAGGCTCTAGGGTGGGTAGCAGTGGGGTAGGGTGGGTATATTGGAAGTTAAGAAGGCTTGGTAGGCTCTAGGGTGGGTAGCAGTGGGGTAGGGTGGGTATATTGGAAGTTAAGAAGGCTGGTAGGCTCTAGGGTGGGTAGCAGTGGGGTAGGTGGGGTATATTGGAAGTTAAGAAGGCTGGTAGGCTCTAGGGTGGGTAGCAGTGGGGTAGGGTGGGTATATTGGAAGTTAAGAAGGCTGGTAGGCTCTAGGGTGGGTAGCAGTGGGGTAGGGTGGGTATATTGGAAGTTAAGAAGGCTGGTAGGCTCTAGGGTGGGTAGCAGTGGGGTAGGGTGGGTATATTGGAAGTTAAGAAGGCTGGTAGGCTCTAGGGTGGGTAGCAGTGGGGTAGGGTGGGTATATTGGAAGTTAAGAAGGTTGGTAGGCTCTAGGGTGGGTAGCAGTGGGGTAGGGTGGGTATATTGGAAGTTAAGAAGGCTGGTAGGCTCTAGGGTGGGTAGCAGTGGGGTAGGGTGGGTATATTGGAAGTTAAGAAGGCTGGTAGGCTCTAGGGTGGGTAGCAGTGGGGTAGGGTGGGTATATTGGAAGTTAAGAAGGCTGGTAGGCTCTAGGGTGGGTAGCAGTGGGGTAGGGTGGGTATATTGGAAGTTAAGAAGGCTGGTAGGCTCTAGGGTGGGTAGCAGTGGGGTAGGGTGGGTATATTGGAAGTTAAGAAGGCTGGTAGGCTCTAGGGTGGGTAGCAGTGGGGTAGGGTGGGTATATTGGAAGTTAAGAAGGCTGGTAGGCTCTAGGGTGGGGTAGCAGTGGGGTAGGGTGGGTATATTGGAAGTTAAGAAGGCTGGTAGGCTCTAGGGTGGGTAGCAGTGGGGTAGGGTGGGTATATTGGAAGTTAAGAAGGCTGGTAGGCTCTAGGGTGGGTAGCAGTGGGGTAGGGTGGGTATATTGGAAGTTAAGAAGGCTGGTAGGCTCTAGGGTGGGTAGCAGTGGGGTAGGGTGGGTATATTGGAAGTTAAGAAGGCTGGTAGGCTCTAGGGTGGGTAGCAGTGGGGTAGGGTGGGTATATTGGAAGTTAAGAGGCTGGTAGGCTCTAGGGTGGGTAGCAGTGGGGTAGGGTGGGTATATTGGAAGTTAAGAAGGCTGGTAGGCTCTAGGGTGGGTAGCAGTGGGGTAGGGTGGGTATATTGGAAGTTAAGAAGGCTGGTAGGCTCTAGGGTGGGTAGCAGTGGGGTAGGGTGGGTATATTGGAAGTTAAGAAGGCTGGTAGGCTCTAGGGTGGGTAGCAGTGGGGTAGGGTGGGTATATTGGAAGTTAAGAAGGCTGGTAGGCTCTAGGGTGGGTAGCAGTGGGGTAGGGTGGGTATATTGGAAGTTAAGAAGGCTGGTAGGCTCTAGGGTGGGTAGCAGTGGGGTAGGGTGGGTATATTGGAAGTTAAGAAGGCTGGTAGGCTCTAGGGTGGGTAGCAGTGGGGTAGGGTGGGTATATTGGAAGTTAAGAAGGCTGGTAGGCTCTAGGGTGGGTAGCAGTGGGGTAGGGTGGGTATATTGGAAGTTAAGAAGGCTTGGTAGGCTCTAGGGTGGGTAGCAGTGGGGTAGGGTGGGTATATTGGAAGTTAAGAAGGCTGGTAGGCTCTAGGGTGGGTAGCAGTGGGGTAGGGTGGGTATATTGGAAGTTAAGAAGGCTGGTAGGCTCTAGGGTGGGTAGCAGTGGGGTAGGGTGGGTATATTGGAAGTTAAGAAGGCTGGTAGGCTCTAGGGTGGGTAGCAGTGGGGTAGGGTGGGTATATTGGAAGTTAAGAAGGCTTGGTAGGCTCTAGGGTGGGTAGCAGTGGGGTAGGGTGGGTATATTGGAAGTTAAGAAGGCTGGTAGGCTCTAGGGTGGGTAGCAGTGGGGTAGGGTGGGTATATTGGAAGTTAAGAAGGCTGGTAGGCTCTAGGGTGGGTAGCAGTGGGGTAGGGTGGGTATATTGGAAGTTAAGAAGGCTGGTAGGCTCTAGGGTGGGTAGCAGTGGGGTAGGGTGGGTATATTGGAAGTTAAGAAGGTTGGTAGGCTCTAGGGTGGGTAGCAGTGGGGTAGGGTGGGTATATTGGAAGTTAAGAAGGCTGGTAGGCTCTAGGGTGGGTAGCAGTGGGGTAGGGTGGGTATATTGGAAGTTAAGAAGGCTGGTAGGCTCTAGGGTGGGTAGCAGTGGGGTAGGGTGGGTATATTGGAAGTTAAGAAGGCTGGTAGGCTCTAGGGTGGGTAGCAGTGGGGTAGGGTGGGTATATTGGAAGTTAAGAAGGTTGGTAGGCTCTAGGGTGGGTAGCAGTGGGGTAGGGTGGGTATATTGGAAGTTAAGAAGGCTGGTAGGCTCTAGGGTGGGTAGCAGTGGGGTAGGGTGGGTATATTGGAAGTTAAGAAGGCTGGTAGGCTCTAGGGTGGGTAGCAGTGGGGTAGGGTGGGTATATTGGAAGTTAAGAAGGCTGGTAGGCTCTAGGGTGGGTAGCAGTGGGGTAGGGTGGGTATATTGGAAGTTAAGAAGGTTGGTAGGCTCTAGGGTGGGTAGCAGTGGGGTAGGGTGGGTATATTGGAAGTTAAGAAGGCTGGTAGGCTCTAGGGTGGGTAGCAGTGGGGTAGGGTGGGTATATTGGAAGTTAAGAAGGCTGGTAGGCTCTAGGGTGGGTAGCAGTGGGGTAGGGTGGGTATATTGGAAGTTAAGAAGGCTGGTAGGCTCTAGGGTGGGTAGCAGTGGGGTAGGGTGGGTATATTGGAAGTTAAGAAGGTTGGTAGGCTCTAGGGTGGGTAGCAGTGGGGTAGGGTGGGTATATTGGAAGTTAAGAAGGCTGGTAGGCTCTAGGGTGGGTAGCAGTGGGGGTAGGGTGGGTATATTGGAAGTTAAGAAGGCTGGTAGGCTCTAGGGTGGGTAGCAGTGGGGTAGGGTGGGTATATTGGAAGTTAAGAAGGCTGGTAGGCTCTAGGGTGGGTAGCAGTGGGGTAGGGTGGGTATATTGGAAGTTAAGAAGGCTTGGTAGGCTCTAGGGTGGGTAGCAGTGGGGTAGGGTGGGTATATTGGAAGTTAAGAAGGCTTGGTAGGCTCTAGGGTGGGTAGCAGTGGGGTAGGGTGGGTATATTGGAAGTTAAGAAGGTTGGTAGGCTCTAGGGTGGGGTAGCAGTGGGGTAGGGTGGGTATATTGGAAGTTAAGAAGGTTGGTAGGCTCTAGGGTGGGTAGCAGTGGGGTAGGGTGGGTATATTGGAAGTTAAGAAGGCTGGTAGGCTCTAGGGTGGGTAGCAGTGGGGTAGGGTGGGTATATTGGAAGTTAAGAAGGTTGGTAGGCTCTAGGGTGGGTAGCAGTGGGGTAGGGTGGGTATATTGGAAGTTAAGAAGGCTGGTAGGCTCTAGGGTGGGTAGCAGTGGGGTAGGGTGGGTATATTGGAAGTTAAGAAGGCTGGTAGGCTCTAGGGTGGGTAGCAGTGGGGTAGGGTGGGTATATTGGAAGTTAAGAAGGCTGGTAGGCTCTAGGGTGGGTAGCAGTGGGGTTAGGGTGGGTATATTGGAAGTTAAGAAGGCTGGTAGGCTCTAGGGTGGGTAGCAGTGGGGTAGGGTGGGTATATTGGAAGTTAAGAAGGCTGGTAGGCTCTAGGGTGGGTAGCAGTGGGGTAGGGTGGGTATATTGGAAGTTAAGAAGGCTGGTAGGCTCTAGGGTGGGTAGCAGTGGGGTAGGGTGGGTATATTGGAAGTTAAGAAGGCTGGTAGGCTCTAGGGTGGGTAGCAGTGGGGTAGGGTGGGTATATTGGAAGTTAAGAAGGCTGGTAGGCTCTAGGGTGGGTAGCAGTGGGGTAGGGTGGGTATATTGGAAGTTAAGAAGGCTGGTAGGCTCTAGGGTGGGTAGCAGTGGGGTAGGGTGGGTATATTGGAAGTTAAGAAGGCTGGTAGGCTCTAGGGTGGGTAGCAGTGGAGTAGGGTGGGTATATTGGAAGTTAAGAAGGCTGGTAGGCTCTAGGGTGGGTAGCAGTGGGGTAGGGTGGGTATATTGGAAGTTAAGAAGGCTGGTAGGCTCTAGGGTGGGTAGCTAGTGGGGTAGGGTGGGTATATTGGAAGTTAAGAAGGCTGGTAGGCTCTAGGGTGGGTAGCAGTGGGGTAGGGTGGGTATATTGGAAGTTAAGAAGGCTGGTAGGCTCTAGGGTGGGTAGCAGTGGGGTAGGGTGGGTATATTGGAAGTTAAGAAGGCTGGTAGGCTCTAGGGTGGGTAGCAGTGGGGTAGGGTGGGTATATTGGAAGTTAAGAAGGCTGGTAGGCTCTAGGGTGGGTAGCAGTGGGGTAGGG
The DNA here is from genome assembly GCA_947086465.1 of Eupithecia exiguata. NCBI lineage: Eukaryota > Metazoa > Arthropoda > Insecta > Lepidoptera > Geometridae > Eupithecia > Eupithecia exiguata. The sequence goes on along the minus strand of OX352232.1, from coordinate 13,915,210 downwards.
TGGGTATATTGGAAGTTAAGAAGGCTGGTAGGCTCTAGGGTGGGTAGCAGTGGGTGGTAGGGTGGGTATATTGGAAGTTAAGAAGGCTGGTAGGCTCTAGGGTGGGTAGCAGTGGGGTAGGGTGGGTATATTGGAAGTTAAGAAGGCTGGTAGGCTCTAGGGTGGGTAGCAGTGGGGTAGGGTGGGTATATTGGAAGTTAAGAAGGCTGGTAGGCTCTAGGGTGGGTAGCAGTGGGGTAGGGTGGGTATATTGGAAGTTAAGAAGGCTGGTAGGCTCTAGGGTGGGTAGCAGTGGGGTAGGGTGGGTATATTGGAAGTTAAGAAGGCTGGTAGGCTCTAGGGTGGGTAGCAGTGGGGTAGGGTGGGTATATTGGAAGTTAAGAAGGCTGGTAGGCTCTAGGGTGGGTAGCAGTGGGGTAGGGGTGGGTATATTGGAAGCTAAGAAGGCTAGTAGGCTCTAGGGTGGGTAGTAGTGGGGTAGGGTGGGTAGTAGTGGGGTAGGGTGGGTATATTGGAAGTTAAGAAGGCTGGTAGGCTCTAGGGTGGGTAGTAGTGGGGTAGGGTGGGTATATTGGAAGTTAAGAAGGTTGGTAGGCTCTAGGGTGGGTAGCAGTGGGGTAGGGTGGGTATATTGGAAGTTAAGAAAGCTGGTAGGCTCTAGGGTGGGTAGTAGTGGGGTAGGGTGGGTATATTGGAAGTTAAGAAGGTTGGTAGGCTCTAGGGTGGGTATATTGGAAGTTAAGAAGGCTGGTAGGCTCTAGGGTGGGTATATTGGAAGTTAAGAAGGCTGGTAGGCTCTAGGGTGGGTAGTAGTGGGGTAGGGTGGGTAGTAGTGGGGTAGGGTGGGTATATTGGAAGTTAAGAAGGCTGGTAGGTTCTAGGGTGGGTAGTAGTGGGGTAGGGTGGGTATATTGGAAGTTAAGAAGGTTGGTAGGCTCTAGGGTGGGTAGTAGTGGGGTAGGGTGGGTATATTGGAAGTTAAGAAGGCTGGTAGGCTCTAGGGTGGGTAGCAGTGGGGTAGGGTGGGTATATTGGAAGCTAAGAAGGCTGGTAGGCTCTAGGGTGGGTAGTAGTGGGGTAGGGTGGGTAGTAGTGGGGTAGGGTGGGTATATTGGAAGTTAAGAAGGCTGGTAGGCTCTAGGGTGGGTAGTAGTGGGGTAGGGTGGGTATATTGGAAGTTAAGAAGGTTGGTAGGCTCTAGGGTGGGTAGCAGTGGGGTAGGGTGGGTATATTGGAAGTTAAGAAAGCTGGTAGGCTCTAGGGTGGGTAGTAGTGGGGTAGGGTGGGTATATTGGAAGTTAAGAAGGTTGGTAGGCTCTAGGGTGGGTATATTGGAAGTTAAGAAGGCTGGTAGGCTCTAGGGTGGGTATATTGGAAGTTAAGAAGGCTGGTAGGCTCTAGGGTGGGTAGTAGTGGGGTAGGGTGGGTAGTAGTGGGGTAGGGTGGGTATATTGGAAGTTAAGAAGGCTGGTAGGCTCTAGGGTGGGTAGTAGTGGGGTAGGGTGGGTATATTGGAAGTTAAGAAGGTTGGTAGGCTCTAGGGTGGGTAGCAGTGGGGTAGGGGTGGGTATATTGGAAGTTAAGAAGGCTGGTAGGCTCTAGGGTGGGTAGTAGTGGGGTAGGGTGGGTATATTGGAAGTTAAGAAGGTTGGTAGGCTCTAGGGTGGGTAGCAGTGGGGTAGGGTGGGTATATTGGAAGCTAAGAAGGCTGGTAGGCTCTAGGGTGGGTAGTAGTGGGGTAGGGTGGGTAGTAGTGGGGTAGGGTGGGTATATTGGAAGTTAAGAAGGCTGGTAGGCTCTAGGGTGGGTAGTAGTGGGGTAGGGTGGGTATATTGGAAGTTAAGAAGGTTGGTAGGCTCTAGGGTGGGTAGCAGTGGGGTAGGGTGGGTATATTGGAAGTTAAGAAAGCTGGTAGGCTCTAGGGTGGGTAGTAGTGGGGTAGGGTGGGTATATTGGAAGTTAAGAAGGTTGGTAGGCTCTAGGGTGGGTATATTGGAAGTTAAGAAGGCTGGTAGGCTCTAGGGTGGGTAGTAGTGGGGTAGGGTGGGTATATTGGAAGTTAAGAAGGCTGGTAGGCTCTAGGGTGGGTAGTAGTGGGGTAGGGTGGGTAGTAGTGGGGTAGGGTGGGTATATTGGAAGTTAAGAAGGCTGGTAGGCTCTAGGGTGGGTAGTAGTGGGGTAGGGTGGGTATATTGGAAGTTAAGAAGGTTGGTAGGCTCTAGGGTGGGTAGCAGTGGGGTAGGGTGGGTATATTGGAAGTTAAGAAAGCTGGTAGGCTCTAGGCTGGGTAGTAGTGGGGTAGGGTGGGTATATTGGAAGTTAAGAAGGCTGGTAGGCTCTAGGGTGGGTATATTGGAAGTTAAGAAGGCTGGTAGGCTCTAGGGTGGGTAGTAGTGGGGTAGGGTGGGTATATTGGAAGTTAAGAAGGTTGGTAGGCTCTAGGGTGGGTAGTAGTGGGGTAGGGTGGGTATATTGGAAGCTAAGAAGGCTGGTAGGCTCAAGAGTGGGTAGTAGTGGGGTAGGGTGGGTATATTGGAAGTTAAGAAAGCTGGTAGGCTCTAGGGTGGGTAGTAGTGGGGTAGGGTGGGTATATTGGAAGTTAAGAAGGTTGGTAGGCTCTAGGGTGGGTATATTGGAAGTTAAGAAGGCTGGTAGGCTCTAGGGTGGGTAGTAGTGGGGTAGGGTGGGTATATTGGAAGTTAAGAAGGCTGGTAGGCTCTAGGGTGGGTAGTAGTGGGGTAGGGTGGGTAGTAGTGGGGTAGGGTGGGTATATTGGAAGTTAAGAAGGCTGGTAGGCTCTAGGGTGGGTAGTAGTGGGGTAGGGTGGGTATATTGGAAGTTAAGAAGGTTGGTAGGCTCTAGGGTGGGTAGCAGTGGGGTAGGGTGGGTATATTGGAAGTTAAGAAAGCTGGTAGGCTCTAGGGTGGGTAGTAGTGGGGTAGGGTGGGTATATTGGAAGTTAAGAAGGCTGGTAGGCTCTAGGGTGGGTATATTGGAAGTTAAGAAGGCTGGTAGGCTCTAGGGTGGGTAGTAGTGGGGTAGGGTGGGTATATTGGAAGTTAAGAAGGTTGGTAGGCTCTAGGGTGGGTAGTAGTGGGGTAGGGTGGGTATATTGGAAGCTAAGAAGGCTGGTAGGCTCAAGAGTGGGTAGTAGTGGGGTAGGGTGGGTATATTGGAAGTTAAGAAGGTTGGTAGGCTCTAGGGTGGGTAGTAGTGGGGTAGGGTGGGTATATTTAGGATATTTTCATTCGTTAATGAGTTATGGTGTTAATGTAAGTAATCTTTTAGGGCAGTAATGCAGCAGAATATTTGTTTTACAAAAAAGGTGCTTCAGATATAAAGCAGATTTAAAATACAGAGATACGTGTAATATATCGATAAAAACCCTTCAGCCAGTTAAAGGGAGCATTCATTGCAGCCTAATGATAATCATCAATGAAGCAGTAAGTCAGGTGACCTTGGATATACTTTACAAGCTTGCACAGTATTGACCTGTCCTTGTTGTAGCAATAATCATGCAATACCTAACTGTGTGATGATTTCATGAAACTCGATGCTAAAGAAAAACTAAATGCAACGACGCAGTTAGGCATTTGTCAAAATAGTCTAGTTCAGCACGAGGTAGGCCAGCGCCGCTCGAGACGGGCGTGCGGAGCGTGTCAAGGTCGACACAATTCTAGTTCAGCACGAGGTAGGCCAGCGCCGCTCGAGACGGGCGTGCGGAGCGTGTCAAGGTCGACACAATTCTAGTTCAGCACGAGGTAGTCCAGCGCCGCTCGAGACGGGCGTGCGGAGCGTGTCAAGGTCGACACAATTCTTTATTAATTACATGACTATATTATTTCATATTTCATTTATTCATAAAATTTCAGGTTTATACATAGACCCTAAAGTTATTCTTATAGTAACTACTACCGACATCTGCCTTTACAGGCGTATGAATACTACGAATACACTAATTGCATGTGAAATGCAAATTAAATACAATTATAAGTAAAAATAATAATAATAACATGTCAAACATAATTAAAAATCATTCAAAATCAATAATAATCAAAGAATTCATTTATTTATTTGTTTTGGACCCAAGTAGTCTGCAAGTTAATTATTAAGCTTGAATAAATAAATAAATTTATACTATAAAAACATTTTTCTATCAGCCATTTTGTCATGGTGCTTTTAAATCTAGTTAATAATGTCATTTCTTTAAAAGTGTCAGGAATTTTATTGTATATTTTAACGGCCATCTCATAGCTGTTGTAAACGACGGCCTTTTTGGAGGGTTGCTCTCCATTTGAATTTAGGTTTTTTATTAGCTGTCAATATTTAAGTGTCAACTGAAGCTTAGAATAAAATCTACACATCTTTTGCAAAACTACGAGTTTTTTAATCTGATGGATGGAAAAACCCGCGGTGAAGATGGAATAATCCATCTTCTCTTAATGCCCTCGTCCCTCAGGGTTTCGACCAGATTATGTAGGGTCTCGTCAGCGTCATCAGTGGGCTTCAAGGCAACAAATCTATCCCCGAGAAGCTGCTGGAACTTCTCGGTGCCTGCCATGATTTGGATTGGGTTAGGTCGGAGCGTGGACTTCATCAGACGGTTTCTTTCAAGCTTCAGGTTGATATTCAGAGAGCCTCGGAGGAGTCGGTGATCAGATCTGGTATTAAACCTGTTGATCACTGAGACATCTCTGAATATCGGTGGTCCATCTGACCCCTTACTTTTTCAAAGTGATCTAGATCGTCTTCATTCTTACTGCACCATCAATAAACTTGATCTTAATGCTTCTGTCTGTCTTTTAGTAGGTCTCCTATCATTGTAATTTATTCATTTGTTACATGTTGTGTGACAAGGACCTCATGTAAATTTCGAGAATCAAGCATGTACCCCGCTGGGGCGCTACAAAAATTACTTAAAACTAGATAAATATCATTCAAAGAATTACCTAACTTAAATATGTTATAAGTACTATAGTATATACCTACTATAGTATATACCTACTATAGTATTTATAATGTGTCATAATTATCATGTGTTACAATTTATAAAGGCACAAAATCTTTCTCTATCTAAAATCTCCTAAAATCCTGACTCACGACTACAACATCGACACTCAAACTCTCGCCAGATCTAGCTCTGTAGTTGATCTTGGAGCGACTCTAGACTCTAACGTTACTGTTTCATCAGCACCTAGAGAGAATCACCTTAAGGCAGTAAAGATGCTCGACTTTCTATTCCGGGTGACTAAGGAGTTCAGTTCATCTAAAACTCTAAAAATTCTTTACTGTTCACTGGTTCTCTAATATCCGCTCAATCGCTAATAGTATGTAAATAGGTTTAGCAGTTTTGATTTTTTTTCGTTTTCTCTCTATATTCAACGCAAAACTACCTAGTGCTATTGTGAGTGGTTCGGAACACAACACAAGAAATGTGTCCAGCAAAAACATGAAATACTTTGTGCTCCCGCTCTGCACGTGGATATTGTCTGGAGTCCAGAGTTGGACGAGTCCGAGATGGCCGATGCCGTAGTTTCCTATGTGCCGGTGCGTCCAGTCAGGGCTCATAACGGGTGGAGTGTCACGGGCGGGACTCACCTGTATGGAGGGTGGCGAGTCGGTGGAGTCGGCCTGGTCGCGCTCGTGCACGATCGTCATCTCGGACAGGATCAGCGGACCTGCGGCACAAGCGGACTGGTGTTGTGAGGCGTGCGGATGGCAGGCGTGTGTCAAGGGTCGATTGTAGGTACTCACGCGTGCGGGTGGTGATGGTGAACACGTCCGAGGTGAGGTTGTACGAGTGCGCGGCGATGGAGACGACGTACCCGCGGCCGGGGTCGAGCGCGTCGAGCGGCACGCGCTGCGTGGTGCGGGCGCCGGCCGGCACGCGCAGCGCGCGCTCCTCGCCCTGCGCGTCCGCAGGCCAGACGCGCAGCGAGTACTCCTCGACGCGCCCACCGCCGCGCGGCCACTCCAGGGTGAGGTTGCGCGTGTCCACCAGCGCCGCCACGTTGGAGACGGGGTTGGGTCCTGCAACATGCGCGCGCACCTCTCACTTACACTTGACTACGGACCGCACCCTTTGCCGGTAGGCAGGTAGATACTCACGCACGGTGTGCGCCGCCCACAGCGGCTCGCCCGACGCCACGCGCCCGCCCTCGCCTGCGCCGGCGCCGCCCTCGCTCAGAGTCTCCAGGGAGATGCTGTACCGCTCGCCGTGGGTCATGTTCACTATCTGCAGACACACAAACGTTCCGGAAATACCAGTTAACTTCTACCTTAGTACCTACCTACATAATGATTTATTAAGATTACGCGCGCACAACTAATTCAGACATTAAATATGTTTACATAATAATTAAAATTTATAAGTATTCGTTTTAGTTATTATTTTAAGATTATTTATTGTTCAACTTTTCTTAACGAACTCTGCTGTTTTCTTTATTTCTTTAATATCTGTGTAATCCTTTTTGGCCTTATTGTTGTACATATTTAAAGTATTTCATTGAAAACTGTACCGCTGTGGTTTACCTCAATAAATAAAAATATAAAATATTAGCACCTATGTATCTAACTGGCTGTTTAAATATTTCCTCTCTTTTAGATTTCCAAAAAGAACGTAAACTTACGAAAAAGTGGATCGACGACGACATAAAAAGAACAGGTGTTAGCTACGGGGGTCATCGGGTGCGTCTTCAATGATGAAAATTTATTAAAACTTGAAAAAAACGTATATTCCTATAATGTAGGTTTACAGAGGTGCTTTGCGTCGAAGACAAGAAGGAATACAATTTTTAAAGATGGTGGCTAAGCCGCCCATAGCTGTGTTGCACAGGAAGCTCGCTCTGCTGTACCAACGTAGCTTATGAAATACGTGAATTTATTGATGTGTTGTTATATCGCACGTCCAGTAGATGGCACTATTCCAAGCTTCTTGACTTAACTTTTGTGATTAACGGCGCGAACAACAGGGCCAGAGATAAAACATTGGGATCCCAACATTTGGAGCAGGATTTGTGATTGCTCTTTCTATTGTATCTTTTCATACAAATAAAGATTTTATTTACCCATAACTTGACTTTAATTTAGATCTTCTAATGATCTAGCTTTTGCTAAGTATTTTTATAGTTAGTGTATATCGAAGAGGACAAACTATTGAGACCATAGTTTTTTAAGACCTACCACGTACCTACTCAAATTCACATAAATTTAATTACTAGTATCTATTTTATCAACATATTTTGCGCATAGTAGCGCGCACATTTGCCCATCCCTATCCGTTGCAGTTGTCAATGAGGTTCTCCTGGCTACGCTGGGCGTTGGGAGGAACAGGCCATACATACCTCAGCGTGCGTGGCAGTCGGCGGCAGCAGCGGCAGTGCGCGCCAGGCCTCGGCTCCCTCCACCCGGTAGCGCAGCTGGTAGTGCGAAAGCGCGGAGTGCGCGCGCGTCGGGCCCGCCCAGCTGACCGCCGCGCTGTCGGAGCTGGCGCGCGTCACCGCCAGCGAGAGCGCCGGCAGCGGCCGCACCGCCCGGTACAGCGTGTGCGCCTCGCTGGTCAGCTCGTGGCTGACGGCGGCCAGCTGCAGCTCGTACACGGCGCCCGGAAACAGGCCCTCCAGCACCGTCGACGTCTCGCGCGTCGTCACCTGCACACGCAAGGGTCGAGAGGTCAGAGAGCTGAGCTGCTGAAGGGTGCAGGCTGTGCGAGAAAGCGAGGCTCGGCGCGCGGGACGGACCGTGGTGTAGTTGCCCAGCGTGTCGTTCCGGCGGTAGCGCAGCGTGTAGAGGTTCTGGCGCGAGTTCACGTCGGAGCGCCAGGCGAGGCGCAGGGCGCGCGCCGACGGCTCGGCGCTCACCACCACGGGCGCCAGCGGCCGCGTGCCCGCCCACGCCACGCTCGCGTTCGAGGACACGCCGCGGGACACCGCGAACACGCTGATCTGAACAGACAAGGCACCATCAGGCACACGGACAGTTGGGTGGAGGTGTGGCGAAGTGGCGGTGCGGTGCGTACCGTGTAGTTCCGTCCGGGCAGCAGCGCGTCCAGCGTGAGGTCGGGCGCGGAGGCCGGCAGCGAGGAGGCGTCCCCACCCGGCTCGTGGTACTCCAGCCGGTAGTCGTCGTGCGCGCCCCCCGCCGGCCCCTGCCACCGCACGCGGACCGCGTCCCCCTCCCCGCCGCCCGCCGCGCGCGACACCGACAGACCCTGCACCGGCAGCGGCTTCAGCGTTAGCTCCGTCACCGCCGGCCACGATGTCACCTGCAACACCCTACTATATCAAACACGTAACAACTCGAAGGAAACATCAATAATGCAGAGATGTAGCAGGCGCACCTTCCCGGACATGGTCTTGACGGTGACGGTGTAGTGGGCGCCGGGCTCGAGCGCCTCGAAGCTAGCTTGCGGCGGGTCGGTGCGCGCGCGCACGAGCGGCGCGAGGCGGCGCGACTCTCCGCTCACGGAGATCTGGTACTTCTCGAACTCGCTCTCGTCCTGCGGCGGCAGCCACACCACGCGGAAGGAGCTCTCGGTGAGGAGGTGGTGAGGCGCAGTGACATTGCGCGGCCGCAGCGGGACCGTGCGGTACTGCGCCGTGGTCGGCGGACTGATCTCCGGCTCGGAGACAGTCTGCACGGAGATGTTGTACGCGCGGCCCGGCACCAGCCCCTTGAAGGCGGCCTGCGCCGGCCCCGGCGGCTCGCCCTCCTTCTCCACGTAGAGCTCGCTGTCGCGCGCGTCGCCCGGCAGGATGGACACCTGCCCGCACACACCACATCTAACACAAACACACATGCAGGGTGCCTGCGCACGCTCAACGCTGCTCCCCTTATCGCAAACGGTTATAAGTATCGACTCAACACGTCGACAACTATGTAGGTGGTAGTGGGTGGGGTGTACCTTGTAGTGGGTGGGGTGTACCTTGTAGTGGGTGTGGAAGGTGTAAGTGGGTGGGGTGTACCTTGTAGTGCGTGTGGAAAGTGTAAGTGGGTGGGGTGTACCTTGTAGTGCGTGTGGAAAGTGTAAGTGGGTGGGGTGTACCTTGTAGTGCGTGTTGAAGGTGTAAGTGGGTGGGGTGTACCTTGTAGTGCGTGTAGAAGCCAGGCGGGTAGGGCGGCTGCCACAGCACCAGCAGCGTGGTCTCGTTGCGGAACCACACGATGAACTTCCCCGGCGTGTTGGGCTCTACAAATCACACATATTACACGTCTATAATGGGTCCTGCGCCTGTAGATACCTACCTACATGCAGATACAAACTTTGTAGGTATGTACTATAAGTACCTACATGTTTTATACATAAATGAGATGTATGATGTCTGTCAAAGAGTACGACACCAGTAATTTTTCAAATGACAGTACAGAAAAAAACAATAGCTACTTAGTTTTACAAGTCAGGCATGCCAGTAATAACTAGGTAAGGCATGCCAGTAATAACTAGGTAAGGCATGCCAGTAATAACTAGGTACAACTAGGACTAGGAACACAACAGAAATACAACAGGTGATATTTGAAGATTCATGCATACGAGTAGGTATGTAAGCACTTTGACAACCGCATATACTTACCTATTTCACAAAACAAAATACCTTCCTACTATCTTCTCAAATATAATTATAATAATTTTGGTTCTTGTCTATAATGAAAGAGATGTTTATCACAAGTCTTCGATAAAAGTAAAAAAAGGGAGATACGGTACGTTCTCCAAGGCGGCGATCAGTTTTTGAGTGAGCGCTGGGAACACGTACCGTATCATTATTTTTATTTATATCGATGTTTGGAGCTATTTTTTACAGCTAGTGAATGAACACGAGGGCATTGCAGCAATGCCATTGCTGTGATGTTTTAGTCCAAATCACGTCGTAGCAACGCGAAACACAAACGCCACCGCCGCCGGTCGGACCATGACTGAGGTGGGGGAACATAGTTGGACCGGACTTGAGCTTAACCTTTTCAAGATGGTAGTGCCTCATCTCCTTTTTTTACTTTTATCTTAGCCACAAGTGTATACTTTATATGTATAAACAAGCATGTGTATAAACAAGCATTCAGGACTCAGACTATCCACGGAGCGTCATGCAGTGTCACTACTAAGGGTATACAGGCAGATGCATGCCATGTGTAGAGTGGAACCAAGCCGAGTGGGGAGTGGGACATGAAGCTCACCGCACATCCGGGCCTCCTGCGTCAGCCATCGCGGGAGCGCAGCGCGCAGCGGGGGAAACAAACACACGTTAGCAGATATACATTACAATGTACCAGTTAACACATCATGTGCCCGTTCATTATATACGAGGTAGGTGTAGGCACGCGTTCAGTGTGGGCAGGTCCGGGACACACCCGACAGACAGCCGCGGCCGCGGCTCGTCCTCAGCGGAACCTCGTGCTCGGTGTGGGCAGGTCCGGGACACACCCGACAGACAGCCGCGGCCGCGGCTCGTCCTCAGCGGAACCTCGTGCTCGGTGTGGGCAGGTCCGGGACACACCCGACAGACAGCCGCGGCCGCGGCTCGTCCTCAGCGGAACCTCGTGCTCGGTGTGGGCAGGTCCGGGACACACCCGACAGACAGCCGCGGCCGCGGCTCGTCCTCAGCGGAACCTCGTGCTCGGTGTGGGCAGGTCCGGGACACACCCGACAGACAGCCGCGGCCGCGGCTCGTCCTCAGCGGAACCTCGTGCTCGGTGTGGGCAGGTCCGGGACACACCCGACAGACAGCCGCGGCCGCGGCTCGTCCTCAGCGGAACCTCGTGCTCGGTGTGGGCAGGTCCGGGACACACCCGACAGACAGCCGCGGCCGCGGCTCGTCCTCAGCGGAACCTCGTGCTCGGTGTGGGCAGGTCCGGGACACACCCGACAGACAGCCGCGGCCGCGGCTCGTCCTCAGCGGAACCTCGTGCTCGGTGTGGGCAGGTCCGGGACACACCCGACAGACAGCCGCGGCCGCGGCTCGTCCTCAGCGGAACCTCGTGCTCGGTGTGGGCAGGTCCGGGACACACCCGACAGACAGCCGCGGCCGCGGCTCGTCCTCAGCGGAACCTCGTGCTCGGTGTGGGCAGGTCCGGGACACACCCGACAGACAGCCGCGGCCGCGGCTCGTCCTCAGCGGAACCTCGTGCTCGGTGTGGGCAGGTCCGGGACACACCCGACAGACAGCCGCGGCCGCGGCTCGTCCTCAGCGGAACCTCGTGCTCGGTGTGGGCAGGTCCGGGACACACCCGACAGACAGCCGCGGCCGCGGCTCGTCCTCAGCGGAACCTCGTGCTCGGTGTGGGCAGGTCCGGGACACACCCGACAGACAGCCGCGGCCGCGGCTCGTCCTCAGCGGAACCTCGTGCTCGGTGTGGGCAGGTCCGGGACACACCCGACAGACAGCCGCGGCCGCGGCTCGTCCTCAGCGGAACCTCGTGCTCGGTGTGGGCAGGTCCGGGACACACCCGACAGACAGCCGCGGCCGCGGCTCGTCCTCAGCGGAACCTCGTGCTCGGTGTGGGCAGGTCCGGGACACACCCGACAGACAGCCGCGGCCGCGGCTCGTCCTCAGCGGAACCTCGTGCTCGGTGTGGGCAGGTCCGGGACACACCCGACAGACAGCCGCGGCCGCGGCTCGTCCTCAGCGGAACCTCGTGCTCGGTGTGGGCAGGTCCGAACACATGGACGTACCGTATTGTCGGATCTCTAATAATACACACATTTTGCATATTTTCAGATGAACGTATGTATACGTACCAACTTTTTAGGATTGAGTATACAGATGACGTGATACGCGTCCATTTTAAATAACATTAAGTACGTTTCACTTACCGTACCGTACCTTCAGTGCTTATATACATAGACGGAATAATCAGTGGGACCTTGCGGGCAGTGGGGGGACGAGGAGAGGCTTCTGCTGATGTCAGTTTACAGTCAATCAAACATTCATTTATACTTATTTACTTATGTACATTTTGGTATCTGTCAATAAGTAGTGTTAATGTATTACATAGAGAGGGCATGTGCGTCTGCAGTAATGCATTGTTTTGGACAGGAGAGGGTGGAGTGGAGAGTGCTTGCTTCAGGCAGACCGAGCCTCGCCCCGGGCCTAGTGTCGCGCGCGGCGGCGGCGGCGAGGCGCGGCGGGTCACGAACCGCACTAACGGACGACCTCCGCAGAAGCCATTTATAGTTCAGTTTATCCATTCACGTAAATAACCGCACGTCATCGAATGTACCGACGCATGTTAGTAGCAACCTTGACTCCTACCAATGGCAATGATTGTCGAACGGACCGCACTGTGGCGTGGAGGCTGTGAGCGCTGCGCTAGTGTGACGTCACGCACGCCCGCGCTACACTTCCTGCAGCGAGGGACGTGCCGTGCCGTGCGCAGGCGCCGAGTCGCGCTGACAAACCTCTCAGCTTACATTACAAAAGGTGTAGGTAGTGTAGGTACCTAGGTAGGTACGCTAAAACTCTGCGATCAAGATAGGTAGTTCAATGAATAGAACAAAGATTTTCCGCAGTTTGACTGAGCCATTTCATGAGTTAGTAGAGCGTACTATGCGAGGCGCAAAAACTAAAAGAATCTAACTTAATTTAGGCGCACGCGAGAAAGTGCTGCCGCTGCCGCTTTTTAATATGATATACGAAAGCGTACGCGTGCTACAGGTGCTCGAGGCCCAGGCCTCGCTACCCCTGTTCACATTTTGAAAGATTACTTACTATAGTCAAACTTAGAGTCAAACCAAGCGCGGCGGTTATTACGCAAGACGGCATTTTTTTTCTGCTCACATGCGTTCGCGATGGGCGTAGGCGAGCGACTAAATGGCGCAAGCATCATGTTCGCGGCGTCGTCGTCGTCGTATTCATACGCTAGTAATAGTACTTCAATGAACAAATCCAAATAGAAAAATAAATATTCTTATGGTTCAATCAATTCATCAATTCGAATTTTCGTCGAAATAATGAAAGAAGTTTTGTCGAGAAACTTGAAGAGGAAGACATGAATATGTGGTATTTAGAAATAGTAATGTGTAGTAGCAGCACTTAGACGCGAGTCGGGCGGCGCGGCGCGGGCGCAGTGGAGCGGCGGAGCTGCGTCTAGCGCAACGCAATGCTGCGAGCTCGCCCTTTCCTTTATGGGAATACAGAAGCAAAGTAAAAGTAAAGCATGTAGGCTGGACGATCCAGCAGAGTTGATGGATCAAATGGCTTCATGTGGAATGAGGCCAATCCGTCCAGATCCAGGCGAAGACAAGACGAGCGGGCCTCGCACCTCGCGTACATCCAGCAAGGCAGGACGTCACACTGCGTGTGCGTCCACTTGTACTCACTGGTGGTGAAGTTCCTGGAGGCGTAGGCAGCACTCTCCTTGTCGTGCAGCAGCGTGAAGGCGTGCAGCTGGTAGGTGGCGCCGGGGGACAGGTCCCGCAGCGTGTGCGTCCAGTTGTACTCACTGGTGGTGAAGTTCCTGGAGTCGTAGGCAGCACTCTCCTTGTCGTGCAGCAGCGTGAAGGCGTGCAGCTGGTAGGTGGCGCCGGGGGACAGGTCCCGCAGCGTGTGCGTCCAGTTGTACTCACTGGTGGTGAACTTCCTGGAGGCGTAGGCAGCACTCTCCTTGTCGTGCAGCAGCGTGAAGGCGTGCAGCTGGTAGGTGGCGCCGGGGGACAGGTCCCGCAGCGTGTGCGTCCAGTTGTACTCACTGGTGGTGAAGTTCCTGGAGGCGTAGGCAGCACTCTCCTTGTCGTGCAGCAGCGTGAAGGCGTGCAGCTGGTAGGTGGCGCCGGGGGACAGGTCCCGCAGCGTGTGCGTCCAGTTGTACTCACTGGTGGTGAAGTTCCTGGAGGCGTAGGCAGCACTCTCCTTGTCGTGCAGCAGCGTGAAGGCGTGCAGCTGGTAGGTGGCGCCGGGGGACAGGTCCCGCAGCGTGTGCGTCCAGTTGTACTCACTGGTGGTGAAGTTCCTGGAGGCGTAGGCAGCACTCTCCTTGTCGTGCAGCAGCGTGAAGGCGTGCAGCTGGTAGGTGGCGCCGGGGGACAGGTCCCGCAGCGTGTGCGTCCAGTTGTACTCACTGGTGGTGAAGTTCCTGGAGGCGTAGGCAGCACTCTCCTTGTCGTGCAGCAGCGTGAAGGCGTGCAGCTGGTAGGTGGCGCCGGGGGACAGGTCCCGCAGCGTGTGCGTCCAGTTGCCCCCCGCCTCCAGCGTGATGTTGCGCTCCGCCACCTCGGCGCGCTCCGTGAGCGCGATCACCTGCACGGTACGGCTAGTTCACTACAACCCCGGTGTCGTTGGCCAGCCCAGCCCGACTGGCCGGGCTGCAACCTATACTTACACTCAGGTATCTGATCCCTTCGAACATTACAATACAATATACTTCATTCCACAAAACTTGTACATAGGCGAGCATTATGCTAAATAGCATTCTCTACCTGCTAACCTTAGGGTAGTGTGGACAACAATTATATAATATAGCACTACCTACAGTGCTATATTATAGAATTTTGGAAAAACCATAAGAAATATATAAAAATACTAGCAGAGCCTTGCGGTATCACCCGCGTAGTTCCCGTTCCCGTGGGAATTCCGGGATAAAAAGTAGCCTATGTTCTATTCCAGACTATAATCTATCTCTTTGCCAAAATTTCATCCAGATCCGTTCAGCCGTTCTGGCGTGATAAAGGAACAAACATCCATCCATCTAAACTTTCACGTTTATAATATTAGTGAGATGTACAGCATAAATAAATACATATATAAACTAAATAAATATACTACTCACAATAATACTTACAAAATAAACTATATTATATTAATTATATATATATAGTAATATATCCGAATGATTCTTGCGAAAGAAACGAATGATAGAGTGTAGATGTGAACATTGTCGATATTCATGTACCGATAAACTCTACTCACTCCACAAAACGGGCGACAGGTATTGTGTCCGTCGGGGGCTAAATTGATGCTTCGGACTTGAGTGACGAGCTCTCATCTCTAACTTATGTGATTAATGTAATTGGTGGTATTAGATAAATAACATGAAGTCATTGAATAAAATAAATAAATAGTTTAAGAATATAAACAATTTTTTTTTTCGTAAATGGGACATTTTGTATACATGTCAAT
The DNA here is from genome assembly GCA_947086465.1 of Eupithecia exiguata. Lineage (NCBI taxonomy): Eukaryota > Metazoa > Arthropoda > Insecta > Lepidoptera > Geometridae > Eupithecia > Eupithecia exiguata. Next base: position 13,900,106 of record OX352232.1, on the reverse strand, counting down.
GAAAAACATCGTACAAAATGCTGTGTACATATTTGTGGCACTTCGTGTATACATTTCTTAGTCTCGGTCATGTTTACATATTTATGACGACTGGTAGGATTTTTAGTAAAGAGCCGTTTTTATAAAATGAAACATTTTGTATACATGATAATGAAAAATATAGTACAAAATACCGTATACATTTCTGTGCCACTTTATTGTTTACATTATTTCGGAATTGTCATATACATATTATATATACATATTTATGACCACATAGTGTATATCTTTGTAGCACTCAATTTAGCATACATCATTAAGGCGTGGTCTTGGATACATTATTTTGTTATTTTCGATGGTACACAATTATTTGACTAAATAGTGTATACGTGATTATGATAAACTGTATACCGCATTTTGACAAGTAGAATGACTCCATCATTTTGAAAAATTTTGTGTATACTTTTATTTTGAAAGTTCGCGTGTACATGAAACTTTGGGAGTGTATACATATCTGTGCAACTGACTGTACCTACATTACAGAAGGTGGGGGCGCCGCGCCTAGGCCCGGCTTACCTTGAACCGGAAGCCGGTGTAGTGTCCTTGCGCGGGCGGCGCCCAGGCGATCGTGGCCTGCTTGTTGCGCGCCAGCGACACCGTCAGGTTCGTGGGAGGCTCCGGTGCTGCAACACACACACATCACTCACTGTCTGCACCTGCAGTGGCGCACACGCGCGGTCCGCAGCGGCACTCACCTGTGATGATGGTCTGGTTCCAGGTCAGCAGGTCGGGGAAGGTCGCGTTGGAGTAGTACAGCATGAAGTGGTACTTGGTCCCAGGCAGGCCCTGCTCACACAAACCTTACGTTATATAGGAGGTGGGTGTGGAACATGCATAGCAATACGAGTATGCAATGCACCTGACTGAAGTTGATGGTGGAGGCCTGCGCGGGCACGGTGAAGTTGGGTGCGGGCAGGCCGCTGGGCGGGCGGTAGTCCAGCCGGTAGCGTCCGCCCTCGTCTCCGCCTCCGCCCGGCCCCGACCCCGGGATCTCTATCACCAGCTCCGCGCCCATAGCATTCTCCAACAACTACGTAGGTACAAACAACAACAATATATTCATGCACCAGAGTGAACGAAACAAACGAACACCCCGGTGCGGCGCCAGCTTTATCAAGTCAAAGTCAAAGTTCGTTTATTGCTTGAAAATACAATGTTTTAAAGATCTTATAGTACACATTTGGATTATTGTTTTCGGCCTCTGCTTAGGCATGCAATTTTTTAATACAAATCAAATACTTATCGTCTAATTAAAAATAAAACATAATAAAAAGAAAAATTGTACTAAATGTCAATAAATCAAAGAATTAAAATTAAATAATATAAGTCCAAATCTAAATAAATAATAAGCTGCGTCAAATCATATTTGTATTAACATTTTTATCATAAATTCATGAATGGTGTAATAGGCGGCTTATGGATTTCAACTTTGTGGATGTTCCGCACCCAATGGGTAAAAACGGGACCCTATTACTTAGACTTCGCAGCCCGTCTGTCCGTCTGTCACCGGGCGGTATCTAATGAACTGTGATATTACTTAGACTCCGCAGCCCGTCTGTCACCGGGCTGTATCTAATGAACTGTGATATTACTTAGACTCCGCAGCCCGTCTGTCCGTCTGTCACCGGGCTGTATCTTATGAACTGTGATATTACTTAGACTCCGCAGCCCGTCTGTCCGTCTGTCACCAGGCTGTATCTAATGAACTGTGATATTACTTAGACTCCGCAGCCCGTCTGTCCGTCTGTCACCGGGCTGTATCTTATGAACTGTGATATTACTTAGACTCCGCAGCCCGTCTGTCCGTCTGTCACCAGGCTGTATCTAATGAACTGTGATATTACTTAGACTCCGCAGCCCGTCTGTCCGTCTGTCACCAGGCTGTATCTAATGAACTGTGATATTACTTAGACTCCGCAGCCCGTCTGTCCGTCTGTCACCGGGCTGTATCTTATGAACTGTGATATTACTTAGACTCCGCAGCCCGTCTGTCCGTCTGTCACCGGGCTGTATCTAATGAACTGTGATATTACTTAGACTCCGCAGCCCGTCTGTCCGTCTGTCACCGGGCTGTATCTTATGAACTGTGATATTACTTAGACTCCGCAGCCCGTCTGTCCGTCTGTCACCAGGCTGTATCTAATGAACTGTGATATTACTTAGACTCCGCAGCCCGTCTGTCCGTCTGTCACCGGGCTGTATCTAATGAACTGTGATATTACTTAGACTCCGCAGCCCGTCTGTCCGTCTGTCACCAGGCTGTATCTAATGAACTGTGATATTTAGACAATTGAAATTTTCACAGATGATGTATTCCTGTTGCCGCTATAACAACAAATACTAAAAAACAGTATAATTAAATATTGAAGGGGGCTCCCATACAACCAACGTGATTTGTTTGCTCGACATTGATACCGGCACCAGGCAACAGGTAGACGCATAAAATATTCACGGAATATTTACTTAGATATTCACTTTAAAAGTAAATAATTAAATTATAATAAAACTAATATTAAAGGGGGCTCTCATACAACAAACGTGATTTTTTGCCGCTTTTATAGGTAATGGTACTTACGGAACCCTTCGTGCGCGAGTCCGACTCGCACTTGGCCGGTTTTTTTTCCTACCTTTTTATTTATTTTTATAGCTATTTTATAATCTGTTGTGCCCAATAGAACCCGAACCCGAGAATTGATCAATGTTTACTAACCACCCTAACAATAAATATCTGACACAAATATACTTTTCGAAGCTCCCCGATAACAAGCCTATAGTATAGACGATAGACGACGGCTTGACACCAGTTCGAGGCTTCGAGGTCACATTGCCAAGGTATCGTTTTTGTGTTCCGCCGTCCGCGTCGACTTTAAAACAATCACATGTAAATTCCTTCTAGATATCGATTTGCCAAAATCGTTAAGTACACGTTATTCGAAATTGTGCAAATTTAAAATCGGCTGTGTTCGAAAATAAGTTTTTGGTCAACTTTATGCGCATATCGCAATTTGTTAGGTTTGGTAAAAAAAAGAATTTGTGTTTTATTTAAAGACTAGCGGCCCGCCCCGGCTTCGCACGAGTACCTAGATACTAGATATAGGTATTTACAAAATATATATTATGTAAAATTGAACACACTCTAGGCAGACTTTCCATGCTTAGAACACTCGATCAAGTCTGCTTTTAACAAAACAAACAATTAAAAAAAGTCAATAACTTTATTTCTTTACGCTTACAAAATAAGCACTAAGACAAGTAAAATTATTATTTGATAATAATTGAAGAATAATATCTTCAATTATTATCAAATAAGAAACAAAATGTTATTGATTTTGTTAGCTTCAATTTTTTGTCAATATCATCCGTTTGGGAGCTACGATGCCGCAACAACCCGCAGACACATAGATCCACCCGTCAAACTATAACAAGCCTCTTTTTGTGTCGGGGCCGAATAAAAAATATGTATAGGTACTAAAAATATACTTCAGATACTGTTATTACTTCTTGTTTTGTTTCATTATCGAGGATTCTAATGGTGAAAGAATTTTTCAAATCGGTCCTGTAGTTTCGGATCCTATTCAATTCAAACAAACAAACAAATCTTTCCTCATTATGTATTTATTTTGACATAAGTGTAATAATTAGACATGATGGTAACGCAAACTTTTTTTAGATATTTATGTCCTCTATAATACGTAGTACACCACTTTGCTCTATTGTCAATAAGTTCCTCAGCTAACGCGATATAAGGATTAGTACCTAAATAGTAAATAAATAAATAATGCTGGACCATTCACACAACACCATCTAGCCCCAAGCTAAGCAGAGCTTGGGTTATGGCTACTAGATAACTGATATAAATCATAGAATACAATAGGTACACATAGATTGATATTTTTTATTATAAAATAGAAAACGACCAGAACACCCTGAACCAATATCTGCAGATCGTACACACATTGGTCCCGAGGCGGGAAACGAACCCGCAACCTCTTGCGTCGCAGGCAGGCCTTCGCCCACCGCGCCACAGAGGTCGTCAATGGTTTTGTTTTCCTTGGGTTACATTATCGACGTTTTCATACGGATCCCTAACTTTTTTGTAAACATTCTATAGCCTGTATATTCATCAGGAATAATGTGGAATTCTGATGGTGAATTTATTTTTCAAATCGGTCTAGTAGTTTCGGAGCCTATTCAATTCAAACAAACAAACAAATCTTTCCTCTTTATAATCTTATACCTATTAATAATTTCGTACCGGTCTACGGCAGACTCGAACGAAATGCACATCAAATTGAAAAGCGTAAAAAATTTGTCGATCCGAGTCGAAAAATTCGGATTATCCAGTATTTTCAATATAAAAATGAATAATTTGCTTCGATCAAAAATAAAGTAGTTCGAGGGGGGCCGGCAAAGCCGGAAATTTTTGATCGATGATAATTTGCTATAATTATTGTCGTTGCTAAGTAATCAAATCAAATCAAATCATGAATGTCATTAATGTGGCCTTGTTGGTAAACAACAACGCCACATTAAACCTGTGACATGCGATGACGCGTCATCACATGTCACACGTTCGTATTCCGTTCTGGATGAACAAAGAGATCCCCTTCGGTACATCCGTTCGCCATTGTGTGAATAATACGAACCTTCTATTAAAAGAAGATTTTTTTTTTCATTTTTAGTTTTTTGAAAATAAGTACCTACGGTTCGCACAAAAAATGACATTTGTCAAAAAAAATAAGTTGTCTTAATCGACACTTTTCCCAAAGTAACTTACCAAATCAAATCGTAAGTTTTAGCAATAATTAAAAAAAGAATACCTATACATTTGGATGTTGTACATTTTGACATTACAGATGTGATTTTAAGCCTGTAGGTAAATAGGTACATTTATTTGACGACCGCTGTGGCGCGGTGGGCGAAGGTCTGCCTGCGACGCAGGGGGTTGCGGGTTCGATTCCCGCCTCGGGACAAATGTGTGTACGATCTGCACACATTTGTTCAGGGTGTTCTGGTCGTTTCATATGTATAATAAAAAATATCTATATAAGTATTGTATTATTAGGATTCCGTACCCAAGGGGTAAAAACGGGACCCTATTACTAAGACTTCGCTGTCCGTCTGTCTCATGAACCGTGATAGTAAGACAGTTGAAATTTTCACAGATGATGTATTTCTGTTGCCGCTATAACAACAGATACTAAAAAACAGAATAAAATAGATATTTAAGGGGGCTCCCATACAACAAACGTGATTTTTTTGCCTTTTTTATAGATAATGGTACGGAACCCTTCGTGCGCGAGTCCGACTCGCACTTAGCCGGTTTTATTATGTATATCAGTTATCTGGTACTCATAAAACAAGCTCTGCTTAGCTTGGGGCTAGTTAATGCTGTGTGAATTGGCCAGCATTACTTATTATTTTATTTATTATTAAGCTATAATCTAGTTATGCAAGTAAATGCAAGGAACAAAATGTATGGAGTTTTTGTGAGGACGGACCCTAATCATGATAATAACAGCAGTAGATACTACATAGTGACGAGCTCTGTGGTGCGGTGGGCGCATCCACCAAGTAGGGGTGGTCATGCGCTGTGCGTCTGCTGCTTGTCCTGGAGTGGAGTGGAATCAGGTTATGTAGTCCTGTGAGCCTTCTCCGAAATGTATCCGATAAAAGTTCGAGAGACAAGCGATCTTGCGGCGGCGGTGTTCGAGACTTTAGACCTTAGTCTCTGCAAGGTACCGCTCGTCATGAGTCTGAAGGCTCTTCGTTCTATCGAGTCTATGGCTGCAAGCTGGTACTCGGCCGAGCCATCCCTAGTACAGCAGCTACTCCAAACCAGACCGGACCTGTGCTTGATATAGCGATAGTTCGAGACTTTAGACCTTAGTCTCTGCAAGGTACCGCTCGTCATGAGTCTGAAGGCTCTTCGTTCTATCGAGTCTATGGCTGCAAGCTGGTACTCGGCCGAGCCATCCCTAGTACAGCAGCTACTCCAAACCAGACCGGACCTGTGCTTGATATAGCGATAGTTCGAGACTTTAGACCTTAGTCTCTGCAAGGTACCGCTCGTCATGAGTCTGAAGGCTCTTCGTTCTATCGAGTCTATGGCTGCAAGCTGGTACTCGGCCGAGCCATCCCTAGTACAGCAGCTACTCCAAACCAGACCGGACCTGTGCTTGATATAGCGATAGTTCGAGACTTTAGACCTTAGTCTCTGCAAGGTACCGCTCGTCATGAGTCTGAAGGCTCTTCGTTCTATCGAATCTATGGCTGCAAGCTGGTACTCGGCCGAGCCATCCCTAGTACAGCAGCTACTCCAAACCAGACCGGACCTGTGCTTGATATAGCGATAGTTCGAGACTTTAGACCTTAGTCTCTGCAAGGTACCGCTCGTCATGAGTCTGAAGGCTCTTCGTTCTATCGAGTCTATGGCTGCAAGCTGGTACTCGGCCGAGCCATCCCTAGTACAGCAGCTACTCCAAACCAGACCGGACCTGTGCTTGATATAGCGATAGTTCGAGACTTTAGACCTTAGTCTCTGCAAGGTACCGCTCGTCATGAGTCTGAAGGCTCTTCGTTCTATCGAGTCTATGGCTGCAAGCTGGTACTCGGCCGAGCCATCCCTAGTACAGCAGCTACTCCAAACCAGACCGGACCTGTGCTTGATATAGCGATAGTTCGAGACTTTAGACCTTAGTCTCTGCAAGGTACCGCTCGTCATGAGTCTGAAGGCTCTTCGTTCTATCGAATCTATGGCTGCAAGCTGGTACTCGGCCGAGCCATCCCTAGTACAGCAGCTACTCCAAACCAGACCGGACCTGTGCTTGATATAGCGATAGTTCGAGACTTTAGACCTTAGTCTCTGCAAGGTACCGCTCGTCATGAGTCTGAAGGCTCTTCGTTCTATCGAGTCTATGGCTGCAAGCTGGTACTCGGCCGAGCCATCCCTAGTACAGCAGCTACTCCAAACCAGACCGGACCTGTGCTTGATATAGCGATAGTTCGAGACTTTAGACCTTAGTCTCTGCAAGGTACCGCTCGTCATGAGTCTGAAGGCTCTTCGTTCTATCGAGTCTATGGCTGCAAGCTGGTACTCGGCCGAGCCATCCCTAGTACAGCAGCTACTCCAAACCAGACCGGACCTGTGCTTGATATAGAATAGAATAGAATAGAATTATTTATTGTCCAATGTAAAGAGCTACAGCAAAATTGTTCTTAAAACCTAGTGAGCGGCACAATACAATGGATTCGTCAGATGAGTTTACACATAAGTACACAACTCTAAAAAATAAGGTATTATGTAGAAAAAAGTAATGCCTTTCTTGTAAAAAAAGTAGTAATAAAAGTAGTGTTCATGGTTGCTGTTTGAGCCTTAGACTCGATGTTTAGGATTCCTAGCTTCATGGTTGCTGTTTTAGCCTTAGACTCGATGTTTAGGATTCCTAGCTTCATGGTTGCTGTTTGAGCCTTAGACTCGATGTTTAGGATTCCTAGCTTCATGGTTGCTGTTTGAGCCTTAGACTCGATGTTTAGGATTCCTAGCTTCATGGTTGCTGTTTGAGCCTTAGACTCGATGTTTAGGATTCCTAGCTTCATGGTTGCTGTTTGAGCCTTAGACTCGATGTTTAGGATTCCTAGCTTCAAGGTTGCTGTTTTAGCCTTAGACTCGATGTTTAGGATTCCTAGCTTCATGGTTGCTGTTTGAGCCTTAGACTCGATGTTTAGGATTCCTAGCTTCATGGTTGCTGTTTCAGCCTTAGACTCGATGTTTAGGATTCCCAGCTTCATGGTTGCTGTTTTAGCCTTAGACTCGATGTTTAGGATTCCTAGCTTCATGGTTGCTGTTTTAGCCTTAGACTCGATGTTTAGGATTCCTAGCTTCATGGTTGCTGTTTTAGCCTTAGACTCGATGTTTAGGATTCCTAGCTTCATGGTTGCTGTTTTAGCCTTAGACTCGATGTTTAGGATTCCTAGCTTCATGGTTGCTGTTTGAGCCTTAGACTCGATGAAGGCTACAAAGTTTAGAGGTGGTATGAGCGTGACACCGAGGAGCTCAAGTTGATCTTTTATAGGGACCGGTACATCTCGAAGAATAAGAACCTGGACAACCAGACTCTTTTTTGCAGAGAAGAGGCAGGCTTGCATTTTTTAGGCAGATTGGCCTCGCCCCAGTATTGGGTACGCAGGCGACAGCACCGTAGTGTAGTGGTACCTCTCCACTACGGTGCTGTGCCTGCGGACCCAATAATACCGGGTTCCAGCAGACCGTTTATATGCAGCAGGAACATCGTCGCAGACAGTACTCACCCCTGAGATACGTCGGCGTTGATCGCTAATTGATCAGACGAGCAGCCATCAACGACTACCCAAATAGATCTTTCCCTCAGAAAGTCACAAAGCCAGTAACAGAAGAGGTCTGGAAGTCTGTATGATGAAAGCTTGCCACTATGGCTGTCGTGCCAGACCCTATAGACATCTAGTGAAACCGCAATGGCTTCACCGTGCTTCTCGAGCAAGTAATCAACAGGGAACACCTTTCGCATTTTCAATTCGCCGATGACCGATAATTCTATCGCCATCCAGCAAAGAAATGGAGACAATGACCTTGATATACCACTAACACACAAAAACAAAGGCCATTACCCATATATAGTAACAAACAACACATTTGCATAAAGAACAACACAAAAGTGGTAAGAGTGTTAGTTAATTATTTTGTATTTGTGTCATAACAATTAACTCTCCAAACGTTTCGGGGCTTGTTCCGCTCCATATTTTTTTTTTCATATTTGTCTTGATTTGTTCATGACCTCCCATAGAAAAAACAATCGGCACCTTCAATTCCTATTATTCAAAGTGAGAGTTGGGACAGTTAACCATTCAGTTTTTGTTTCCGTTTTTTTTAGTGGGGGGGGGGGGTGCTTTGTAGACAATCACCCCGGGTACTACAGTGACACTTTTGTAATGATAAAGACCCTGTATTTAAAACATATTTCTAGCAATAAATGAAATGAATAAAACTGTATTGACAAACCTTCAACGAACTTTGAGATCAATAATAGACACTTTCCTTGGCTTCAGTAGAATCTTCTAAACTATCAATTTCTGAATTGAACCTGTGAAACTGTACCAGTACACAAATGTCTTCTATGTTATCTCCACACTACATCCCATTCCACACGGGCACAGGCTAGTCTAACAAACAAATGTGGCTTAAGGTCAAATACAAACACTTATTTTGTCAGTCGAGGTGTACAAGAATTAAAACAAAAAACCACAGAATTATAGTCTTTGGAATTTCTGCAATTTATAAGTCAAATCGTAATTAATGATAAATTGAAAATTTGTAGCAACTAATGGATGCTAGAGGCACATGAAAGGGGAAGTGGACAGAAGCAAAAAAATGTTTTTCATCTGTTTTAGTTATTTAAGCAGCGAGATGTCATGCTACAATGTTTATAATGTTAAGGCATTTTGTTTGATTCACCTACAGTCAGTATGTAACTATAACCATGTGACAGTAAACAGAACAGTGTGTGTAGTTGCTAGTAGTGCAAGTAGGCTCGTACCAAACTAGGTATGGTATACCTACTTGCCTACTTGCATTGCTACTCGTTAAGAAAGGTACTGAGACACAATTTTTTTATGTTCCTTGGTCCAACTAGATTTGACTGGCTAAAGACAGACGCACTGTTTGCACTTACAGCTACGGTGCCGAGCGCCAGCGCGAGCGCCAGGGCCGCGGCGCGCCGCCCGCCGCTCCTCGCTTGCACAATCGACCTCTTCCACATCATTGAAGGCGACTCTCTGATTTCACGACACTTTCTCTCAACGACACTGTTCGTCGTCATTACCTACTATAGATGGAAACATGATTTTAGCACTGAGAAATCTGGATCATATCATTACATGCATTGGCTTGGCGCATTATCTCCAAGCGGAACTGCACTCATGTATTTATTTAGGTGAACATCACACGAACATAAATCTATCTGGTCTAACACTCAACTCAAACCAACAACATGAAACAAACACATCACAATCAGTGTTGCCAGATGGAATCTGAAAATAACAGTAGAAAGTTTGGTAAAAAAGCAGTAGATTGGGAAAAATAGCAGTAGATTATAATATGTTATCAATTTTAGTAGGTATGTATTGTGTTCTGCGAGTATTACCTATACATGCAAAAAAAATACATCAAAGCTACCGCAGCTACCCGTTTTGCTGAAGTTTAGGAAGCGTTTTCACCTTCATCGCCCACATGCCCAAACTATTTAGTTTCGTGAAAATCGCGACCATTAGTAGGTGGGCAGTCGGCTGAGCTTTGCTCAATTCTTTTTAGTCTGATCGAACTTTGGTTTGTGGTTTTGCACACTTAAAGACAGACGCACAAACGTACAAATTTTAGACAACACAGACAAATTTTAGTGCATTAATGTATTATCTGAATGAATAGTCTCACTCAATTAACATTTTGCAAAAATTTATCGAACGAACGAACGGACTGACCCATCAATCGAAAACGATTGACAGACAGACCAAGACAGACAGAAAGTAGGTAGAAGGTGGGTAGAAGCAGGAAAGAAGACACGAACGAACGAATGAACAAAACAAACTCTTCAATTTCATTCATCTAGATTTGTTAGTTTTGTGACATGACGTTGGTAAAAATTTCATTGGCAATTTACCAATAAGGACCATTGTTGTCTGTTTGCCACTCTAGGAGATGTAAAGTTAAATTGAAATTGAAATTTGTCACGTGACGTGACACTGACAGCCTAAATAAAGACCGGTATATCTTCTGACCCTACATTCTTTATCTTGGGTTTGTTTACAACTGTAGGCTCCTCTACTAGGTAGGTATATAGTTTCGTTTCCTCTACTATATTAGTTCCTCTACTAAATATAATTTGGTACCTAGTAGGTACTTCTCAGTGACTCTCAGCAAATTCATTCTGTCGTTTACAAAGTCGGTACATTAAATCGAAATCGGTATCCTTTATTCACGCGCGGCATCCTTTGAGTACTACTGGCACATGCCGGTGTGGCTTTACAAAGGTTTTAGCGGTTGCACCGAAAGAACCAATATAAAAAGCAAAATAAGTCTTAATGCCACTACCTACTACGCCTAAAGTTCGTTGTCAAATGCGGCCGCCGCGCCGCGCCGCCGCCGCTGTACTACGAATGCCGCTGTCCTTTATTAAAAGCTACATTTGCAGTGTGTTATTGTTTCAATTTGTTTACAACTGTGTGATTTTTTCATGAAAATTGACCAATCTATGGAGAGGTCTTATTTTCAAAAGAAACATTGCCACTGCCGAATATCAATCCGAATTGAAAGACCTTTTTGTACGAAGTACAATGTGTTATTTAGGCTATGCGTATGTTGTCAAGGTTAACTAAGTTCCTACATTATGATATCTTACTAGCAGCGCCTTGCGGTTTCACCCGCGTAGTTCCCATTCCCGTGGGAATTCCGGGATAAAAGTAGCCTATGTTCTATTCCAGACTATACCTAATCTATCTCTGTGCCAAATTTCATTCAGATCCGTTCAGCCGTTCTGGCGTGATAAAGGAACAAACATCCATCCATCTATCTATCCATCCATCCATCCATCTAAACTTTCACGTTTATAATATTAGTGAGATAGGCTATGCGTATGTTGTCAAGGTTAACTAAGTTCCTACATTAAGATATCTTACTAGCAGCGCCTTGCGGTTTCACCCGCGTAGTTCCCATTCCCGTGGGAATTCCGGGATAAAAGTAGCCTATGTTCTATTCCAGACTATAATCTATCTCTGTGCCAAATTTCATTCAGATCCGTTCAGCCGTTCTGGCGTGATAAAGGAACAAACATCCATCCATCTATCTATCCATCCATCCATCCGTCTAAACTTTCACGTTTATAATATTAGTGAGATAGTGAGATTATCATGTACCTACGTGATGTTTGTAATTCCGCATAGAACCTTCATTTTAACTTTAATCTATTTAATAAATCAGTTGCGAACCAATAAGCGTTGGAGTATCATTCCCAGCCCTCTGGGTTACCTCTAACCTTATCACAATCAGCGTTAGAATCAGCAGCCCCAGCCCTCTGGGTTAGCTCTAACACTTTTAAAATGCGGCAAAATAATTTAAATATACTTATGTTTTTTAAACCGTGGTCTAACTCAAATAAAAATTAGTACCTACCTAGTTATTGTTAAGAAAACGAGTTACGTTATGTAATTATATAGATTTTTAGTTTGATTTTTATCTTTTATTTTGAGTTCTTGGAACTTATCCCATAATATTCCTATAAAAATTACCGTTCCGTATCCGCGTATTCTGTATTCGCGGCATATTTACGGAACGTATATCCCGCGATTAAGAAGCTTTCACTGTAGGTACATAAAGGATATAATATATTTGCACAAAAACTCATGAATAATGGCAACACAAACAACACAAGCAGATGTCTTGCAGGAAATGACCGCCAGGTGTATTGAAACCGCAGATGGATTATACGTAGATGGTTAGCAGGCGTGGCCGAGAAAAGAGACAGATAATATGAATAAAAATATTAAAATTAACATAAAACATACCTTTTGAGCATGGTCTGGAAATCTATGCCACCTTCGATAAAAGTAAAAAAGGGAGATGAGGCATTACCATCTCGAAAGTGTATGACTCAAGTTAGGTTCAACTATGTTCCCTTAGTCAGTCATAGTCGGGCTGGCGGCGCGGGCGGTGGCGTTTGTATTGCGCGTGCTTGCTACTGTTAAGGACTGTTTTGTACTAAAACCTCTTTGTTTTGATACCCTTTCACTTATACAAATCGTTGCCCCTAGCAACAGATTAATAATAATAATTAAAAAAAAATATATACTTTTCAATGCAGTCACAATTCACGACTCTCATTTTAACTGATAAATTAGTTTTAACATGGTAGCAGAGCTTTACAAGTGAAAGTTATTAGAAAATAGACCGGAGTGTTGTTACAAACCAAGTTTTTAAAGCAATCCAGAAAAACTAATATTCAAAATGCAATCATCTAGTTGCAAAATTGACATCGGTCACTTGGAAGGTCTACAGAACTGGTCTACTTGGAAATTCAAGGCAACTTTATTACTAAGAGGTAATGTCCGGTGGATTGGATGCAGTAAACGGTACGATCAAGAAACCCGTGAAGCCTATTTCTTCGGATGCTAACGAAATTTCTAAATATATCACAACTCTCGATCATTACAACAAAATTGATAATTCCGCTTTACTACTGCTTACTGCTAATATGTCAGATGAAATTCTTCAAAAAATCATGCGTTTTAACTCCTCCAAAGAAGTTTGGGACGAATTACATCGTTTATTCGATGGCAAGTCTGAAGACAAAAGTTACGCACTTTGTATGGAGCTTTTCGGCTATAGTAAAGATCCGTCGCTCGATATGACGACTCATGTCTTCAAAATTAAAACCATTTGGTCAGATTTGAAAGCCGAACTGATGAAGTTAGATAACTCCGAATTACCAGATATCTTGGTAATCTGCAAAATTCTGGATACTCTACCTGAAGCTTACTTTTCTTTCAAATCAAGCTGGATGTTGATGTCGAAGACAGACAAAACTATAGAAAAATCTGACTACGCAACTCTGTGCCTATGATCGGTCTGTCTCATCGAAGAATGAAGGTCCTGGTGAAGCTCTAGTCATACAGAATAGCAATAAAGCAAAGAAAAAATGTGGATACTGTGGAAAAGTGGGTCATAAGGTCAGACAATGTCATAAATGGAAAGCTGACGGAAAACCAGCCAAGCCTTAAAATAAACAGACACGAAGCAATCTAAGCCTAATGCTCTTGCCAGTCACTACGGATGTAAATTCCATGCTTACAAACTATGATACAGCAAGTTGGTTCGTCGACAATGGAGCGACGAGTCACGTCACTTGCCGAAACAACTGTTTCTCTAGTTTCGAGCGGATACTCGTACAGTGACAACTGCTAATGGAGCCACTGTCAAAGCTATTGGCAAAGGTACTGTTGACTTGAAAACTATTATCAATGGCAAGGAATCCAGATTAAGACTCTGTGATGTATGGTACGTAGGTACCTGATATTATGCGAAACCTTTTCTCTGTACTGGCCACTCAACACAGACTAAATAATAGTGTTTTCATATTTGAAAGGGAACACTGTTCACTGAAAGTTGATGGACGCGTTATACTGACTGGAAAAAGAGTCAAGAATGGGGGCTTATACAAGCATAATGTAGAGACTATTACAAAGTCTACTCCTGATCTGAACGCTTTGTCAACAGATACCTAACCTACTACAACTTTACCATGAACGATTAGCCCACCAGAATAAGAGACACGTAAAAGGAGTCATTGAAAAGGAACTCGGAATTAAAGTTCATTTAGATTCTGAATTATTTACTGGTTGTATTTACGGAAAAACACACCGGCCAACATTTGGGACGAGAGAAAGAGCTAAGGAACCTGCAGAAATAATATACACACTGATGTATGCGGTCCATTCCCACTTTCCTTCAATAAATTTCGATATTTCGTTCTATTCAAAGACATGCACAGCAAATACCGTCACGTTTACTTCATGCGACAAACATCGGAAGTACACCTTAAGCTCCGACAAATGTTACAAGAATGTAAAGTGGCTGGACACTCTGTAAAGGAATTTCTGAGTGACAACGGAGGAGAATTTGACAACGAGAACGTAAGATGCATTCTACGAGAAGCTGGGATTAGACAAAGGCTCACGATGCCCTATACCCCACAACAAAACGGTCTAAGCGAACGTGAAAATAGAACTTCAGTCGAAGCCGCTCGATCAATGATGCATTCTCATGAAGAATTACCTCTCGCTACATGGGCAGAATTGATTAATACTGCTGCATACGTTTTGAATAGAACTGGACCAACTTCAGTAAATGGAAAATCGCCATTTGAATTATGGTTCAAGAAAAAGCCAGCAATTAGTCACTTAAAAATAATTAAACAGAGGACAGACCAACACGTGCAAAGGTGTTTTCAAGGAGTGGAATATTCATAATCTTGCTTCCCTGTAGATATACCTATACCGCCTTATTTAAGAAGAGTTCGTTTGGCATGGTACCTTATATCTAAAACAAAATCCCTTTGTCAATACGCTTCAAGGTAATTTGATAGCATTTAAAATTATTGAAATGAATGCAGAGGCGGATTAATTGTTGACAGCGCCCTAGGCAAGCACCGCATATGCGCCCCTCTGTGAACGAGCCGCGGCAAAGCTCAGTATTAGGGGTGGTGTTAGTAACATAACAACTCTTGGACACGTCACAAAACTCAGATTACAAAAGTAAAACTAGGAAATAAAGTGATCACTTTGATTTTTTGTCCGCTTCAATCTTTTTAAGGTAAAGTAAAGAAGCGAACAAGAAACCTTTACCTTGTTAGGATGTTAGTTTTCGAGTTGGAGCCAAACCCGTCCCAAGCTTTTTTATCCTCTACTAGATAATTTAATATTTTATAGTAGGCATTTTTACAAAGGATATGTTTAACAATTTGTTTGAATTTATTTATAGACAATTTTTGCAACTCACTTTGGAGTTTTGTTGTAGAAGCGTATACAATGCCCTTTAAAAGATACAGTAATCTTGTGTAACCAAGTTGTGGGCACAGCGAGTTTATTTTTATTTCTAGTATTTATATCGCTATTTTTGGGGAACCGATTGATATTCTTATGAGTGTCAAGTTTTCATAAATATATGGACATGGTACTGTCACTATGTTTATTTCTTTGAATTTATCACACGCAGGAATTCTCTGGGACCCATAATTATAGATTGCACGAACAGCCCTTTTCTGCAGCACAAATACGGTGTTAATATCTGCAGCGTTCCCCCACAGCCAGTATACTTTAAGACATAATAGAAATAAGATGACGGATTTTTTGACTGCATACCTATGCTGCAGAACTGTCTCTTCGATAGCTTATCTATGTGTGGGCTAGGGCATGTAAAAACCGGGTTGTAAAAAGAAACCGGGTTTTCGGTTTTTATTTTTTCGGTTAACCGGTTAACCGGTTTTTTCGGTTATTTTCGAGTTTTTTACTTAGGTGTCTTAGGACTAAATAAAACCGTAAAAATTTGAATAAAAATGGTGTTTGCTTATTATTTTAATAAGCAAACACGTAAACATGATGAAAGACATGGTGTTTGCTTATTATTTTAAAAAACTAACTCGTTAAAGAACATTTGGTAATATTCAACTCACTCTTGTTCAGATAAAGTTATACAAATCAACAATAATACAGTAATCCCAATACATTGTGATAAATCAGTCATAAAAGTTACTAAATCTTATTCATTTTTAATATGATTGATTGTTATGCCTACCTAGTTATGAAAAGAAATATCGCATTAGTGACAAATCTGCAGTGAGCCCTCTCTTATTTGCATGCCAGTAATAGCAAAACATGTGGATCTTATTTAATTTATATTTTAACATAATTGCATGCTCATACCATGTTAATACTAATGTTTTAAGCAAATAAATGATTCTTATTCTTTTTCTTCTTCTTATTCACTTTATGATTTGGTTTTAAAACGTTTTCTCTTACTCAAATAAAGATATAAAAATCAACAAAATGAATATCTTAAAACATTATTGTAAATCCGTCTACAAAATTACTAAGTGTAATTCCCTTTTACTAAAACTCTCTCTTACTCAAATAAAGTTTAAAACATTTGGTAATATTCAACTCACTTTTACTCAAATGAAGTTATAAAAATCAACATTATAGTTATCCCCTGAAACATTATGATAAATCAGTCCTAAAAGTTACTAAATGTAATTCTCTTTTTAATTGGTAGTATTTAATCTCTCTCTCTTACTGAAATAAAGGTACAAAATCAACGATACTTATATTATAACATAGATTGTAATCTACTTTTTGATTTGTCAGTTTTCAACTCTCTCTTTTACTCAAATAAAGTTGAAACACATAGTTAATCACAGATAATCACATAAATCACAGATAATGAACGCTACTTTTTGTTTTGATAATAAGCACAAGTGCGTTGAGAGAGTCGTCACCCAGCAAACTGCTGATTTTGTTGCACATTAGGCCTGCCGATAAAAATATTCTCTCTGGTTCTACAAAAAAGGGAGTAATCGACTTTAGAGCTTGGTACCTACACCTTCTTTAACTTGTATCCCATGTATCCCCCTCCATCATACAGGGCCATTCCTACCCTAACTCGCGTTTCTAAATCGAGTCCACTTGAATCAGCTGTTTTAGGGTTGGCTGTAGGGCCTTTCTTATTTCTAGCCCGATCTGGTCTTTGAGATTTATTATACATCTGTGGTCCGAATATTTCCTGGTTCTGGTTCTATTTCAATGTCTTCTATTGCAAAATTTTTATTCTATCGCGTCTGACAAACAATTTCCCAGTTCAAACGAACAGTTCGACCGTTGACCGCAGTAAACCACAGCGACGGTGGCGTCCAATGTGCTCATGCAACGCCGCCTTCGCTATCTTGCTCTTCTCAGCTAATAATAATAGCTTATTGCACGACGACATTCACTAACGACTTTTTATGCGGTCCAGAGAAAGGTGTTTGTTTGTATTTTAGTAATTTTAACGTAATTAGTGTTGTAAAATAATGAGGTGGATAAGATATTATTATCATCGTTTTAAATAAAGTCTGCAAGGCGTACTTTTAAATGAATTTATCATTTATTACTCATTAAAAAAATAATCGAAAACCCGGTTATTTGGAGAAAAAAAACCGGTGAAAAACCGACGTAAAATCAGTCGGTTAATCGGTTTTTCGGTTAATCGATTAATCGGTTTACATGCCCTAGTGTGGGCCCCATTGAAGTTTATTATCTAAGGTGATTCCTAAGAATACGGTACTTTCTACAATTTCTAACGTTTATCCTTTTACGTTTATATCAGCCTTAACTTGTTTATTTTAAACATTAGGTAAAATAAATCTAATATATTTTGTTTTGGTTTCGTTAAGTAACAGATTATTGACACTAAACCAATGGACTACTTTTGTGATTGCATTATTCACAACGATTAAAGTTCCTCAGTGGTTGAGAAAAAAGTAAATAAAACAGGTAAAAAACTAGATCGCAATTATTTTCATGCTTGTGGTTAGCATGATTGAGGAGGTTGTCAATTGGCAAAGTTAGAGCCAAGTTCATATGGGTTTGGCGGGGTCAGCTAGAAAGTCGGAAAGAAAGATAACGGCGAGCGGAATTTTTTGTGATTTTTCAAGATTATAAGATAGGTATGCGAACGTTGAACGCAAAACTTTTGTGTGGCTATCGGTAGTAAAATTATCACCGAATTCTTTAGAAAATAAGGAAGCAAAAACAATAGATTACAGCACTAACGGAGCGAACTAGCAAAAAGGTTCGAGACAATCCAGTGGTTTAATAGAAAATTTTACGAAGTCATAAACATCCAGACTACAACAGATAGAGAACAACGGCGAGCGGAGCGAGCCGTAAATTTTTTAGATTGTAGTGATTGGTGTTGAACGCACGCACGCGGCATAGCGGATGTGCGCGCGCCGCGCACCCGCAAAAGCCGCCTTAAAACAGATACCTCACTATCGCTGCCGTGCCGGCGGTGGCGTCGCGTCGGGCATAAAAAGGGCGCATGGTGTGGGTTAGGAGGCCTGCGGCTGCCACCGGCGTGCATTGCATGGCGCCCCCTATGGTCCCACGCCCGTGTGCGCAGCTAAAGCCGCCTCTGACGCTCGTCAACCAATAACATCATACTAATTATCAGATTTTTGCTAAGTCCCTTCTTTTTAATTTTTTTATACACTTATAACAAAAATAAAAAGTTTTGACGGAATTAAATAATCATTTATAATAATGATAAGTAGGCGGATACCTGCTTACTCATATAATTAATTTTATACTTGGGTATTACCTTAAGTACATAATTCATTATTTACTAGTATAAAATTTTCCACGCGCGCGCGCCCCCTGGAACCTCGCGCCCCTAGGCACATGCCTACTTTGCCTTGGGGATGCTCCGCCACTGAATGAATGGATTATACAAATTATTGAAAATTTTGTCCGTTTAAAATTCAGATAATCCCCTAGTTCTAGCGACGAAATTGCTAAAACGGCAGCACTGACATGACAGTGACATGAGCTTTTGAGTGAGTTTGACAGTAAGGTAGAAAACTCTCGTTTCGTTACTTAGGACGACATAATAACTCTATGATCAATCAGATGCAGAGCCATACAAAAGAAGTTGAAGTTGAAATAACTCTATCTATGCCCAGCGATGCCAGATCTACTGATTTAGCAGTAGATCTACCTGCTTTTTGAACCGTCGACGGATCTACTGATTTTTTGCTCAAATTTTGTGAAATCTACCTTCTTTTTCCGATCATCAATAGCAAGTAGCAAGTCTAGTCTATATTTATGCTCTCAGTAGTGTCACGTGACAAGTTGCCAATGAAATTTTCACAAATGTTATAAAACTGAAACAGATGAATGAAACTGAAGAGTTTGTTTTGTTCGTTCCTTCGTTTTTACCTTCCGGCTTCCACTTTCTTTCCGTCTGTCTTGGTCTGTCTGTTCATCGTTTTCGATTGATTGGTCGGTCCGTTCGCGTTCTCATTTGCAAAATGCAAACTGAGTGAGACACAGGCCGCCTGGCCTCGCTTTCCACAAAGTTAAACAGTTTGGGCATGTGGGCAATTAAAACGCTTCCTAAATTTCAAAGAAACGGGTTAGTACCTTTGTTGTATGTTATTTTTGCATGAAAATACTCGCAAAACACAATACATAGGTACTAATTTATAGCATATTAAAATCTACCTGCTTTTTTTCCCAATCTACCTACTGCTTTTTTACCAAAATTTCTACTGCTTTTTTCAGATTCCATCTGGCAGCACTGTCTATGCCCTCCCTATGCTCCATAATATTGAATATTGAATGCCATGAATGACTGTCAATGACATGAAATAGACCTAGCCAAACTTTTGCAGGACGCCGCCGCCGCCCCGCGCCGCAAACACGACGCTACATTTGCCGCTTTTGTATTTTCTCAAAGTTCTCGTTTTGTGTTTTACTTGAATGTATATTATTTCAGAAAAAGTAAAAATCTGATCAGTTGAAAATGGTGGAAAGCGATGTTAACAATTGGTCTCCTGAGGACACGCTAAGAATACTGATTGCTTCAGATATCCATCTCGGTCACTTGGAAAATGATGCTGTTCGCGGAGAGGACAGTTTTATAGCATTCGAAGAAGTATTGTCGCTTGCAGTTCAGTACGATGTCGACCTGGTGCTACTAGGAGGAGATCTATTCGATCATTCCAAGCCATCGCCCAGTTGTATGTACAAGTGCACAGAGATAATTCGAAAGTACTGTCTTGGAGATAAGCCGGTACATGTAGAATTACTTTCTGATCAACTGGAAAACTTTTCCCGTAGTATCAACTATGAAGATCCTAACTTGAATGTGTCGTATCCAATCCTGTCTATCCACGGCAACCACGACGATCCTGTGGGACAGGGTAGCATCAGTTCACTAGATATTCTCTCAATTTCTGGACTGGTCAACTATTTTGGCAAGTGGACTGACTATTCCCATGTGAACATCTCCCCCGTGTTGATGCAGAAAGGTGCCACAAGACTAGCATTGTATGGGCTCAGCCACCTGAAAGATCAAAGGCTATCAAGGTTATTAGAAGAAAAGAAAGTAGAAATGGATCGACCTGACGAGACTCTTGACTGGTTCAATTTGCTGGTTTTGCATCAGAACAGAGCAGATAGAGGGCCGAGAAATTACATAAGGGAAGATGTTCTGCCCAAGTTCTTGGATTTAGTGGTGTGGGGCCACGAGCACGACTGCCAAATGATCCCAATGCATAGCAGGAAAGCTGAAAAGGACAGTTTCTTTGTAGTGCAGCCTGGCAGCACAGTCGCTACATCATTAGCAGCTGGGGAAGCCCTACCAAAACACTGTGGTCTTCTACAAATTCATAAAGGAAATTTCATACTAAAACCGATCCCTCTTAAGACTGTGCGTCCCTTTATTTTCAAGACCATTGTGCTCTCCGAGGAAAACCTTGGAGAAGACGGAGGAGTGAAAGAAACTGATAAAGTGCAAGAGTTCTTGAAGCTACGAGTAGAGGAGGCCATTGAAGAGGCAGCCGCGCAGCGCAGCGGCGACCCGCGCCAGCCCGCTGTCCCCCTCGTTCGGCTCAGCGTTTTCTATGAGCACGAGGAGCAGAACTTCAATCGCATGCGCTTCGGGCAGAACTTCAGCGGGCTGGTCGCCAACCCCAACGACGTGTTGTTGATGAAGCGCGAGAAGAAAGTACGTGAGCGCAAGCAGGCGGCGCCTGGCGAGGAGGCGGACATGACGGGCGTGGCGGCCAAGGCGGCCGACGTGGAGGCCTTACTGCGCGAGTACTTCCTGGCGCAGCCGCCCGAGCGCCGCCTGTCGGTGCTGTCCGTGCGCGTCGTCACCGAGGCCGTACGCGATTTCACGCTCAAGCACAACGACGACGTGTTTCGGCGCACCTTCGAGGCGCACAAGCGACGCGCCGTGGCTGCGCTACTCCGCGACGCACCCGACACGGACCAGGAGATTGCGGACTGTCTGCGCGCCTGCAAGGCGGAGCTGGACGCCACCGAGGACGATAAGCTGGGGGCCGTAGTGGACACGTCGGTCCGCGCGGCGCCGCAGCCGCCCAAGCTTGTCGTGCCCATCGTGAAGCTGCCGGCGCAGGTGACCATCCGCCCCGTAAACTCCAATTCGCGCAAGGCCATCGTGGTACTCTCCAGCGACGACGACGAGCCGATAGAGTCTAGTCGCAGCAAAGGAGGGGCGCGCGGGCGGGGACGCGGCACGCCGGCGGCGGCGCGCGGTGGCCGAGGACGGGGCCGCCCGCCCAAGGCTTCGCCGGTGGCCGCGGCGCTGCGCGAGCCCTCGTCTCCCACGGAACGCCGTACGCCGCGCCGCGCCGCTGCACAGAAGTCCAACTCGTGGCTGCAAAACCTGGTGAGTACGCGCAAACTCCGCAACTCTTCGGACATTGAGGACTCAGACTGACTTTTCCTCTACTTAATTTGAATTAACGATCTGCGCGTATCTTCCGAATAGGTTAATTCCAATTTACATCTGTGTTAGTAATAAGAATATTGTAATTATTCTAATAAAAGCCCCTTTTGATTTAAAATTTTTTTTTTAATCTACAACGTCCTTCGATCAAAAATAAGTAGTTCGCGGCCTCCCCCGTAGATACCTAGAGCCTTACCAAAATGTCACTCAAAATTGTCTTCGTTTTGTTTTGACGCAGACAGTTTGCGCAGAGCCTGACAAGTTTTTTCCATACGGAACAAGAGATTGGTGGAGTCGAATTCATTTTATTTTATTTTGTAAGTAGGTAGGTACCTACCTGAGAATTATATACCTACCTACTCAGTTTATTTTCTATAAGGATTAATTAACAGAATTCAGGTAAAGATAGCGAATCCTTTATTGATGAAACTATAAATTGGTGTCTCAACAGTAGGTATTTATACAAAAGGGTCATTTCAGACATACAATAATTTAAACTTAAAATACAATTTCAGGCAGGCACTCTAGATTAAAAAGAACTGGTTCCTGTCTGCGGCTTTGCACGAGTTTTTTTTACGGGACAAAAAATAAACGTTTTATAAATTCATACTTCTGGTAGGTAGGTAAGTACCTAGTCTTTCTTTTATTAGAGAGTCTACGCAAATGAAATTTTAGGGCGGGCCAACTAGTTACTTTAAAAATCATCAACTAGTAATATTAAACTTATTTTTATGAAAAATATTAATACATGCTACAAATGAAAATTTTTTTTTAAAAGAAATAGCCTCTCCATTTATCAATTTAGAACAAAATTAATATTATAACATAGGCAAATCAAACAACAATATTTTATGCTGATTTCACAAGTAGGTATATGACTCACATCTCAATATACAGGTAAGAAATATATATAAACTTACTGAAAATAAGAAATTCCATCCTTTTTCAGCACTTTGGACGAGTGATTCTTGCATTTTTTGTACGAGCACTTACCCATGCTTTTTGTCTGAACGCTAAAATGACACTAGTTGAAAAGCTTCCCTAACATGTCAAAATGTTTCTCTTTTGCTACTGAAGGTTTTGGGGTGCGCATTGTGAATCTAAGGGGGGCCGGCAAAGCCCGAAATTTTTGATCGAAGACAACGTCCCATCCTTGTTCGCTCGATTTTGTCAATCTACTTTAAGCTTGCTCAGTCATAGATGTATATTCTGTGACGCCATAGAAAAGCGGTACCTACTCAAGCACAGGTCGACGACAGCTGTATATAGCTAATAATATACGCACGGGCACGGGCCTTAGTGTTTCATCATAGAAAAGCGTTACC
This sequence comes from Eupithecia exiguata, assembly GCA_947086465.1. Classification (NCBI taxonomy): domain Eukaryota; kingdom Metazoa; phylum Arthropoda; class Insecta; order Lepidoptera; family Geometridae; genus Eupithecia; species Eupithecia exiguata. The sequence goes on along the minus strand of OX352232.1, from coordinate 13,876,652 downwards.
TACTCAAGCACAGGTCGACGACAGCTGTATATAGCTAATAGCATACGCACGGGCACGGGCCTTAGTGTTTCATCATAGAAAAGCGTTACCTACTCAAGCACAGGTCGACGACAGCTGTATATAGATAATAGCATACGCACGGGCACGGGCCTTAGTGTTAGAGGCAGCAGCAAAACGTGATTCGGATTTATTGAAATTTTGGTACGCCTTAAAACTGAAACTGCAGCAATGACGCAATGTATTCATGTTTAAGATCAGTAAATTGTGATTAGAATTTTAAAAAGATTTGGCAATCTGTCAATTTCATATAGGTTTGCTACACCTGCGTAGGTACGTAATATAATTTATCTGTGTGGAGTTTTTATCTAAGGTGTGGAGAGGAGATCTGTAGGGGAGACCTATGTCCAGAAGTGACGTATTCTTTTTTGGGTTGTGCTTAGTAGAGAACCACCCCGGGTACCATACCGACCCGGTATGGTACCCGGGGTGGTTCTCGGAGTGCCGCGGCGGCGCCGCCACTGCAGTGCTCAATCAAACCCAGTTTAAGGTCACTTTGCCCGTTGCTATGCGTGGCAGCAACGACGACGCGACGGTGGCACGGGGGTAAAGGCGCGCGCGGCGACCGGCGTACACTTCGTTGCTATGCGCGGCGGCCGGCGTGCACTTCGTTGCTATGCGCGGCGGCCGGCGTGCACCTCGTTGCTATGCGCGGCGATTTCAAATGCAGGCCAAGTGATATTTACCTACTTAGCCCATCGATCAAAAATGTCCGGCGAGGAGGCCGCGAACTCCTTATTTTTGATCGAAGACTTAGCCTAAGTATTTTTTTCTGCATAACGATTTTGTTATTCTACTGATCAAACTATCAACTTTGCAGCTCAAACATCCACTAAATGGCTGATAATAATTACTTGTAAAATCCTGCTGCTCGTTTCATTAATTCTGCTGCCCAAAACATTAATTTTGCCGATCACTCGGCTATTTATTTTCTGACCAAAAATAATTTAATTGCCGGCCAAGTATGCTGGTAGTTTTTATTTTACAGCCGATCAAAACATAGGTATACTGCTGCCCAAATAGATTTTTAGCTGATTTTTCCGGCTGATCAAATATTTAAAATAAATACCAATAAATTTACTTCCATACTTTACTTTGAAGCTTACTGTAGGTAGGTTTTAGGGTTAACCATTTTCCATGAACAGATACAAATAAGTTTGATTCATTTGTATTTTGGGAGCATTTGGTTAAATGTAGATTTTAGCGAAGCGAGCCCTGAAAATTGTAACGACTACGGTGGTAGTTACCTACAAACTATGCATACCAATGTAACGACTACGGTGGTAGTTACCTACAAACTATGCATACCAATGTAACGACTACGGTGGTAGTTACCTACAAACTATGCATACCAATGTAACGACTACGGTGGTAGTTACCTACAAACTATGCATACCAATGTAACGACTACGGTGGTAGTTACCTACAAACTATGCATACCAATGTAACGACTACGGTGGTAGTTACCTACAAACTATGCATACCAATGTAACGACTACGGTGGTAGTTACCTACAAACTATGCATACCAATGTAACGACTACGGTGGTAGTTACCTACAAACTATGCATACCAATGTAACGACTACGGTGGTAGTTACCTACAAACTATGCATACCAATGATGAGGAGTTGAGCGAGCCTCCGGAATTTTGAAGCCTGTTGAAGTCGGCTTAGCAAAGGAAGCTAAGACGACGGTGAGTGGATACAGCCGTTGTACCTACTTTTGCGTTTTTTCTGATCTCTTTTTTGATTTAAGAAAACTTATTGTACACATTAAAATATCAAAAGCTTTCCTAAAAATAGCGATATACATAATATAAATACTAGAAATAAACAAACTCGCTGTGCCCACAACCAGGCTTCACAAGATTAATGTATCTTTTAAAGGGCAATGTATACGCTTCTACAACAAAACTCCTAGTGAGTTGCAAAATCTATCAATAGGTGTAGCTAAGAAACTCACAAAGGATACACCTATATAACATCTCAATTGTCCTGCTGAACACTGTCGCAGCTCAAATGTCCTATATTTTGTCGGTCTTGTTTAACGTTTGTATCCGTGAGGGTGACTATCCCCAGTGGTTCAAAAACGTTCGAGTGTCCCCATTATTTAAGGGAAAGGGAAAGAGGGAAGACATGAACAACTATCGACCAGTCTCTATAATCCCGGGAGTCACTAAGATCTTGGAACATGGTCTCAGTACGCGGCTCTCAGAGCACCTGTCTAGCACCAGAGCCTTGTCCGACAGGCAGTACGCATACCGGGCGGGCAGGTCGACGACGGATGTCGCGAGAGCGGTTGTTCGCCACGTGTTGGAGGCTCGGGAGCGCACTTCGCAGGTGGCTGTCATGTTCTGCGACTTGTCGAAAGCCTTCGACGTCGCAGATCATGACGTCATCGCAGCGAAACTAGAGTACTACGGGATAAGAGGCCCGCAACTGCAGGTATTGATATCACTCATCACCTCGAGATCGCAGACGGTTGCAGGGAAAGGGGGAGCTATGAGGTCACATCCGATGTCAACAAATATAGGTGTTCCACAGGGGTCGTCAGTATCGAATATAATCTTTTCACTCCTGCTAAATGATTTGCCGAACTGCATACGGGACGCACACATTTACATGTATGCTGACGATGTGGCAGCCGTCGTAGAGGCAACAACACAGAACGCACTACAAGTAAAGTTGAACGCCGTGGCAGGTGATTTACAAAGATGGTTCTGTCAGAACGGTCTCATTCTAAACGTAAAAAAGACAAACTATATGCAGTTTCACCTGGCAGGGCGATCAACGATACCAATGGTGATAAGCATTGGGAGCGAAACTGTTGGACAAGTCGACAAAACATCCTTTTTAGGATTTGTGATAGACAAATATGTTACGTGGGAGCATCATATTGATGGTCTGTGTAAGAGGATTGGCAAGGCCTGCTTCGCCCTCTGGCGCCTCTCGTCAACGCTGGACACAGGCATGGTGAGGAACCTTTACTTTGCGACAGTGCACTCACGCCTGCAATATGGAGTGGAATTTTGGGGTTGTGCAGCTGACTGGGAGCGCGCTTTCAGACTTCAGAAGAGGGCCGTGCGCGCCATAGTGAGGGTGTCCCAAGACACATCAGCCCGACCGCTGTTTGAAGCTCTCGGAATCATGACTGTCCCTGCCATGGTTCTCTTTCAGGCCGCTTTATACGCACGAAGCCACTTGGAAGAGTACGAGAAGCGTGGGGATGGTCATAACTATGCACTGAGACACTCAACAAGACTGAGAGCGCTTCCCAGGCGGCTCGCGCGAACCGCTAAGCTTGTGCACGTCATGGGGCCAAAGGTGTACAACCGTCTACCGCCCGATGTCACTGACGCTGTATCGACGCAATCCTTTAAGTTTAGACTACAAAAATGGCTCATAAAAACATCTTTCTATACGTTGGATGAATTCCTAGAACGTAAAAGTGCGTAAGATTATGCATTTTTATGAGACATATTTCATTATTTTATTGCGTGAGATTATGCATTTTTATGAGACATATTTCATTATTTTATTTAACTAAGTATTTAATCTATTTTCAACTATTTTCATTCAGGACGAATTAAAATAAATCATAATTTCAATTATTGATAACTAGCAGCGCCTCGCGGTTTCACCCGCGTAGTTCCCGTTCCCGTGGGAATTCCGGGATAAAAAGTAGCCTATGTCCTATTCCAGACTATAATCTATCTCTGTGCCAAATTTCATTCAGATCCGCTCAGCCGTTCTGGCGTGATAAAGGAACAAACATCCATCCATCCATCTATCTATCCATCCATCCATCTAAACTTTCACGTTTATAATATTAGTGAGATAGTGAGATTTATTTTGTTTTGTTTTAGTGAATTTTTTATTGTTGTAGGTACCAATAATATTATTATTGTGAGGTATTTTACTGAAATTATTTTACAAAATTGTATTTTACGTGTACCTAGGTGAAATATTAATGTATTTAATTATTGACATGTAACCTTATTAATAAAAAACTTGAACTTAAATAAATTCGATCAAATTGTCAAAACCTTTCTGTGCAAAAAGGCTTACCTACTACAAAATATCAAATTATTTAGAAAGTAAAAAAGCTTAGGACGGGTTTTGCTCCAACTCGAAAAATAACAACTAACAGGGTAAAGGTTTCTTAGTCGCTTCTTTACTTTAGTCTACATACCGAAGCGACAGAAATCAAAAGTTACCACTTTATTTCCGTGTCAGTGTTTATTTTTAAGAATTTGACCTTTTTTAAGTGTACCTACATTTTTGTATTTATAGAAATAAAGAAATTTTGATTTGCCAAGATGGCACCCCCTGGAGCTCGATACCCGGGGCGGACCGCCACTCCCCCCAGGCAGGTGAGACCAGGTAATTCTAACCTGGTCTCACTAACGGCGTAAGGGGGGAGGGGGGGGGGGGGGGAGGGGCGGTCCGCCCCGGGTTCCAAGCTCCAAGGGGTGCCATCTCGGCAACACCGAAAACTTACACGCACACACATTAAAAAAATTGCGGGTCGCTTTGCTCGCCGTTGTTTTTTATTATGGTTGCAAAATTATTACTTGAATACTTTGCAAAGTCTGGTGCAGTTTGCCAGGCAACCTTTCTAAGGTTGCCTGGCAAAGATCGTTTAAAGTGATAAGGCATTGTACTGTACATACAACTTAATCTGTATTAGTCTTTCCCTGCCCTGTGTAACTATTTTCTTTGGTGTGGAATAATGAATTATTGTATTATATATTGTTGTAATTCGCAAATAAAAAATAAAAAAAAATAAAAAAAATCACTCATTCATTGTCATAGCTTGTCTTGCTAAGCATGCCTCACCAATTCCAAAAGGGGTTGTGGCTCACTGCACTCGGTGATACTTATTTGTATTCGTTTCATAACAATCTTCGCAGCCGCCGCAATTTCTCCAAACGTTTCAGGGCTCGCTATTTTGATTTTTTCATACTCTTCTTAATTTGTTTCCGACCGCCCGAAAAAGTAAAAAAAAAAGAAAAAACGGCGGCTCGCTCCACTCGCCAGCCCACGCTACGCTGCCACTGCTTGGTCTGTCAGCAAGACACATATTACATGGAAAATAAAAGAAATAAGCAGGTACTTCAAGTGTTGTAGAATCGTTTATGGTACGTACCTACTTGGGTTCTGATTCTCGTAGTAGACAATAAGTACTCAAATTTGTTGATAGGTTAGGTAGAGCCGGGGCTGTCAGGGGTCAGGCCTGCTGCAGAGCATGTCCCTCACGAGGCGCTGCAGCAGACAGAGGAACCGGCGCGCCAGCGAGCGCGACCAGCACAGGCAGGCGTGCAGCACCACAAGCAGTACATAGAGCGAGAGCAGCCGCCACACCACCGCGGCCGCCTTGTCGCCGGGATGTCCGCGGCCGCGCATTACTCCGAGACATCGCGCTGCGCCCCGCCGCGCCGCCTCACGGGGGCGCACGCCTGACTCTCACGCCGCAGCCTAGCTGCTCACAAACATCATCCTACTGTCATGTACGGTCTGATGGTGGAACGATGTGGCTTGGAGAAACTAATACTCGGTAAATTAAAACTTCTGTTGTGACGGGGTGACTTGCGGGTGACGGGGTTTCTTAGATGGTAAATGGCATCTGACATAACATTGCATGTGATGTGACAGACTTAGATACCAATCAGTGCTACAATAACTCTATGCCAAAGGCTGTGGTCGTAGCAGCCATAGAGCAAAAACAATTCAGTCCCTACACAGACATTGTACTAGCTGCGCGCGGCGCCTATATAGACAATAAGCATCGAGCACTTAGTCCCAGCAGCCATCGAGCCTTAGACAATAAGCATCGAGCACTTAGTCCCTAGCAGCCATCGAGCCTTAGACAATAAGCATCGAGCACTTAGTCCCTAGCAGCCATCGAGCCTTAGACAATAAGCATCGAGCACTTAGTCCCTAGCAGCCATCGAGCCTTAGACAATAAGCATCGAGCACTTAGTCCCTAGCAGCCATCGAGCCTTAGACAATAAGCATCGAGCACTTAGTCCCTAGCAGCCATCGAGCCTTAGACAATAAGCATCGAGCACTTAGTCCCTAGCAGCCATCGAGCCTTAGACAATAAGCATCGAGCACTTAGTCCCTAGCAGCCATCGAGCCTTAGACAATAAGCATCGAGCACTTAGTCCCTAGCAGCCATCGAGCCTTAGACAATAAGCATCGAGCACTTAGTCCCTAGCAGCCATCGAGCCTTAGACAATAAGCATCGAGCACTTAGTCCCTAGCAGCCATCGAGCCTTAGACAATAAGCATCGAGCACTTAGTCCCTAGCAGCCATCGAGCCTTAGACAATAAGCATCGAGCACTTAGTCCCTAGCAGCCATCGAGCCTTAGACAATAAGCATCGAGCACTTAGCTAATTCTTAAAAAACAATAAAAACCTTTTTGAAAAAACAAAAGAAAGACACCAAAGATCTCTTAACCTTAGAAACAAAAACGAATTATCTCTCCCCTATACAAAATTCCAAATAGTAAGATCTGCAACACACCATATGGCTACAAAGATATTTAATAAATTACCCCTTCAAATAAAAACAATAGAATGAGACTCAACTTTAAAAAAACTTAAAGTACCTATTATATTATTTAATTCAAAAATACTATTATGACCTACAAGAATATTTTGATGATTGCGCGACAAAACTTAGAGGAGTTTTGTGATTTTGCGCGCGAGTGCAATACAAAAAAAAAAATTGGTTGCCTGTAAAGTCGGTATACGGGCGAAAGTTTTACGTGACAACGACTTTGAGTGGTAAAATAATGCCCGAGTGGAAGGGACGCGTGCCTCTCACTCGCTCTCATTGTGAGCGCATAACGTGAGCGGAGCGTAACGCAGTTTCTTGAAGTGTCACCCGGCAAACCAATTTATAAGACGTTGTCACGTCAAAAATATCTTGCATATAGAACTCATACATATCTCTCGAAGTAGACGTTGCAGAGGATTTAGCTAAATAAAACTTACTTTATTATTCATCATTGCATAATTATGCTCGGACTTTCTCTGAAGGATAGCGAACACTGAACTCATGACAGAGAACCAACGTTATATGTAGCTCTACGAATTGGCAAGCCGAAGTGGCAGTGGGCCGGCCATCTCTCGCGAACAACCGACAATCGCTGAGGTAAACATGTTCTTGAGTGGGAGAACATGACTCGGCAAACGTAGTGCAGGACGCCCTCCAGCCAGGTGGGAACACGACTGCAGACAGATGCAGGGATGCGTCAAGCTGAAGACAGGGCGCTATGGCGCTTATTAGGGGAGGCCCATGTCCAGCTGTGGACTTACATAGGCTGATGATGATGAAGATGACATCCGACAGAATTATAGTGTCATCGACATAGTTCAAAGCATTAGTGTGTCAAGTTGAAGTGGGCCGGCCATACCTCGCGAAGAACCTACAATTGCTGAGGTAAACGTGTTCTTGAGTGGGAGAACATGACTCGACAAACGTCGTGTAGGGCGCCCTCCGTGGCGGTCTGAGGCCAGGTAGGATGTCGACCTGCGAAAGACTGCAGACAGACACTGCATGCGGCAAGCTGAAGACAGCGCTATGGTGCTCATTAGGAGAGGGCTATGTCCAGCTGTGGACTAACATAGGCTGATGATAATGATGATGAGTTTTATAGAAACAATACTTTGCTTTACTCTTGCTTTTCGTTCTTATTTTTCTTGAAGCACCAATGTGATCAAGCTATGTTGGAGGTGCTCTATCTACTTATTTTTATAACATCAATACCGCAAACGCGACTGCCACTGTCAAAGTCAAAGTGCAAGTTAAAAGTTGCAAGTCAAAGTGCAAAAAATCACTCAAAATCATTCAAAAATCGAGCTTGTAAGAAACGGTTGGAACGTTGTCAAACTATGATAAGTAGTTTCTGTCGACCCGTTAGGGACGCGGACGCTATAAGGCGCCAAATGTAAAGGAAGGACTCGAGTTCGACGGAGATATTCGAAGATAATGCGTATCAGTGGTACCTACTAGGGTCCCTGTAGCACCCTTAACTACTTGAAGCAGTTGAAAGGGGAGGCGCTGCCGCTGCCGTGTCGCGCGCCGCCGCCGCGCCGCCCGCCAGCGCGCGGGGTCGACGGCCGCGACACGCGAGCTTTTTCACGTGATACGATTAACGAGCCGAAGTGGGTCAGCGGAGCACTGCACCGCCCCCCGCCCGCCGCCCGCGCTGCACGACCAAGCTACATCACAGCGGAGCACTGCGCCGCCCCCCGCCCGCCGCGCTGCACGACCGAGCTACATCACAGATAGCATTCTTAAATGGGCAGTAACAACATGATACAGCTATTGATTTTATTGGAGGAAAATTCTATTTTAATCATGACCTCTTTGTTTTTCATTGTTTTATCATCATCATCAGTCCACCGCTGGACATATGCCTCCCCTAATGAGCACCATAGCGCCCTGTCTTCAGCTTGCCGCATCCAGCATCTGCCAGCAGTCTTTCGCAAATCGTCATCCCACCTGGTCCGAGGACGTCCTACACTACGTTTGCCGAGTCGCGGTCTTCACTCAAGAACACATATACCCCAGCGGTTGTCGGTTCTTCTCGAGATATGGCCAGCCCAATGCCATTTCAGCTTGTTAATCCTTTGAGCTATGTCGATAACCTTGGTTCTCTGTCGGATGAATTCGTTGCGAATCCTATCCTTCACAGAAAGTCCGAGCATAGCTCTCTCCATAGCTCGCTGGGCGGCTTTAAACCGGTAGACCAGCCCTACCGTGAGTGTGCACTACTCAGCTCCGTAGGTCATGACGGGTAGGACGCACTAATTGAAAACTTTCGTTTTGAAGCATTGCGGTATGGATGACGAGGAGACTACACTTAGTTACAACATGATACAGTTTTTATTGGTTAGTTCTTATTTTTATTTCATAATATTTAGTTCAATTTGTATTGTATGTTTAAATGACCATCATTTTTTGACACGAGTAAACATATTGTATGTTTACTCGTGTCAAAAAAATGATGTTCATCTCCAACGTAAACTGTAGTTGTCTAAACGTCCAACTGTAGTTGCGTACGTCTACGACTGTATCAGTATCAGGTCCACAACGTAAAGGTCTAAGACAGTAGCACGTGTACAACGTAGATGGTCTACGGTGTAGAGGGTCTACGTCCGTAGCACGTCTACAATTTATTTGTTTATTTATTTATTACAGGCACAACAAACAACTATATTTAAAACTTAAGTCTATGTAATAAAACACTGTTTTTACCGGATTGATCGCGTATATTTTATATTTTGTTTGTAACCTGACGTTTCGGAGGCATTTCAGCTTCCATGGTCACAGGCAGACTGAGGTGACATTTGTCTTTACAAGTAATTTGAATTTTTCATATATACCGTCAATTATACAACTTTAATTATAACGTTCCGTATGTACGCAGTAATCACTAACAGTGTCTTGATGGGTTGTAGCTATGGATTGCTGGGTGTGGGACCTGACTCGATGTAGGACTGGATCCCAAGCAGCAGGTACTCTCCAACCATCTTCTCTATTGAAATTATTCGGATGTTTTTGAATTTCAATTGCTTCTCGGAGCATTCTAGGAATGCTCCGTTGTATAATTGATGGTAGATATGAAAAATTCAAATTACTTGTAAAGTCAAATGTCACCTCAGTCTGCCTGTGACCATGGAAGCTGAAAAGCCTCCGAAACGTCAGGTTATAAACAAAATATAAAATACTAGCAGCGCCTTGCGGTTTCACCCGCGTAGTTCCCGTTCCCGTGGGAATTCCGGGATAAAAAGTAGCCTATGTTCTATTCCAGACTATAATCTATCTCTGTGTCAAATTTCATCCAGATCCGTTCAGCCGTTCTGGCGTGATAAAGGAACAAACATCCATCCATCTGCGCGGGTGAAACCGCGAGGCACTGCTAGTTATAAATATAGCCCACTACGTTATGTACTCAAATATGATTAAAAGCTTAATAATACTTATCGCTACAGGTTGCTGACTGATTACATTTAAAATGTGATTTAAATGTCTGCTGACATTATGTTTAATTTACACAAGATAAAAATTAATTTTATAAGATACATACTAAAACAAATTTACTATAATAAAATAGTAATTGACACAAAAAGAAATAAAAGTAAATAAAATTAGGGACATAACTTTTTCAGGAGCTGAGATTTAAACTTTCCTGTACTGTTAGCGAATATGTCAATGTCTATAAAATGTACATTGTAGGACTCTATCACACGGCGAATAGGCATACGAAGACCCGCGTTGGTGCGACAGGTGTTTAGATGGAATAGTTTACCTGTCTGAGCTTCTCGCATGAGCACGGTACGAGGTACATGGTATCCCAGGCCAGAAGTAAGGTCAATACAGTCAAAATTATTGTTTACAATTTTATATAATGTAATAGCTTCAAGGTATTTACTTTTTAATCAAGATTCAAGTGAGAGCATGTTGTATTTCTCTAAAAGTTGCTCATAGGGATGATAGCGTCGTTGACATCTATAGTTTGTAGCGCGTAGAAACTTCCGCTGGACCCTTTCAATTGACTCTATGTATTTGTTGTAAAAAGGGTTCCATAAGGGGACAGCGTACTCCAGTTGAGAGCGGACAAGAGAATTATACAGGTATAAGTATGTAGAGCTCTACAGGGTTCGATTATGAGATCCTCGATGGACCATGGACTTCAAACGCAGCTGCGTTTGAAGTCCATGGAGGAGCTCATGATAAATCCATACATTTTAAATGCTTTGCTGATAATATTATCAATGTGTATGTTAAGGCAGAGTTTTTTGTCGAGGTGTATTCACAGGTCACGCAGGGAATCGACTTTAGCCAGTGATTCGTTGCAGAGTTTATTTGTAGATTGTATAACATTGGTCTTAGTAGTAAACATAATTTGTGAGCATTTAGGAATACTAAGCTTGAGCTTGTTGTTCATGCAGTAAGTTGTGAGCATTTAGGAATACTAAGCTTGAGCTTGTTGTTCATGCAGTAAGTTGTGAGCATTTAGGAATACTAAGCTTGAGCTTGTTGTTCATGCAGTAAGTTGTGAGCATTTAGGAATACTAAGCTTGAGCTTGTTGTTCATGCAGTAAGTTGACAGCCTGTCTAAATCTTCTGGAATGCAATAGAGTCGTCTGTAGATCTGATAACTGAGATCATAAACAATGTAGAGAGTCTACGACCGTAACGCGTCTACGACGTAGAGGGTCTACGACCGTAACGCGTCTACGACGTAGAGGGTCTACGACCGTAGCACGTCTACAACGAAGAGGGTCTAGATACTGTAGCACGTATGTAACGTAGAGTTTTAGTTCATTGATTTATATCCGAATTCCTTGAGGAGGAGTAAGTGTGTAATGTTGTGGTACAAAATCATAAACCTTACTTATATTTGAGATAAGTCTGGGCCTTCTCATAAATGAAGAGTGTCAACTCTTCACAAACTAGCCAGGCATCACAGTAGCCATTATCAGACAAGAGACTCCAGCAGCGCATTATTCTCAAATAGATTTCGAGAGGCGCCCCGAGAGGCGATAAATCAAGTACGGGAGCCGGGAACTCTCGGACCGGACGAATGTCGCCGCCAGGTGAAGCCCGTGTCTCCGCCCGCCCTCGGACCGCACGCATGTCACCGCCAAGCGACCGCACACAGATCACATGGAACCGCGGGGCTGCCACTAATTAAGCGAGCAACGATCATGTCCACGCACGAGCCTTGCGAGCGCCGGATGGGGGCCTCCACCCGCGACGATCATCTTCGGGAATTGACAACACTTAAACTAAGAACAACAAGTTCCCCCATTCCGCCAGAAGGTCATGCACGTACTGAACATCAACTTGGAGAGAGTCTATTATGACCGCGGTTATCAACGAAGGTCAAAATCCCAACTAAAAAAGAAAAGGCTTCGAAGTATTTTATGGTAATCGGAAACTTCGGGGAGTTATGATAATAATGTTTAAGTTATAATATTGTTATGGTTTACATAACGCGGAAATTAGATCCATCAATGGACTTTTAGCGGGCTGTTTAGTTATTGCAATGAAACATTTAGTAAATACTGACGTAACCAGAGTTTGTTTGGACTTTCTATACAAAGTTGCTTAAAAAGACGCGGTCCTAGCGGGTGAAACATCTTGGCACGATCACGTTTCAAATGTTCAATAGTCTAACCCAGATGGCTAAAGTGCCTACAAACCCCGTTTTATTGTTTTACGGGTTTCTATGTATAGGTAGGTATCTACAACCTCGTATTAAGAGCAGAGTGGAAATGGAACTGGCCAGCAGCTGCGTTGCGTCACGAGCGGACCAGAGAGCGGTCAGATGCGGTCCGTCAGCGGATGGATCGCCAGAATCATCGGTAGCGTCATTCTTTAATCAGTCTTGATCGATTTTTAATAGCGCTGAAGGCACCACAGATGAACAAAAGCAGTGAGTTGAGTGAGTCGGCACCACAGTTGAACGACACTGCTTTCGTTCAATTGTATCCTACGATGAATATTTATTAATCATAAGGGCCGGTATAAACTATTAATTAAATAGAAATAATTACAAGAGTCTGTCGCTCCAAAGTAATTTCCTCTTACTTCCTAAACAAAGTTAAGCACTGCCTTGGAACAAAGTAGGGTTCGCTTGAGCTGTGTGTCTGAACTGTAGGCTGAGGGGCGGGCGCACGGGGTGTGGGGTGTGGGGCTCGCGGCGGCGGCGAGGAGCGGCAGTGTGCGGCGCGGGAGCCCACAGCCGGCCGCCTGCAGCGCCTCGTGGCACGCGCCGCTCCCGCACGAGGCACACGACCAGCGTGCGACTCACCCCAAGCCCCGAAATAGATTTAACGAGTGGAGTGTTGTGCGCTCGCCGCGACTGCCGGCCCAGGTGCGCGACCCGAGCGCGCTCCGAGTGCTCGCGACCTGCGACCCGCGTTCATGTTCACCGACCCCCCGAGACCCGCGATAAAGCCATCACGTTCACTCTCTAATTACTAAACCGTGGGTACGTTCACGTTTATACCTCAGTTTGGAAGGAGTCGATGTGCTCGTCCTAGTGACATGCAGAGCAGGCGCTGGTGCCTGCGCTGCGAGTGGAGCAGTGCCCCGGCACCGAGGCGCCCGCACCCCCTACCACTGCACTGGCAGCTCCGGGGCGCACTGGCACCCTCTCCACCCCATTCCACGAGGCCTGCCTTCACTGCACATGTTGTAGCGCATCTAAATTATAATCAACTACTAATAATCGTATACTCAGTAATTAAGTTAGTTAGTAAGTTTTCTTGGATCTTTCACTGTGTAGGTATTGGATGTACCTTACGCATGTAAGATCTTTCACTGTGTAGGTATTGGATGTACCTTACGCATGTAAGATCTTTCACTGTGTAGGTATTGGATGTACCTTACGCATTTAAGATCTTTCATTGTGTAGGTATCGGATGTACTTTACGCATTTAAGTTCTTCGTATAATATTAGTAAATATATAGAGATACGTAGCTGCATCGAAGGTATAAGTAAATGAATCGAGTTATTATGAAGACCTCTGTGGCTCCATCTGCGAGGCAGGATGCTGGAGGTTGCTGGTTCGATTTGTGCATCGGGTCAAATGTTTGTAAGAACTGAATGCTCTTGCAGACGGCCGCCGCCACTGAGAACCCTATTCTCGAACCACTCACGGCACCTTGGTCTTGCAGACGGCCGCCGCCACTGAGAACCCTATTCTCGAACCACTTACGGCATCTTGGTCTTGCAGACGGCCGCCGCGCCGCCACTGAGAACTCTATTCTCGAACCACTCACGGCACCTTGGTCTTGCAGACGGCCGCCGCCACTGAGAACCCTATTCTCGAACCACTCACGGCATCTTGGTCTTGCAGACGGCCGCCGCGCCGCCACTGAGAACTCTATTCTCGAACCACCCACGGCACCTTGGTCTTGCATACGGCCGCCGCCACTGAGAACCCTATTCTCGAACCACTCACGGCACCTTGGTCTTGCTTGGAAACTGTTCTAGGTACTCTTCCAATAGATTCCTCAAATTGTTAGTTTCTAATAAATTTAGTTTATCAAATATATCGACCCTCAAAATATCACCATTTCGTCATCACTCACTCACTGACGACCGTAAACAAATAACCAGCTAAGTGATACGGACTGGCGCACGAAGGGTTCCGTACCATTATCTATAAAAACGGCAATAAAATCACGTTTGTTGTATGGATAATATTAATTAAATGTAATAAAATAAATATATATTTTTTTTATTTAAATTGAACACATAACTAAATATTGTGTGAACATTTGAAGCGTGTGCCTGTTGCCGTTACCAATATGGAGCGAAAACGGAACAAACAAATCACGTTTGTTGTATGTGTACCTGTTGCCGTTACCAATATGGAGCGAAAACGGAACAAACAAATCACGTTTGTTGTATGTGTACCTGTTGCCGTTACCAATATGGAGCGAAAACGGAACAAACAAATCACGTTTGTTGTATGTGTACCTGTTGCCGTTACCAATATGGAGCGAAAACGGAACAAACAAATCACGTTTGTTGTATGTGTACCTGTTGCCGTTACCAATATGGAGCGAAAACGGAACAAACAAATCACGTTTGTTGTATGTGTACCTGTTGCCGTTACCAATATGGAGCGAAAACGGAACAAACAAATCACGTTTGTTGTATGTGTACCTGTTGCCGTTACCAATATGGAGCGAAAACGGAACAAACAAATCACGTTTGTTGTATGTGTACCTGTTGCCGTTACCAATATGGAGCGAAAACGGAACAAACAAATCACGTTTGTTGTATGTGTACCTGTTGCCGTTACCAATATGGAGCGAAAACGGAACAAACAAATCACGTTTGTTGTATGTGTACCTGTTGCCGTTACCAATATGGAGCGAAAACGGAACAAACAAATCACGTTTGTTGTATGTGTACCTGTTGCCGTTACCAATATGGAGCGAAAACGGAACAAACAAATCACGTTTGTTGTATGTGTACCTGTTGCCGTTACCAATATGGAGCGAAAACGGAACAAACAAATCACGTTTGTTGTATGTGTACCTGTTGCCGTTACCAATATGGAGCAAAAACGGAACAAACAAATCACGTTTGTTGTATGTGTACCTGTTGCCGTTACCAATATGGAGCAAAAACGGAACAAACAAATCACGTTTGTTGTATGGGAGCGCCCTTAAATTTTAATTTTATTCTGTTTTGTATTTGTTGTTATAGCGGCAACTGAAATACATCATCTGTGAAAATGTAAACCGTCTAACTATCACGGTTCATGAGATACAGCCTGGTGACAGACGGACAGACAGACGGGTGGACAGCGGAGTCTTAGTATTAGGGTCCCGTTTTACCCTTTGGGTACGGAACCCTTATAAAGGACCCCATAGTTTCTTCCTTGATTTAATCCAGCGTATCTACAGACTTCAAATTTAAAATACAGTTTCTATTAAGAGAAAAAATAATGGAGAAATTCTAAAATCATAATTTTTAGAGTTCCGCAGTAAACAAAAGAACTTCTTAAGTTTTCTTTCTCAGTAAGTAGATATACTTACCTACAAAAACGGGAGATCCGAACAAAAATTAAAATTAATGTTAAAATTATGCCGAGTCTCGTCTCATCACACTCCCGTCGTAAAAATTTGTTGAGAATCACGAAAAGAGCCAAGTCAGCCATTTTACTCCTTCGACAATGACCTTGGCTAATTATCTAGAGGTGCAGCCGTTTCGAAGGTAACGAAACGGCTGCACTGGCTCTCGTGATCTCAACAATGTTTAGGAAGGAATAATGACGAGACGAGACTTGGCATCATTATAACATTAGGTAATGTTTTTGTTCATAGGTATCCACCTATTTGAGTGTGTTTTCGGGTGTTTTCTATGTGTAATAAAAATATCTATCTCTGTTAAGTATTAAAGGTATAACTCCATCCACACATATATCTATTTCTGTTATGTATTAAAGGTATAACTCCGTCCACACATATATCTATTTCTGTTATGTATTAAAGGTATAACTCCGTCCACACATATATCTATTTCTGTTATGTATTAAAGGTATAACTCCGTCCACACATACATCTATTTCTGTTATGTATTAAAGGTATAACTCCGTCCACACATATATCTATTTCTGTTATGTATTAAAGGTATAACTCCGTCGAAACGTAAACTATTACAATGCTAAAAGATATGATGTGACTGTGTATAAGCATATAGAAAATATGAATACATGTTAGCAATAAGATCATTAGAAAACCGCTAAGTGATATGTTGTGATGCACAGAACGACAGCACACTGACCGCTAAGTGGTATGTTGTGATGCACAGAACGACAGCACACTGACCGCTAAGTGATATGTTGTGATGCACAGAGCTACAGCACACTGAGAAGCGGACATTTCAACTACCAAACCGCTAAGTGATATGTTGTGATGCACAGAACGACAGCACACTGGGAAGCGGACATTTCAACTACCAAACCGCTAAGTGATATGTTGTGATGCACAGAACGACAGCACACTGACCGCTAAGTGATATATTGTGATGCACAGAACGACAGCACACTGACCGCTAAGCTACAGCACACTTGGAAGCGGACATTTGAACGCTAAAATGCTGCTAGTTGCTATACATGTATGTATGTGTCCGTGCTCAAGCACTTGTAAGGCAAGAATCTCCAGATTTTAGTATACTGAGCTCCACTTGTAAATGTTATGATCTTGTTCAGGAGATAGGTTTGTCGTTATCAGATGTTCCTGTATGTACCTAATTCCTTGCTGAATACAATTCTTCAGGTAAAAACTCTTCGAACAAGGTTTGCTTTATTTTACTAGATCATCCCAAGAGATTCTTTTGCATGTTTAATAATCTTTTTATTCATTATTAGATATAGTAGTTATTGCGTTCGTTTCAATAGTACCTATACACGTCCACAATTCGGTGCCATTATTTTGTATTGCGTTCGTTTCAATAGTACCTATACACGTCCACAATTCGATGCCATTATTTTGTATTGCGTTCGTTTCAATAGTACCTATACACGTCCACAATTCGATGCCATTATTTTGTATTGCGTTCGTTTCAATAGTACCTATACACGTCCACAATTCGATGCCATTATTTTGTATTGCGTTCGTTTCAATAGTACCTATACACGTCCACAATTCGATGCCATTATTTTGTATTGCGTTCGTTTCAATAGTACCTATACACGTCCACAATTCGATGCCATTATTTTGTATTGCGTTCGTTTCAATAGTACCTATACACGTCCACAATTCGATGCCATTATTTTGTATTGCATTCGTTTCAATAGTACCTATACACGTCCACAATTCGATGCCATTATTTTGTATTGCGTTCGTTTCAATAGTACCTATACACGTCCACAATTCGATGCCATTATTTTGTATTGCGTTCGTTTCAATAGTACCTATACACGTCCACAATTCGATGCCATTATTTTGTATTGCGTTCGTTTCAATAGTACCTATACACGTCCACAATTTCCGATGAACCGACCAAATAAAATCCAAAGTGTAAAGCTTGAAAGCTTGAAGAACAACTCAGTTTAAGATGAGATATTATTTACCTATAGGTATAATTATAAGCAGATAGATGTATCGATGGAACGGCTGATGACTCCATTGTATAATAATTGTATTAATTCATTTCATTCAGACAACTTAGTCTATTTTTTTTAGTCAACTTGGGGCAACATTAATACACATTATTATTACATTTAGCATTAATGCTAAACACGGATTTTGTTCTCGGATGTAGGGACATCAGAGGACAATCAAATTGAGTAGATATCACATTCAGAATGGATAGCAGGTGTGCATTAATGAGTTCAGTTCAGTTTA
This sequence comes from Eupithecia exiguata, assembly GCA_947086465.1. NCBI lineage: Eukaryota > Metazoa > Arthropoda > Insecta > Lepidoptera > Geometridae > Eupithecia > Eupithecia exiguata. Next base: position 13,858,698 of record OX352232.1, on the reverse strand, counting down.
TTCATAATGGATTACATTACAGGTCTTACATTCTTAAATTATATAAAATATAATTATAATAAGATAATTGTCATTAAACATTTATATATATATTTAAATAAGGTACATTCATAGGTACATTTTTAGTACCTATATCATTTTTTTAATTTCAGGCTTATGAGCTCATTGACGGTGTAGAAAGTCTGCTCGACAAGCCAGCGTTTCAGTTTGTGTTTGAATGTGCTGAGACTAGGAGACCCCCTGATCATTTCAGGCAACCGGTTGTATATCGTTGGTCCCATGACATGCGTTACTTTCTCAAACATCGCCATAGTGCGTGGTACCGTGGCTAGCCGACCAGCATGGCGCGTGTTCCCTCCGCGTGTATCTCCAAGGTTGGCAAAGTCTTCCAGGTTTGTCCTCACGTAGACGGCCACCTGAAAGATTACCAAGGATGGTAGTGTAAGGATGCCTAATTCCTTGAAGAAAGGGCGGGCGGAGGTTTCGCGTGACACGCGCACTACTGCCCGAATTGCTCGCTTCTGTAAGCGGAAGGCTCGCTCCCACTCCGCAGCACGGCCCCAGAGCTCCGCTCCGTACTGGAGCACAGACTGTACCGTCGCGAAATAGCAAGAGCGCACGACTTCCCTCGGTAGGAAGCTGGATAGCCGCCAGAGTGCAAAGCACGCTCCACCCAGTTTAGCACCTACGTTATGGATATGGCTTTCCCAGGTGAGCGCGCGGTCCATCTCGAACCCCAGGAAGGTCGTCCGCTCCACCTGCTCGATCGGCACCCCCTCGCCCAGCACAACTAGTGCTCTTACGTCGTGGAGTAATTGTATTGTGCCATATTTTGTTGTAAATCGCCAAAAAACAGAATCTTAACCCATTCATTGTCATAGCTTACTTGTCTTGCTAAGCATACCTCACTCATTTCAAAACAGGATGTGGCTCGCTCCACTCGGTGATACTTATTTTCTATTCGTTTCATAACAATCTTCGCAGCCGCCGCAATTTCTCCAAACGTTTCAGGGCTCGCTGTTATTGATTTTTTCATACTCTTCTTAATTTGTTTACGACCACCCGAAAAAATGATAAAAATCGGCGGGTCGCTCCACTCGCTGTTACATTTTTTTATGTTCCAAACTTTTTTGCTGATTATCGAAAAAATTTGCAGTATCAGTAGCAAAGTGCTACGGCTGTGTCCGCTCACCACCGCTGCACCGTCGCGTCGTCTTAGCTTCCTTGTCTTTGTTGCTAAGCCTACCTCACCAAACTTAAAAATTAACGAGGCTCGCTCCGCTCGTCGTTATTTATATACATAGCTCTTATCTACCACCGCAGTCTTTTTTTTTTACTATTCACATTTTGTTTTTCATACTCCGAAAATGTTACAGAAATTTCGGCGGCTCACTGCGCTCGCCGGTCTTACAGGTCTTCGCTGTAGATCGCCCAAAAAATTATTTCGCCGTGGTCTTAGGCCCGTATTATGAAAGCTTCCCCAAGCATTACTTAAGCAGTCATTACGTGATCTCTACTCAAGCGTTAATTACTCAAGTAATGCTTGGTAACCGTTCAATAATATGTCTAAGCAGTTACTCGAAGGCGTGGACGGAGGAAATCCGCTCTTGACGGCTACTTGAGTGAGTGTAGATTTTGACATGAGCTCCCAAGCATTGTTTGAAAATTAGTATTCACTCAAAACTAGACATAAGCATCACTCAAGCAGAGCTCGATGACTGAGCATGCTTTCATAATACGGGCCTTAGAATACTTGTATTTTGTTAACTTCACCAAACTCCAAAATTACCTACTGAGGCTCGCTCCGCTAGCCGATATTGATATTCGATATTATATGTATTATTTATTATAGGCTTCGCATGGGTAGATAATTTGATATAGATATATAACAAAAAAATTAAAATCATGAATTTTAACTCACTTTTGGCAGACTTTTCAAGCTTTGAACACTCGATCAAGTCTGTTTTTATTTATTTATTTATTTAAAATTGCACCAACACAGTGTACACTAAAACATTGATTGTGGGCTGTTCCTTAAAAATTATACATCTAAGTGCCACTACAATTAAAGGTACAAATCGAAATCTATTTACAACATTTCGTCCTTAAATTAATATTACAGATTCAATGCAAAAACAAATAACAATCATTACATTTCAATCGATTTAAACGTCTAAAAGTAAGAAAAAATACAAATAAATTAATTAATCAAAAAAAAGTTAAATATTTACAATAAGCATAATTTTAATTAGAATTTTAAATGAATTTAAATGAAAAGCGTCAAACACCGAGCGTTATACTAACATAAATCTTAAATATTTCTTAAAGCTAAATAGGCTGTTTGAAAACAAATCAATTGCGCAGTTCAGCTCTGAGCCAGAGCTGCGGGGGCTACTCTGAACGTTAGAGGCTGCGACTGCTACACTAGAGTTATGTAAAGCATTGTATGCTTTTATGACTCTATTTAAAGGAGAGAATGATCCCAAATTAGTCCGCGATTGTCTGGTTACGAATGGTTTAAATTTATTTTGTCTGGGGAGTCCTCTTGGTATAGAAAAATTTAACTTTGACAAAATATAGGGGGTATCAGTGAGATTATTGACGAGTTTATACAAGAACATGATATCGTGATTTCTTCTACGATTGGCAAGAGAGTTTAGACGGAAGTATTTAAGCCGATCATCATAGCTAGGTAACTTTTTAGCCTCTTTTGACAAAATAAACAATCAAAATCGTCAGTTTGGGAGTTTGGAAGCTACGATGCCGCAACCACCTACAGATAGATGCATAGATGCACACACAAACACATAGATCCACCCGTCAAACTTTTTGTGTTGGGGCCGAATAAAAAAAAATTATAGTAAAAATATAATTTCGATATTATTATAACTTCTTTTGTTTTACTATCTAAGATTCTAATGGTGAAATAATTTTTCAAATCGGTCCAGTTGTTTCGGAGCATAAAATCAATTCAAAGAAACAAAAAATCTTTCCTGTTTCTAAGTAGTTCTTGGGACATAGCTGTAACAGTATTGTAGACTTGTTGTAGATATTGATGTCAATTATACGAAATAGCAACGTATACCGGCCGTCCTGCTGGTAAACAAACATTTAACGATGCAATAACAACACGCTCAGCACATGACTGCTTACAGAAGTACGGGCCAGGTGGCGGAGCGGCGCTGGCGGGCGATGCGGCCGGCAGCGGCCGTCTGCTGAGCAGCGGCGGCGGCGGCGGCGGCGGCGGCGGCGCGCTGGAGGCTCTGCGCCGGCACTCGCGGCAGATCGCCGCGCGCCGCGTCCGCCGCGTGCAGGTACCTACCGAGCACGACGACGACGCCATGCGACCTGCGCGCGCGCAACTCACGCACGACCTATCTAACGTTTCAGTTCACGGAGCGGACGCGGGATGGCGCGAGCGGTGACGGCGCCGGTGAGTGTTTACTTACATCGATCTAAGCCGCATGGAGCGCGTGCCCGCCCTTGCTAAATTTATCCTGTCCGCATTGCGTCGCGGTGAATCGGTGGCTGCGCGCGCGCGCTCCGTCTGGCTGGCGCGGGCGGGCCAGTGCAGGTGGAGCGCCTGCCATGCGCCGCCGCGCCGGCAGTGACCCCCGTGTGTGTCCGCAGAGAGCGGCGGCTCCGACATGTCAGGCGGCAGCGGCAGCGGTAGCGGCGGCGGCGGCGAGCGCGACCAGCGGCGCCCCTCCACCTGCCGCGTGGAGATGGGCGCACTGCTGGCCTCCGAGCCGCGCCCGCTTGACAATAAAGTCAAGGTACGCTATGTTCCACCAACCAACCGACACAACATTCACGCTCTCATAATATAGGTATACTACACCTACCCTCTCCCTACGTTCGCTGTAAATAATGAAGGTTGTTATTTGTAATGTAAATGTTCCCTTCCCGTCACGCGATTGAGCATAAGCTCCGAGTGACCATCATTACATTGAGCATAAACTCCGAGTGACCATCATTACATTGAGCATAAACTCCGAGTGACCATCATTACATTGAGCATTAACTCCGAGTGACCATCATTACATTGAGCATTAACTCCGAGTGACCATCATTACATTACATTACATATCCACAATACCTTCTTATATTTTCAGCCAAAGTTTCGTTTTCGTTAGGATACAAAGCGATCCATCATCAGTTAGGATACAAAGCGATCCATCATCAGATCGGATGTCATTTAATTTTAGTCTAGAGGAAAAGTAGGAAAGGTATATTTAGTGCTTAATTAAAGAAGGTGGTACAGTATAGAACCAGAGTACCTGGGTAGGTACAGTATAGAACCAGAGTACCTGGGTAGGTACAGTATAGAACCAGAGTACCTGGGTAGGTACAGTTTAAAACCAGAGTACCTGGGTAGGTACAGTATAGAACCAGAGTACCTGGGTAGGTACAGTATAGAACCAGAGTACCTGGGTAGGTACTTGCCGAAATTGCTTGGGAACTTATGTAAAATCATGAATTATGGGAACATTTGAACAAATTCATCATTAGTGCAGCAAATAAAGCTGTTGGCCGCCCAATAGGTTCAGACTGTCAGTGAGTTGAAGCGCACTATCACAGAAACTAGGCACACGCTAAAATTGTAAATTGTCTTCTTTGCCGTGAACACACACACATATTCAGATTTTGACGTTTGGTGTTCAAACGCTCCACCATCTCATTACGGAGTTTTTGTCCGCACTATCACGTGGACTGGCAAAGTATCTATCAGCAACAGGTGATAGATACTGACAAAGTATCTATCAGCAACAGGTGATAGATACTGGCAAAGTATCTATCAGCAACAGGTGATAGATACTGGCAAAGTATCTATCAGCAACCGCAGCAATCCACGTACTTTCATCTGCATACACAAAAATACCGGGTTTTAGCAGGTCGTTGATGTGCAGCAAGAATGACGACCTCTGTGGTGCGGTGGGCGAAGGTCTGCCTGCGATGCAGGAGGTTGCGGGTTCGATTCCCGCCTCGGGACAAATGTTTATACGATCTGCAAATATTTGTTCAGGGTGTTCTGGTCGTTTTCTATGTACAATAAATAATCTATCTATGTAATGTATTGTATTATGTATATCAGTTATCTAGTAGGTGCCCATACATAACACAAGCTCTGATTAGCTTGGGGCTGTGTGAATTGTCCAGCATTATTTATTTGTTTAAGAATAAGGTTGCTGATAGAACTGACCCTTAAGGTACCCAATCATTGATAGCCAGTAGATCAGAGGAGCAGCTGCATAGGACGAGTCGAGTCGGTCGTTCCCTCAACAAGTCAGAGATCACTTCATTAGATTGAACGGTAGACCGTAAGAAGAAAGCTTGCTTGTCAGACCTTTATGCCGAACCATATCAAAAGCTTTGGAAATGTCCAAAGACACCGCAAGAGCCTTCTCGTGTTTTCCCATGGCTTCGCTCCAGATGTGAGTAGCATACGCTGCTACAAGATCGCCGGTGGATCGTTTTCGACGAAAGCCGTATTTTCGCTTAGGAAATCATTATTCTTTAAGTATGCTAGGAGTTTGGAGTTGAGTACACGCTCCATGATCTTACAGGGAATGGCAGTGATAGAGATTGGCCTATAGTTGGAGGGGTCAGTCCTACTACCTTTTTTGGAAACAGGTTTCATGATGATGGCACCGTACCAGTGTCAAGATACAGGCGGAACAGGCGTGTAAGAATCTGAGACAGTTCGGGTGCGCACTTCTTCAGCACTATCGCCGCCGCGGCGGAAGTGGGCATGGCTTAGTTCACTTCTAGTGAGAGCAGTACTTTGAGTACCTCCTTCTGCTTGATGCGAACTTTTGGCATAACTGCAGCTGCGGAGGGTAGGAGGGAGCTCAGTAGTAGTATCTAGACGTGAAGACTCCGCAAAGAGGACAGCAAACAAGCTTGCTTTCACTTCAGCGGTGTGGGCCAGCGACCCGTCGTCGGGTTTCAGCATCGGTGGTAGGGTAGAGTAGGGCAACAGAAGTTGGATTCAACCGATCTTGCTAATTACCAAAAATCTTAACTCCCAGGTGGGCGTGCAGCTGCAGCAGTTACATACAAGAAATACATGAAAGTGAAGAAAGATACAAAAAAGTTATTGCAATAGAACAAGCCAACTCCCAGAAAACTCTACTTTCGACAACTCGAATCATGGTTTAAATCGAACGGACTGGCGCTGAACAAGGACAAAACCCGCCTCATTAGCTTCAGCCTCAGCGGAAGGGCGCCCACTCTTAATATAGTAGTCGGTGACACGGCGCTGGAACAAGTGAACGCTATTAAATTACTGGGCTTCCACCTAGTCAGTTCCCTTGTATGGGATAAGCATATAGACGCACTCTGCGGTAAGCTAGGAGGGTCTTGCTTTGCACTGCGAAGGCTAGCGAGCACGGCGTCGCCCGACGTAGTCCGCTCCTGCTATTACGCGACAGTCCACAGTTCTCTCTCATACGGGGTAGAGCTGTGGGCGCGAGCGGCCGACGTCCAGCGGGCCTTCGTAATGCAAAAGCGAGCTCTACGCGCGATGGCAGGCGTCCCGAGCGACGTCTCATGCAGGGAGCTGTTCAAGGAGTACAACATACTTACTCTCACGGGTGAACTTATCTATCAAGTAGCCCTGTTCACCCACAACAACGTGGACTTGTTCCAGCGCCGCGGTATCAACACCGCTCGCGCCCTGCGTAGTAATATCCACCACCACCGCCTAGTCACACCAAAACACAAGCTACAGAAGTCAGAGAGGTCCGTTTATATAATGGGTCCTTCGGTTTATAATCGGTTGCCCGACTGGATCCGTAATGCAGCTTCCGTACCTATTTTCAAGAAAAAAATCAGAAAGTGGCTCATTAATTTGGTGTTATATGATATCATCGATTTTTTTAATTTGCCTGTGTTATAAATTTATAATTAATTTTTTTATATTTAAGTGACATGACATGTAATAACGGTATTACGAATAAATTCTGTATTCTGTATTCTCTATACAAGAAGTTACAAAGCAAAGAACGCCAAATGCACGTTACAATCTCGTGAAACAGCGTGGTCAAAGTACAAAGGATCATGCTAGGTGTAAAACCATCAAAGACCCAAATGTTGACTTGCTCTACAAGGACAAAGATGTCATAGGAGCTTATTACCAACAGCTACTGACCCCAATCTAGTTTACACAGAGCATCCGTGGAAGGATTTATAGCTGCAATACATCCAAGTGAGGTCAAGAAAGCTCTGTAAAAATTACCAACAAGAAGGAGGTTGGATGGTTTCCCATTTGAGGCTTGGAAATACATATATACGTAAGCGCGGACTCGTAATACTTACCAATTTCTTTAACTGTGTAATGCTCGCTTCTCAAATGCCAGACGCATGGAGATTGAACGCCATAGAATTCCATTCCGTGCGGTAATGTGAGACGGCCGTAAAGGAGAAGGTAGCTAGTACGAGTGTAATAACTATCGTAAAGGAGAAGGTAGCTAGTACGAGTGTAATAACTATCGTAAGGAGAAGGTAGCTAGTACGAGTGTAATAACTATCGTAAAGGAGAAGGTAGCTAGTACGAGTGTACCTAATAACTATCGTAAAGGAGAAGGTAGCTAGTACGAGTGTACCTAATAACTATCGTAAAGGAGAAGGTAGCTAGTACGAGTGTAATAACTATCGTAAAGGAGAAGGTAGCTAGTACGAGTGTAATAACTATCGTAAGGAGAAGGTAGCTAGTACGAGTGTAATAACTATCGTAAAGGAGAAGGTAGCTAGTACGAGTGTACCTAATAACTATCGTAAAGGAGAAGGTAGCTAGTACGAGTGTACCTAATAACTATCGTAAAGGAGAAGGTAGCTAGTACGAGTGTAATAACTATCGTAAAGGAGAAGGTAGCTAGTACGAGTGTAATAACTATCGTAAAGGAGAAGGTAGCTAGTACGAGTGTAATAACTATCGTAAAGGAGAAGGTAGCTAGTACGAGTGTAATAACTATCGTAAAGGAGAAGGTAGCTAGTACGAGTGTAATAACTATCGTAAAGGAGAAGGTAGCTAGTACGAGTATAATAACTATCGTAAAGGAGAAGGTAGCTAGTACGAGTGTAATAACTATCGTAAAGGAGAAGGTAGCTAGTACGAGTGTAATAACTATCGTAAAGGAGAAGGTAGCTAGTACGAGTGTAATAACTATCGTAAAGGAGAAGGTAGCTAGTACGAGTGTAATAACTATCGTAAAGGAGAAGGTAGCTAGTACGAGTGTAATAACTATCGTAAAGGAGAAGGTAGCTAGTACGAGTGTAATAACTATCGTAAAGGAGAAGGTAGCTAGTACGAGTGTAATAACTATCGTAAAGGAGAAGGTAGCTAGTACGAGTGTAATAACTATCGTAAAGGAGAAGGTAGCTAGTACGAGTGTAATAACTATCGTAAAGGAGAAGGTAGCTAGTACGAGTGTAATAACTATCGTAAAGGAGAAGGTAGCTAGTACGAGTGTAATAACTATCGTAAAGGAGAAGGTAGCTAGTACGAGTATAATAACTATCGTAAAGGAGAAGGTAGCTAGTACGAGTGTAATAACTATCGTAAAGGAGAAGGTAGCTAGTACGAGTGTAATAACTATCGTAAAGGAGAAGGTAGCTAGTACGAGTGTAATAACTATCGTAAAGGAGAAGGTAGCTAGTACGAGTATAATAACTATCGCGGAAATCGTGGAATCAAGCTCCTGAGCCATACAATGAAGCTTTACGAGAGAGTGATTGACAGCCGCATTAGATCACAGGCCTTAGTCTGAGTGTATATAAAAAGCATTCGATTAACGTAATCGAGAACCATTGATGTCTTCCACGAAAAAGGCTTAGAATGATAGTAGACACGAACGAAGTGTAGCAAAAAAATGCGATAAATAAGTCTCATTTTCCTATTCGTATAAGTACTGAAGTTGTAATTATTTTTGTCAACTCACACATAGGGAGGCATGTAAATTCGTTCTTATCTTCGAAATCAAGAGAATTGTTGAGTGAGCGTGTTGTACCTCTGTAATTGACGTGTTTGGGTTAGACTTGGTACGCTCAAAGGATGCACAGGAAATACTTTGATTCGGTGCAAGTATCCAGTGAAATGTTTTCCCGTATGTTCTTATTTTTCTTGAAGCACCAATTGAAGGCATTTCTGTGAGCAAGCTATGTTGGAGCTGTTCTATCTACGTACTTTCATAACATCAATGCCACAAACGTGACTGCCACTGGCATGTCAAAGTGCAATAAATCACTCAAAATCATTCGAAAACTATCATCGAGTTTGTAAGAAACGATTGGATCGTTGTCATACTACTACTATAAATAGCTGCTCTCGGTAAGGGCGCTACAAGGCATTAAATGTATAGGAAGGACTCGAATTCAATGGTAGTATTCGAAAGATAATGCGTAGAAGTCGTACTAGGGCCTCAGAGTGCTCCCTTTCGAAAAATCACTACGGCTCCGTGCTAATCAACCACCGGTCCGATGTTTGCTCCATCACGATTGCTGTAGAATATCGCGCCAAAAATCGACCATTGTATGTCGCATTTATTGACATGGAGAAGTCGTTTAATCGAGTCCCGAGAGACACGATATGGTGGAGCCTTCGCAAGAAGAATGCCCCCGAACAGAATGTCAACATCATTGCCGACATGTATGTATGATACCTTTACCCGTAAACAGAAGCCTATAAATTTCAATTATAAACTAAGTGGTAACATAATCTCCAAAGTGAATTCAGTCAGAGACTTAGGCGTCACGCTGGAGTCGAAGATGATGATGACTGAACACATTGACACAATAGTAAATGGAGCATATAAACAGTTAGGATTCATAAAGCGAGTAACTAAGCCATTTAGGAGCATTGAATGTATTAAAGTGCTGTATTTTGCCTATATCAGAAGTGTACTAGAGTACTCATGTAGTATATGGTCTCCGCACTATGCTGTACATGTGAATAGACTTGAAAGTATCCAAAAAAAGTTTATAAAATATTTGGGTTTCAAAAGCTACCAATCATTTGATAGCTATGAAGATGGTTGTAGGTATTTTAATATTGACACTCTTGAACAAAGACGTAGACAGTACGATATGGTTCTCTTACATGATATATTCAATGGCGCTATAGACAGCAGTGAACTGTTGGCTAGAATTTCATTACAGGCTCCTAAATATCGCACAAAACATACACCATTGTTTCATATGCCCCAAGTATCGACCATATATGCCCAAAATTCAATACTGAGTAGATTGGTTATGACATATAATAAAATTTACCCGAATCTGGATATTTTCCATACTTCCAAAATCAATCTCAAAAAACAAATTAAAAAACAACATAACTTAAAACCGCAATATCATACATAATTATTTATGATCACAGACCCACACACACACACACATTCACACACACATGTATACACTTTGGCGACTCCTGTTGCCCGGACTCTTAAGAGACCGGTGTCCTCAGGAGCTCCACACAAACAGACACACCCATGCGCGCGCACAACTAATTCAGACATTAAATATGTTTACATAATAATTAAAATTTATAAGTATTCGTTTTAGTTATTATTTTAAGATTATTTATTGTTCAACTTTTCTTAACGAACTCTGCTGTTTTCTTTATTTTTTTAATATCTGTGTAATCCTTTTTGGCCTTATTGTTGTACATATTTAAAGTATTTGATTGAAAACTGTAACGCTGTGGTTTACCTCAATAAATAAAAATATAAAATATAATATGATAAGAAGCAAGATCAATGGTACAGAGTTGGTGGGCGAAACAAAACCGATTGCGGTCACGGAAGGCGTTCACCATGGCTCAGTGCTGAGCCCCTTTCTGTTGCTTGCTCTTGGACTCACTCACTGAAGAAGCGCAGAATTTGGCATCGTGGACATTTATATGCGTTGACAATGTAGCTGTTTGCACTGAGAGCCGTATTGAGTTACAAGAGTCCCTTCTGGCATGGGAACACCAGCCACAGACCGGTGCCGGTGGCCTAACACGGATTACGTATGTAAAGACCCAATCAACAATAGCCCGATCAACATCGATGGCTAGTTCGTCACCGTTTGCGATCAATATTCAAAAGTCAAAAGTCAATAACTTTATTTCTTTAGGCTTACAAAAAAGCACTTAGACAAGTCAAATTTTATACATAAACAGTTTTATAAAAAGTAATTATCAAACAAGAAACAACATGTTATTGATTTTGTTCGCTTAAATTTTTTGTCTACTAGTGGAAGAAGCGAAAAATAAACCACTAGTAAGTTTGTATAATCCTTAAAATGTAATACAATATTATTTGCCTATCTAAGTCTAAATTATAATATGATTTAGATACAGGTCAATAGTTATTAGATGCACAACTCAGGGAACGAGCAATCTAACCGCATAGCCGCAGCGTGGCTCAAATGTTATTAGATGCACAACTCAGGGAACGAGCAATCTAACCGCATAGCCGCAGCGTGGCTCAAATGACGAGAAGTGACCGGTGTTACTTGCGATAAGAGAATGTCATTTAAACTCAGAGCCAGAGGTGTTATTTATAAATCCATCATAAGTCCAGTCTTATAGTCAAGTAACGCAGAAGAACGTGCGTAGCATCCAAGTGGCTGAAATGAAGATGCTGAAGTGGATGTGTGGCGTCACCAGGCTCGACAAAGGCTCGACGGCTCGTAATGAGTACCTACGTGCGCGGAAGCATGGGCGTGCGCGACATTTCATCCAGATAAGATGCAAGAGAATAGGCTGCGATGGTATGGGCACGTGAAGAGAAGACCGTCTGACTATGTAGGGAATTTAGCGCTACAGCTTTCCATCCCCAGGCGGAGGTCCAGAGGGAGGCCCAGGACAGGACACGATGTAAAGATGTAGTGCCAAAGGACATGAGATCAAGCTTCCGAAGATGACGTCGAGGATAGAGCAAAGTGGAAGAAATCCATTAGGAAAGCTGACCCCACCACCATATGGGATAACTAGCTGGGAAGAGAGGGAGATTCATTGGATGGAGCAAATAGTTATTTTCATCTGTGAATAATTATCTTGGAAATCTGACCCTTTAGGGCATTGTGATATGGAACATGTTTCATTTGAAGGTGTCCTCTATCCAAATAATGCAGCTTTAATTGTTCACCGCGATTTAAAAAAAATAAGTTGGGGCCACCCTCCATACAATAATCTTGAAACCCCCATTTCAGCTCAACCGGAAACCGGAAAGTGGGTCAAATTGATTACAGGGTCATAAGTACTAACGTACAGTCAGCTGCTCAGGTATGTATACACTTCCAAGTTATTTTATTCGGAACTTATCATCTATAGGTACCACGTAGGTAGCATTTGTAAAATAGCGTCAAAAAATAAGACCTACAGTGTTTTTTTGGCTAACAAGCATACGAAAAAATTAATAAAAAATAATGAATGAAAATACATATTTGTTTACCTTTAAAAACTCCTACCTACATAATACACTAATACCCTACATTCGTGTTTTATCTAAGTGTTTAAGGTAGGCAGTAGAGGGTAGTAGTGGTAAAGTTTTAAATGAAATGAGTGTTGACTAAAGTTAGTTAGAATAAACGACAATGACGAACAGGATGGTCTCTTACGGTACGGGGATCTTACGGTAGGTTAGGAGAAGTGTAACGATTATGTTGGTACCTACGTATCACACCGGCCGGAGTGACGAGCTTAGCTTTACATTGGTGAGTTAGAGTCCGAGCCGAGTCACGTAAACATTTACACAAACAGCGAGCGTAAAGAGCGCCGAGATCTGCCGAGAGCGCGCGGCGACGCGGCGGCGGCGGGGCGGCGGCACAGCGCACCCGTGGGCGGGCATGGCACGTGGCGACCAACCTGCAGGCACACGCACACACGATCGAAGCTTACTGACTATGACTTGACTTGGGCCACCTTAGTAAAGGTTACGAATGAACCGTACCGGTATCCGTTGTGATTTATTGAGGAGTAGATTGCAGCGCCCACGCGCGATGTTGCCCTCCGCGACCTATTTACATAATGAGCGGTGGTGGGCGCCACTGGCGCTGCCCCGCGGCCCTACGGCGGCCACGACGCTCGACACGACACCCTGTGCCCCGTGCTGTCCTGTCTACGACATTTCCATCAACATGTGACCTACATCAGTTTTTTATCGTTTCTATCAAGTGATCGTTACCGTCGGGCGTCGCCATCGTTTGGCCCCGCTCGCGCTATTGTGACTCATTGTTATCGCGCCTCTTGTTTACTTTTGATATGATTCTCGTTGCGTTGGTAGGTACTTATAGAACCGTTTAAAACATATTTCATGACGTCTTCAACATTATGAGGTACCTAGGTACGTCATCCTACCTTACGGTACGTTAGTATTATTATAATATTCTCTGCTTACAGTAGGTACAACATCATCATCATTATCAGCCTATATTAGTCCAGTGCTGGATATGGGCCTTCCCTAATGAGCGCCATAAAAAGTCAAAAGTCAATTACTTTATTTCTGTAGGCTTACGAAAAAGCACTTGGACAAGTCATATTTTATACATAAGCATAGCGCTCTATCTTGAGCTTGCCGTATCCAGCTTCTGCCACCAGTCTTTCACAAATCGTCATCCCACCTGATCGGAAGGCGTCCAACACTACGTTTGCCGAGTCGCGGTCACCACTCAAGATCACGTTTACCCCAGCGGTTGTCGGTGCTTCTCGAGATTTGGCGACCCCCTTCCACTTCAGCTTGTATAACCTTTGAGCTATGTCGATAACCTTGAACCTCCGAGCTTAGCTCTCTCCATAGCTCGCTGGGCAACTTTTAATTGGTGGACCAGCTCTACCGCGAGTGTCCACGTCTTAGCTCCTCTTAGCACTGATTGAAAACGTTCGTTTTGAAGCATTGCGGTATGGATGAGGAGAAGACTCGACGTAGTTTCCCAAACGCTGCCAAACGCAGTTGGAACCTCCTCTTGGCCTCCTTCTCGAAATCGTTTTTACCCAAATGCACAGTCTGTCCAAGGTAAGTGTACTCTGAAACAATTTCGAGATGATGGCCATGTACGTCGACCGGTCCCGGGTCAATGTGACCATTGATCAAGACTTTTTGTTTTTATGTTGATTCCCTTACCTTTCCAGTCTTCCTACGCGCTTGTGAACAGTTTCGGGATATAACATTCCCCTGTCTCAAAGGCCAGTCACAGGGGCTGATTTATACTCTTCGGACTTCTGTATAACCTGCCTCACTGTGTGAATGTGGTCTATGGTGCCATATCCTCCGCTATAACAGGGGCTCCTCCTGCCTTTAGAAACTCTGAAGTAATGCCGTCCTCACCGGGGGCTTTTCCTTTTTTAACCTGCCTCAGAGCTAACACGATATCGTCTTGACTGATGTCTGGCAGTACGTCGGTATAGGCGTGTCAGGATGGCTCTGGTATCATGGTCGTCTCGTCGGGTATGGGGAGCGTGCGCAGCGTAGAAACGGCCATAGAAATCATCTTGATGACAAACGTTAAAGCCTTCATGTTGTAGTGCTTGGACAGCCGAAGGATCACGTACGCAACTCTGGTCGACACGTTGGGGATTTCTTCAACGTTGTTTGAGAGGGTCTTGTTGACGAGGAAACCTACGCCATCCTGGGACGTTTTATCACCCTCGCGAAAGTAAAATAATAAAAGAAAGATGGCTCGAGTCTAGTCCCCTCTCTACGGACTTCACATAATCCCAGAACATGCCATTTAATATTTTCTAACTCCACTTTCAAGTGGTCAAGCCTCAGGGCTCGTCCGTTGAACGTAGCCAGGGTCACATTATGTAATGAATGGTAGCTTAGCCCGAGGTTTGTTAGAACCCCCTGCCCCGCCGTTACCATGGCCCGGAATAGTGTGGTAACTGGGGGTCATTTCATTTGGGCAGAATTCATGTAAAGTGTTAATGCTCATAATCCCCACGCTGGGCATGCGGGTTGGGGACTGCAGTTCGACGGTGGGTTGTACTGCGGGGGTGCTGCTACCCGCCTCCCGGTGGTGTATTAAACCCGCGGGAAGAGTTCAGCTGGTGCAATTATAAGCCGGCACCACACAGCTACAACATACGTAGGCACACTAACAGCCGGTTTTACAAAGCCTTGTCACATCGTGTGTTTATCTATACTAATATGAAGCTCTTTGTCCTGACATACACAGACAAGCTACAGCCTAAACCAGTAAGCGTAGAGACTTCAAACTTGCAGGGTGTAGGTCTTGGTATGAAAGTGAGCAATAAGAAAGGAATTTTGAAAATTCAAACTCTAAGGGGCTCAAAATTGGAAATTGGGTTGAAAATTGAATCAAAACTGCTCTGTATTTCAGTAGCCGTTAACACCGTAACTACAAAATTTTATATGTAGAATCTCCTAACAAAACCAAAACATATTTTATTCAAAATTCAAAATTAAAAAAAAAACAAAATTCAATAACTTTATTTCTTTAGGCTTACAAAATAAGCACTTAGACATGTCAAATTTTATACATTATCAAATCAATCATTCAACGTGGCAATGCTGCCAGCATTCTGGGCACTTTGCCTTCTGGTGACGGCTTAGATTTTTAGAAAATAGATCTAAGTGTAAATATTAGTTGTAATTATTATTGTATTTTCTTTATCAATGGATTGTAATGAATGAAATAAATATACATTATCAAATAAGAAACAAAATGTTATTGATTTGGTTCGCTTCAATTTTTTGTCCACTAGTGGAAGAAGCGAAAAATAAACCACTAGTAAGTGTATAATGCTTAAAATTTAATACAATGTTATTCGCCTATCTAAATCTAAATATAATGTGATTTAGATACAGGTCAATATTTATATAAAACTAAGCTTAAGATTGTTCTCCTATAGGTAATACTATTGTCGGTGCGGAACTGGGCGACATCTGGCCAAGCATTAACATCATTGATATAATCATCTATGGAGTAAAAGGCTTTCTTGATAAGATTTCGTTTTATGTACTGTTTAAATTTACGAATAGGGAGCTCAGTTGCTTCAGATGGAAGCTTATTATAGAAGCGTACGCAATTTCCCATAAATGATTTGCCTACCTTTCGTAATCTATATGATGGAATGTGTAGTTTGTTCTTGTTTCTTGTATTTCTGCTGTGAACATCACATTTTTTCGAAAAGCTATCTTTATTTTTGTGCGTATACATTAGATTTTCATTTACCTACTGTCAAAATATTTATGTCTTTAAATAGATCCCTCAAAGAATCGCGTGGCGTTAATTTATAAATTGCGTGTACAGCCCTTTTTTGGAGAACAAAGATAGTCTGGATGTCGGCTGCCCGTCCCCAAAGCAAGATACCGTAAGACATTATAATATGGAAGTAACTGAAATAAACTAACCTAGCCGTATCTACATCGGTAATATATCGAATTGTTCGAACCGCATAGGCTGCTCAGCTAAGTCTGCCTGCGAGAGCATCAATTTGCGGTCTCCATTGAAGAGAGGAATCAATATGTAACCCTAGGAAAACAGTTGAGTCTACAAGGTCAACTATCTCACCCTTTAGCATTATCTTAGTTGGGAGTTCTCTTACATTTGGTAACATGAATTTTATGCATTTGGTTTTTTTTTAATTGAGTACCTAAGAGGTTATTGGCGGTGAACCAATCTAGTATTTGTGAAAGCGAATTATTTACATCGTCATAATTATATTTATTTCTGTCAACTTTAAAAATCAATGAAGTATCATCAGCAAATAAGACTATGCCACACAGATCTTTTGCTAAAAAATGGAGATCATTTACATATACTAAAAATAAAAAGGGTCCTAATATTGATCCTTGTGGGACGCCTAATTCAATTTTTGAGCCACTAGATCTTTCCTTACCAATATCTACTTTTTGGACTCTATCAGATAAATAGGATTGCATAAGGTCCATTGCCTTGCTGCCAATTCCATAGTGTTTTTAATTTCTTAATGAGTGTATAATGATCTACACAGTCAAAAGCCTTAGAAAGGTCACAAAATATACCAATAGCGTTTTTCGCTTTCTCCCAGGCATCCAATATATGCCTTAATAGAAGTGTACCAGCATCAGTTGTTGATCTACCCTTGGTGAAGCCAAATTGATTTTTATGAAGTAGACTATTAATGTTAAAATAAGAGGACAACTGAGTGAGAATAATTTTTTCAAAACTTTACTTATGGCAGGGAGTACTGAAATTGGCCTGTAGTTGGCTGGATCAGTGTGACTACCAGTAAACGTACAATGCATAATAAAACATTGTATGATAAATTCAAAATTCAAAGTGCTTTATTTCCTTTAAACCTTACAGGACTCTTGGACACGTCACAAAACTCAGATTACATAAGTAAAACTAGGACACACGTGCGTAAAGATGATTTCCGACTCGTGTCGGCCCCTTAAGGACTTTTCATAGTATTTTTTTCACACCTTGGGTTACATTATCAAAGTTTTCATACGGATCCTTAACTTTTTTGAAATTATTCTATAGCTTATAACCATCAGAAATAATGTAGGATTCTAATGGAGAAAGAATTTTTTTAATCGGTCCAGTAGTTTCGGAGCCAATTCCCATCAAACAAACAAACAAACAAATCTTTCCTCTTTATAATACTATATATTATTATTATATATCAGTAATATAGTATAGAAGTATATAATAGTTGATACTCTGGCAGAGTGCGGGCGCAGCTAGTGTGTCTAGGATCAAACCAGACACATCATTATTGTTATCAAAGAATCATAATCTTCATAAAAAGTTTTCGTTCTGTTCTGTTTGGATTAAGGTACGACCGCAGATGGCTGTTCACTATGATCTATGAGATTCCTTGCCCAGCTCGTGTGACGTCACAACGCGTTTGAAACACACACACTAGAGATTGCAAGCCGGTATGTTCCTCAGCCCGGGCCGATGTGTTTGCGATGAAACCTTTAAAGTATGGAAAATTTTCTATATATGAATGGAAAAAGACAATGATTCAAGATTAATATTTATTTCAAACTGGCTTATGAAAAAATACAAAAAACATAAAAAACAAAATATCACAATAATAAGTTTCACTCAATAATCAATTCTGTATTAAATGTGATTCTGAGACCAAAATCACACTTAATACAGAATTCATTACTTCTACTTATGAACGGAAAAGTAACATTAGTATTAGTAGGTACCTAATTATCAGTGATCGGAAATTCGGGCGCTTATTTACCTAAAGTTGGTGTAAGACACAACATGGAGCAGTTAAAACCATCTTTCTCGGGAATACTTTCCCGTAAATTCCTGGGATTTCAGAATATTCTAAAATAATGATTTTTCACCGGAATCTTATTTATAGACGAAATATAAGACACTTTTATTCTGACGTGTTTTTCACTAAAGTCAATATTTCTGAAAAAAAATTTTTTTTAATTATATTTATGATTTTATGCCAAAATCCTTTTTCTACACGAAATTTAAAACACTTATTCATACGCATTTATAATTTGTTTGATAATTGCGTAAGAATAATAGAAACAAATATTATAAAAAAAAATATAGGTATATAATTGTCTGTTTTGTGAGATGAACCCAAACTTGTTTTATTCCAAATGGGAATTTTGGAATTTTCTAGAATGTATTTTCACTGAAATCTTATTTATAGACGAATTATAAGACACCTTTTTTGAACGCGTTTTTTTACAAAAATCGATTTTCGCGTCAGAATTAAAGTGCCTTACATTTCGTCTTTAAATAAGGTTCCGGTGAAAAAATCATTATTTTAGAATGTTAGATAGATAGATAGATAGATTATTACTTTATTGCACCATCAACATATACAATAAAACAATTAAACATAAACTTAATACTAACTATATCTAGTGAATGTTCTGAAATCCCGGGAATTTACGGGAAAGTATTCCCGTGAAAGATGGTTTTAACTGCTCCATGTTGTGTCTTACACCAACTTTAGGTAAATAAGCGCCCGAAATTCCGATCACTGCTAATTATTCAATAAGTTACAGCGTGAGCCGCAGCATAGCATTCAATAAGTTACAGCGTGAGCCGCAGCATAGCATTCAATAAGTTACAGCGTGAGCCGCAGCATAGCATTCAATAAGTTACAGCGTGAGCCGCAGCATAGCATTCAATAAGTTACAGCGTGAGCCGCAGCATAGCATTCAATAAGTTACAGCGTGAGCCGCAGCATAGCATTCAATAAACAGATTACTATTAATAACACTACACTACATATGTTTATAAAAACTATTTAACGGGTATTTATCGCGTTTAATTACCTTAAAAATATTTACTACACTACACATTGAAATATTTGTTTGCAACGACGTGGCAGTTCTATCTATTATATTATTTATTTGTTATTATTGCTGCAGGACGGGGTCAGTTTTTTTAGTTTAGAGAAGTAGTAATAATATTGATTTAACCACGACCGAACGTAGCTTCATGACAACAGAATAGTAATACCCATTAAGGACAGTAGGCACTCGGCTGCCCCATTTCATTAGCCATATAGTGAAGAATTCCCAGGGTGATCCCTTCATCTACGAAATTATTTATTTCTTTTTGCGACAGTACATAAAATGTTTATAATGTCAATGTCTATGGGACGCGTCAGTGTCCGGCACGGAGCGGTTCGCGCTCGTTCTCACAGCAATTGCTCGCGCTCGTGCGGCTAGGGCTCGTGCTCGTACGGCCAGGGCTCGCCGCCCGGTGACGCTAACTCATTAACTTTCAAGGTCCAATCGGTTCCTTAACACGTCGAGCCATCTGCGTAGCAGAGCGACCCGAGGCCCGTTCGAGAGCGTACCTCCCGCGGAGGTAGGTTACGTGCATAGGTTTCAAAGTTAAGCTACGATAAACATGCAATAGATAAGTAACAGTAGGTATGGTTGTGTTCTGTACCTACAGCGGCACAGCATCCACGGCATGACGGAGGAGGAGAACGTGGTGCGGCCGCACCAGGAGATGGCGGTGCTGTCGCTAGAGGAGAAGAAGTACCTCCTAGGCGTGGAGCGCGGCGACGTGGCGGGCACGCGGCGCGTGCTGCAGCGCGCGCGTGACACGGCCCACGTGAACGTGGACTGCGTGGACCCGCTGGGTCGGTCCGCGCTGCTGATGGCCATCGACAACGAGAACCTGGAGATGGTGGACCTGCTGCTGGAGTTCGGTGTGGAGACGCGCGACGCGCTGCTGCACGCCATCTCCGAGGAGTTCGTCGAGGCCGTGGAGGCGCTGCTCGACCACGAGGAGCGCACGCGCAAGCCGGGCGAGCCCAACGTGAGTACAGTACTGTACAGTAATACACACCCCCCACTACCCGCGCTCGCTACCACTCGCTCCACCTAACATTACGATACCACTCGGTTACAAACATCCCTCGCATTTGCTCTAAAATGTTCTATCCGCATCTAACACCCTTCTAACGCCACGTCGTTATTTTCAGTAATGGCTTGAGCAATAAAACGGAACGATAAAAATCACGAATAAACCCAACCAAGTAGGTGCGGAAAGATGTCACTATATTTTTTGGGTATTTCATAAACGGTCAGTAAAATTAAGGGATTAATAAAATAAAATAAATAAAATGCTTTTATTTCAGATAGCTAAGATCCATGATTACAGTAACAAAGACTTATGATAAAATGTTAGTATTCTTAGATACAATTACCTATCTATTATGCTCAAATTCATTATAAATTAAATCAAACTAAATAAAATCAAAACTGATTACATAGAATTAAATCGAGTTAAATTAAAGCAATTAAATTAAATAATAAATCAATTAACCCTTAGCCACCTGACGTGTATTTCAGTTACACTACCACCTGACGTCGGTCATAGAGACCGCTTGCGTAGTTACCATGTTTATTAACATATTATTGAAATATTATTTTAAATGAAAGTCGCATCTGTTTTATCATTATATTTTTATTAATAATAAGTTTTTAAACTATGCTAAAGTCTTTATTTATTGATCTAAAATCAAAACTTAATATAAAAATACAAAATTTTAGAAAAAAATCAGGAACTTTGAAAATCAGAGATCTGGTTAATTACCCTAAGTTCGACATAATATTTTTACTTATTTACTATTAGTTCGGTATATTATCTTAAACTTAAAATCATTTTCGGTACGATCAAGGCTCAATTATTATAAAATCACAACCTTCAAAGTTTTACAAATTGCGACGACAATCACGGCACATTTTTTGGCTGCATTCAATGCATTCGATGCCTTGACAGCGGAACATCGTCATCAGAAGATGATTCTTCCATCATCATGTTGATTCAATAGGTTGAAACTCAGACTCGTCACCTTCCACTTCTGAATCTGACTGACACTCGCCATCAATGATGTGATCTTCTGGAACATCTCCTACGTCACTGCAATCTTCATTCGGAAGTTCTGGAGCATTGAGATGGTTTTCGGAGTCTGAATCTGTTTCCTCTAGCCATCGTAATATGTTTGGATCCGACATTATAAGCCTACAAAAAAATAAATAGCACATCGTAAAAATAACTTAACCACCTGACGTCGGTCACTGGGACCGCACGCGAAATATAATTACCTGTAATTCACAAATGCGCGCACTTCTGGAGCCGCCGAGCGCGTGGCGAGTACTGACAAGAGAGGGCGCAAAGTACATGAACGCACGGTTGCACCGCGAGCATAGCAACAGAATAATTTGAAAAATAAAATCGCCAGAGTCTCTGTGACCGACGTCAGGTGGTTAAGGGTTAAATCATATAAAATTTCAATTAATTTAATAAAAATAAATTAAAATTAATGAGTGTTCGCACAAAGTGCTTCCATATTGGCGAAGTGATCCTGCCAGATACAGTTTGTAGGATGGTGTTGGGGCTCCCGCGCCCCGCACTCTGCGCATCAGGGACGCCGTGTGTTTCCGGAGGATGGCAGCAAAGCCATCCGTCTCATACTCGGCAAGCATCCCTGATGCAGCAGAAACGTGGCAGCCCCAACATAATCCTAAATGTATGATTATACTGTATACGCAAGGTATCCAGCGGTCGTTTGGCGTAGCTTACCCATAGGTTCCCGGTGTACAAACTTTGACAGTACCTACGCTTTAAACAGCGTTAGTTTTACTTGTTCAGTACACCGGGAAGACCTACGGATCAGCATTTATTGCCTCTCACCGCTAGAGCCCTACGCTCTCTTTCAATGTCGGCATTGTCTTTAAGGTTGTCGGTGATAAAATGTCCGAGATATTTGAAAGAAGTTACTTTTTTAATGGTCATACCGTTTAGGGTAACTTCAGGGAATTCTTAAAGGCCGGCGGCCTTAAAGACAATGTAAAAAAGTAAGTATAAGTAAAAATTGTTTTATTGACATAATATAAAGTTTTACAGACAAAATTGAGTCGAGAGACTAGTTAGAAACTGCGTTTCAGGAGCCAGTGGCTTCTCCAGCTTATATTATCAGTTACTTATGTCAAACCATCATTAAAGAAACACCTTTACACGGTAATGTTATCTATACAGTATTCTGTCTTCATACAAACGGCCGGAACACGAGTCATAACTGTCACCTCATGTGAGGGCGGGATCGTGGTAGGTACAACCAGTCGGGGATGCGCCGCGCGCCGCAGCGCAGTGACGAACGAACTTTTTGGTATGAAACTATTTTTTATCTAATTTGAATGTTTTTTTTTTGTTTGACAGAATTGTCAGTCACGAATGATAGGTAAGTTATTGATTTTTCTTTTCAATAAGTAAAAAATGTTGTAAGCAGTAAGCGTGTTTGATTGAATTTGAGAATTTTTTATTTAAATAAGGTACTTTAGTTTTATATTCAGCTTAGAAATAAATAATAAAATTAAAATAAAACAAATATTAAAGGGGGGCTTCGATACAACAAACGTGTTTTTTTGCTGATTTTATAGATAATGGTACGAAACCCTTCGTGCGCGAGTCGGACTCGCACTTGGCCGGTTTTATTATCATTTATTTTATATTTATTAAAATATATAATCACAAAACTAGAAAGAAATTCAAGTAGGTAGGTACCTAGATGAAATTAAAATACTGCAGGCGGGCAGCCCTATCGCGTGCTTTTGTTTTGTTTTGGTAGGTAGTTATTTCAAGGACAGGGCCGAGTTACAATACTGTATAGATAACATTACCGTGACCTTTATGTTACTGGACAAACAAAATAGAAAAAGCATGCAAAAAGACAGAGCTAGTAAATACTTTGGAAGTATTAACGTGTAGATCTTAATAAAATATAAATATCAATATTACCAATCAATCAAAATTAAATCATTAAATAATAATAATGATTCCATGCATAATTACACTATTTACTTAAAAATATTGCTTGCATGAAATATACAATAACTAACATATTATATTCATGATAACTATGTAAGTACCCATGCTATGTTAATCTTATAAAGAGGAAAATGCGTGTACCTAGTTTTGAAACTTGAAATTTTGAGTCTACGCTTAAAAGTAGATTTCGAAACAGATTGTTGTAAAGGAGGCGGTAAATGATTCCAACACTTTGTGGCTTGGTAGCGGAAGCTTCCTCTAAACGCAGCGGTTTTATGCAGCTTAACTACAAGGAGGAAAGAAGAAGCACGAGTTCGGTAAAGGTTACGAGATGAGGACCACTCAAATTTGTTAAACAAGTACTTTGGGCGTTTATATTTAACGACTTCGTGCACCAGAGTAGCTAGATGTAGAGTTCGACGTGATTCCATATTCAGCAGGCCAGCTTTATTAATATAAGGAGATACATGGGTACGAGGAGGTATATAAAAGCAAAATCGGCAACAAGCATTTTGCACTCGCTGAATAAGACGTTGGGAAGACGAGAGAAGACGTGGACCGTAAAGTATGTCACGATAATTTAGTTTAGAAAGTATCAAACTCTCGGTTACAATAATACGCATATCTTCCTGGAGCAGATTCCTAATTTGATATAATATTTTAAGCCTGTAGAAACAACTTTTAACTAGGTTTAGCACGTGACTTTCAAAAGGAATATGACTGTCGAGGTCGATACCAAGGTTGCGTGCTTCAGAGACTTGTTCTAGAGGTTGGACAAGTATGCAAACTAGTGGATTAGCTCACCTGATTTTGGCGACCTGTGTTTTACTCCCCAGTACCATAAATTTACTCTTTGAGGAATTTAGCATAAGGGCATTTCTTCACTGAGACTCGGATTGGTCCATTGCGCGTAATCGTTCTGCTAGCGTAGCCAGCCCAACTCCGTCCAGAAGCGCAGAATCTTCCTGGGGTCTTCACAGGCTTCGCGGAGTGACCTCGGGTGGTCGAGGATTTCGTGTCGTTGCGCCGTTACTCCCTCGCATTCCAGGACTACGTGGGCAGCTGATTCTTCGTTGCTGAGACACCCTCTGCAGAGGGGACTGTCCGTCGCTCCGATGGTGAAGAGGTTTTTGTTCAGTGGGCAGTGTCCTGTGAGTGTCCCCACTAGGACGCGTAAGTCCATTCTGGTTAGGTTCAGTAGGCGGTGCGGGACGGGGGAGGTATCATTCGACTCACGGATCGTGCGGATTCGTTAGTCACGATTCAATATTCGACGGTTGAGTGATGGACCGAGAGTAAATCTAATTCGTTCATGGGTACAGAGATTCCGCTCAACTGCTTCGGCTATCAACATCCCTCGGCCGAGGCCTAGTCGATCTTGAAGGACATTGAATGTGTGGAAAGAAGTTTAAGTGAAAATTCCAGACTTTTGATACGGAAAAGAGCAGCCACACTGAGTCTTCCCCACTGAGCAACTGTTCATGAAATTTTGAAGAAGAACGAAGTTTCATCCTTTTTAAATTCAAATTGTTCAAGGACTCAAGGAAAAATAACTGTGAATTCTATTTTTTAGAGTGATGAGGCTGACTTTCACTTAAACGGGCACGTTAATAAACAAAATTGCCGATATTGGTCTCCAAGAACCCGTAACCCGCTAGTCAAGCATCCAAAACCTTATATTGCTTTAGGGTCACGGTCTGGTGCGCTTTGTCCACGCATGGAATTATTGGACCATTTTTTTTGCTTTTTTTGTTCAATTTTAATAACAAATCTGCCGCCAGACACCCTTTATTAAAATAGAAACAACAAACACAAATCTCCGTTATATTACTGAATGGAGTAAATGTCATGGATTGCAGATTAACCCTTCCAAAACTCAGACTATAATTGTTGGCAGCTCCAGAACCATGTGTAATCTGGACTGGTCGGCAATTCCACAGGTTATTTTTAATGGGTCTGTCATCCCTTTCAGCGAGACCATCAGAAACTTAGGCGTCATGTTTGACCGCACTCTGTCCTGGGGGGCACAGATGGAAGTAACCAGTCGAAAGCTGTTTGCGTCTGCTGGTTCCTTGAGAAGACTGCGTAACTTTCTGCCCACTGCTACCAAAACTGCTCTTGCCCATTCTCTTCTTCTACCCGTCCTTGATTATGCGGATGCTTGTTATTTGGACCTTACAGAGGAACAGCTCAATAAACTGGAGCGCCTGCAAAATGTATGCATCCGATTTATTTTTGGCCTCCGTAAGTACGACCATGTCTCTGCCTACCGAGCCCAGCTCAAATGGCTTCCTATTCGTCAGCGCCGTAACCTGCATATTCTGTCTCTGCTTTTCTCTATACTTTCCAATCCCTTTTCCCCATCTTATCTTAAGGAGAGATTTCAGTTTGTACATTCTTCCCGCGGTCTCTCTCTAAGGTCATCGGATACCTTGCTCCTTGCATCTCCAGTACAGACAACATCTTTTTACAGCGACTCTTTCACTGCTCAAGCTGTCAGACTCTGGAATGATTTGCCAGTTGATATTAAGAAGGCCACATCACATCACGCTTTCAAAATGAAAGTGTATAACTATTATTTAGGTGTCACGTCACGCTAGATTATTAAGCATGTCCCATAGAGTTACTTAGTATAATTGATTTGATTTATGTAGGTATAAGTATTATGTGTATTAGTATTTAGTTTAAATTTATGTATATGTTGTAACTTTAAATGTTAAGCACCGCCATCCCTTCCTTGTCTCTCAATTGTTCTGGTTGCCTGGAAGAAATCGCTTTAAGCGATAAGGCCGCCAAATCCTTTGCTTTCTTTAATTTTACACAATCTGTTTTTCTTTTTAAGTTATGGTGATTAAAGAATTATCTATCTATCTATCTTTATTTAGTAGCGCGGGGTTCATCTACGAACCGCAATGTAATAGGCTTCAAAACGAAAGGCGGCAAAATCATTTTATTACATATATAATGGTCCCATTTTAAATTTTAAATATTAGTAGTAGTATACATATATATAGATTAAATAATAAAATAGTAAAGACAAATCTTTTTGTCTCCTTTTTTGATAACACTATGTAAATTCATAAGAAAAATAGACATCCGCATTCGATTCCGCGGATGTGAGCATCCATAAATCCGCATTCGCATCCGCATCCGCTCCGCCGATATCAAGAAAATGGCATTCGCAACATCCCTACCTAGTACCTACCTAGGTAAATAGGGTGCCTACAAGGTAAAACTTTAAAAGCTTGTCGAAGTTGTATGGGCGTTGCATGACGAGCGTCGTGTTTTATAATCAGGGCACGTACGTCCCACGTGAGCGTGAGCCAGGGTGAGGTCTCTGGGGGACGTAGAAGCATAAGTACCTACCTCGTTAGATTCAGTAGCAAGTTTGGGTGTGGTGTAGTGACGCGAGTCAGTAAATATTGTATATGTGTAGTGTAGTGTCGTGTACTTGTGTGTAGAGTTGGGAGGCGCTGCCGCCGGAGACGGCCACCTTCACGGCAGACATCTCACC
The DNA here is from genome assembly GCA_947086465.1 of Eupithecia exiguata. Classification (NCBI taxonomy): domain Eukaryota; kingdom Metazoa; phylum Arthropoda; class Insecta; order Lepidoptera; family Geometridae; genus Eupithecia; species Eupithecia exiguata. The sequence goes on along the minus strand of OX352232.1, from coordinate 13,831,907 downwards.
GCTGATTCTGGCGGCGCACCGCGACTCGTACGAGATCATCAAGCTGCTGCTGGACCGCGGCGCGTCGCTGCCCGTGCCGCACGATGTGCGGTGCGGGTGCGACGAGTGCGTGCGGTCACGACGCGAGGACTCGCTGCGACACTCGCGGTCGCGCATCAACGCGTACCGCGCGCTCGCCTCGCCCTCGCTGATCGCGCTCTCCTCCAAGGATCCCATCCTGACCGCCTTCGAGCTGAGCTGGGAACTGCGGCGCCTCTCCGCGCTCGAGCACGAGTTCAAGACGGAGTACCAGGAGCTGCGCGCGCAGTGCCAGGAGTTCGCGACCGCGCTGCTGGACCACACGCGTACCTCGCACGAACTGCAGGTCCTGCTGAACCACGAGACGGGGGCGCCGCACCAGCCGCCGCCGGAGCCCGGTGCGCCCGAGCGCATGCGCCTCTCGCGCCTCAAGCTTGCTATAAAGCTGCGCCAGAAAAAGGTGAGTGCCTTTTCCAGTCCCTGCACTGAGTGTGCAGTGAGCCGCTCAGGTCTCGGTGACACGCGCGTATGTTGCAGTTCGTGGCGCATCCGAACGTGCAGCAGCTTCTGGCGTCCATCTGGTACGAGTCGGTGCCCGGCTTCCGGCGCAAGAACATGCTGTTGCAGGCTGCGGAGATGGTGCGCATCGGCGCGCTGTTCCCGCTCTACGCCGCGGCCTACGTGTGCGCGCCGCATTCCGCGCCCGGTCGCACGCTGCGCAAGCCCTTCATAAAGTTTCTCTGCCACTCCGCCAGCTACTTCATGTTCTTATGTGAGTGAGACAACACGTCACACATACATCCACTCCGCCAGCTACTTCATGTTCTTATGTGAGTGAGACAACACGTCACACATACATCCACTCCGCCAGCTACTTCATGTTCTTATGAGAGTTAGACAATACGTCACACATACATCCACTCCGCCAGCTACTTCATGTTCTTATGTGAGTGAGACAACACGTCACACATACATCCACTCCGCCAGCTACTTCATGTTCTTATGTGAGTTAGACAACACGTCACACATACATCCACTCCGCCAGCTACTTCATGTTCTTATGTGAGTGAGACAACACGTCACACATACATCCACTCCGCCAGCTATTTCATGTTCTTATGAGAGTTAGACAACACGTCACACATACATTCACTCCGCCAGCTACTTCATGTTCTTATGTGAGTTAGACAACACGTCACACATACATACACTCCGCCAGCTACTTCATGTTCTTATGTGAGTTAGACAACACGTCACACATACATCCACTCCGCCAGCTACTTCATGTTCTTATGAGAGTGAGACAACACGTCACACATACATCCACTCCGCCAGCTACTTCATGTTCTTATGTGAGTTAGACAACACGTCACACATACATCCATTCCGCCAGCTACTTCATGTTCTTATGAGAGTTAGACAACACGTCACACATACATCCGCTCCGCCAGCTACTTCATGTTCTTATGTGAGTGAGACAACACGTCACACATACATCCACTCCGCCAGCTACTTCATGTTCTTATGTGAGTTAGACAACACGTCACACATACATCCACTCCGCCAGCTACTTCATGTTCTTATGAGAGTTCGACAACACGTCACACATACATCCACTCCGCCAGCTACTTCATGTTCTTATGTGAGTGAGACAACACGTCACACATACATTACAACACTCAATCAATCAATCAACAGATACAGCCTTTTACCACTATTTTATACGTCAAAAATTGTTATTTCCCGGACCACTTTTTATTTGTTATAAACTTCGATCAAAAATAAGTAGTTCGCGGCGGGGGCCGGCAAAGCCGGAAATTTTTGATCGAAGGTTATAAATAAACCAAATTGGAGGTTGTGCTCCAATTTGGTTTACATATGGAACTTACAATAATAATATTATTGTAAGTTCCATATGTAAACATAAACATATATATATATATAATAATATATATATATAAACATATTATGTTTATATGTATAGGTATATAATATAAATCTATCATTAGAATCAAGAAGTACCGTTTTTTACGAGGCCACTTATTTGGAAGTCAACAAAGCAATTAAAAATTTAAAATCTAAAACTTCTACAGATTATTGGCATTTATCATCTAAAATGATCAGGTCAATAGCCGATGAGATAACTGTCCCCTTAACCGATGTAATTAATAACTCACTAACTTCCGGTAATTTTCCGGATATACTTAAATTAGCAAAAGTCATTCCGCTCTACAAAAAGGGGGATAAACGTGATGCACAGAACTATCGACCAATATCACTTTTACCGATTTTTAGTAAAATATTCGAAAGAATCATGTTTGTTAGACTAGAATTTTTTTTTAATGACCATAAGGTGCTGAGCAAAACACAATTTGGTTTTAGAAAAGCACTGTCAACTACTGATGCTTTATCGGAAATAATCAAAAGCATATTAGATGCTTTAGATTCTAAATTAAAAAGCTTTGGTATTTTTTGTGATCTCTCCAAAGCATTGGACTGTGTAAATCACGATATCCTCCTTGCCAAGCTAGAACGTTACGGTATCAGGGGTACGGATCTTCTTCTATGCCAGTCATATCTCTCATCACGAAAACAAGTGGTGCATGTAAATGGAACCACCTCAGTAGAGGAGGATATCCGTATTGGTGTTCCACAAGGGTCCATTTTGGGACCACTGCTATTTTTAATTTATATAAATGACATAAGTGCCTGCACCTTTGATGATAATATTGATATTTATATGTTTGCTGATGACATCTCCTTATTATTAAAATGTGACAAAAACACTGACATTCAAAGTAAAATAACCAATGTTATCGCAAAACTTTCAAAATGGTTTGAGTGTAATAACCTTTTGCTTAATACAACCAAAACCAATTTGACAAATTTTTCATTGGCAACAACCACAACGGATGCCAAAGAAGTCAATGATGTAGGCAATCATGTTGGGATTCAAATCGCAAATAAAATAAAATTTCTCGGCATCGAAGTAGATTCTAAATTAACATGGAAAGGTCATATTGACAGTCTAGCGGGTAGACTTAGTTCTGCCTGTTATGCCATCAAGAAAGTTAAAGAACTATGTGGGATGGAGGCTGCCAGGAAGGTTTATTTTGCCTATTTTCATAGTCTCATGACATACGGTTTGCTAGTTTGGGGTAATGCATCAACCTTATCAAGAATTTTTCGACTTCAAAAAAGAGCAATCAGATCAATTTTAGGCCTAAAACCAAGAGACTCTTGCCGAAATCTATTCCAAGAATTAGGTATATTACCTTTACTGGAGAATTTGTTATGCAGTGCCTTATTTACGTAAAAAAAAATAGGCAAAATTTACCTACACTGTCGGCAGCACATAGCTACAATACGCGCCATGGTGGCAACATTCGGCATCCGACATGTAGGTTATCCAAAGTCTCCAAAAGTTATTTGTGTATTGGCATAAAAATATTTAATAAACTTAGTGAAGAAATAAAAGACCATAATTTGGCTCTTTTTAAGAGAAAACTTAAAGAAATACTAATGAAAAAGAGTTACTACACCCTTAACGAGGCTTTGGAGGAACAACAACTTTTGTGTTTTTTGCAAGTTCTCAATAGCTTAATTATTACTTTATTCTATACAATTTAAATTGACATGCAATTTTATTACCTGACTTGATGTAATTTTATGTATTTTTTATTTAGATTCATATTTGGTTTGACAATGCCCCTTTACAGCAGCAAAGATTTTCCTATTTGTATACCTATATAATTTTAATGAAGTAGACTAGAACGACATCAAGTGTATCGACAGATACCTACGGTGGAATAAATAAATATACCAATATACAAATAATGTAAAATAATGTAGAGCTAGCTCTACATTGCTTCATGTGATTTGAAGTGGCCTTAATTCTAAAATATGAGAGCATATATGATGCACATGAGCACAATCTTATACAATTAAAATAAATAAATAAATAAATAAATAAATTACCCTTTACAATGGGTTCTAATAAGAAATAAATCTCTACCACTGAACGATACGTCAGGCTATCGGCAAAACAAAACTGTCTTTCAAGAAATGAATGAAAAACCAAATCAAGATTATGCAAAACTTAACAATATAACACTAGGGATACATTATATTAGGGTTATGATGAGGTTAGCACCCTATGTTTGTATGTTTGTATGTATATGGCCGATTTCTTTGTTCCCACGTAGCGCTGAAACTAGGTACTGGTTCGATTTCAACAAATTATGTATCGATTGATTCGTCTCAATACCCCGATGGTTATAGGCTATAGGATTTAGGGCTCCGCCCCCCGAATAAGCCAACAAAACGCGTATTAAAGTTTACGTAGCCGCAGGCTGCAGGCCCCATAGAGAAAAAATTCAATACCTACGACCTATTTTGTCAAGTCTATGCCTATCAAATATGACCAATACGTCATTCTATTTTGTCAATGTAAATGCAAATATTTCAAACAAGAGATGAGGGAGAACAAAACCTGATGATTTTATCAGTTATTTAATATGAACCCGAAACTGGATAAGAATCGTTGAAATTCTATAATTTGTGACTGAACAAAAAGCTGCGACAAAAGCGATCATGGCTAAGTCAAACAATCATTCGTGGGACACATCAGCGAATTGCGATGGTGAAACCTCTCGTTACGACATCACCTGAACCTTACTCCATCTCCTTTGAGGCATATTGATGAAAGAGTCATCAGAACGCCTGGAACAATAGTGAAACCGCGTTGCGGCATCACTGGAACCTTTCTCCAACTGCGATTTTGATATAATAAGTTTTTCCAGTGCAACCAGTATGCGGTCCGATGTGTGATCTTGTGGATGGGTTTGGGTCGTAGCCGTTTCATTGCGCGTCTTCTTTATAATAAAGCTATGCATGTAATATGGAATAAATTGTGTGCGGTAGAAATAAAAAACATAATATGGAAGCGGAGCCCCCCCCCCCCCCCAAATATAAAAACATTTGTTTGGGCCACGTTCTCTTACATTTTACACAGGCAGTATGTTAGCAAACACAGTTGCACATTAGAGAGATCAACTAGTAATCGGGAGGCTTAAGAAGGCATAGTCCCTGTAAGCCAGAAGAACGGGGGGTTGATTTCTTTTACAACAGGCTGTATGTAAGCAAAAAAGAGGCAAATAAAATAAAGTTAAAACCTACAACCCGACTACGTAAAAGTTACAAACAAACGTTCAAAGATGTTCCGAATAAATATTAGCGATTGAATATTTGTTGTTGCTTTTTGTAACTTTAGTAAAATTGTAAAAGTCATAAAAACGAAGGGCACAAAACAAAACAGATGTCGAAGACATACGTAAATGTCTTCGATCGGTCCAAATAAGAGAACAAAAGAAGTAGATGGGGTCAGCTGGCTAACTGCATGCAAGCGACAATGTTTCAAAAAGGGAAAAGCGGAATCTTTGGCGATAGTACCTACCTACAAAGGCCTCCGACTACCTGAGTATGAAAATGTAACGGTGTTTATTATTCAATCGCTAATATTTATTCGGAACATCTTTGAACGCTTGTTTATGACTTTTACGTAGTCGGGTTTTAGTTTTTAACTTTATTTTATTGGAACTAACATTATTGGACTTGCCCATTCTGATTGTCATTCTTCTTTAATATCGTTTTCTAACATTTATTTTATTTGTTTGTTTATTTCTACCTTCTGCCATTGCGGTAACCGATGTGGTTTACTATAAACCGGTGATACGTTTGGTTTTAAACCTATACATTGTTTTAAATTTTTTATCTCCCGGCAACTGAAATATGTCGGCAAATTATTTCATAATGATTGTTGTGTTTTTTCATCAGTCCTGCTGATCTTGGCGTCACAGCGCATCGAGACGGCAGCGGGCGGGCTGCTGTGGGGCGCGGCGCACTCTAACGAACCGTTGTCCCGCCGCGGCGCGCCGCCCTCGCTCGTCGAGTGGCTCATCCTGGCCTGGGTTAGCGGTATGTGCACTAGTCTCATCCATCCCATCCTACGTCACAGCGCATCGAGACGGCAGCGGGCGGGCTGCTGTGGGGCGCGGCGCACTCTAACGAACCGTTGTCCCGCCGCGGCGCGCCGCCCTCGCTCGTCGAGTGGCTCATCCTGGCCTGGGTTAGCGGTATGTGCACTAGTCTCATCCATCCCATCCTACGTCACAGCGCATCGAGACGGCAGCGGGCGGGCTGCTGTGGGGCGCGGCGCACTCTAACGAACCGTTGTCCCGCCGCGGCGCGCCGCCCTCGCTCGTCGAGTGGCTCATCCTGGCCTGGGTTAGCGGTATGTGCACTAGTCTCATCCATCCCATCCTACGTCACAGCGCATCGAGACGGCAGCGGGCGGGCTGCTGTGGGGCGCGGCGCACTCTAACGAACCGTTGTCCCGCCGCGGCGCGCCGCCCTCGCTCGTCGAGTGGCTCATCCTGGCCTGGGTTAGCGGTATGTGCACTAGTCTCATCCATCCCATCCTACGTCACAGCGCATCGAGACGGCAGCGGGCGGGCTGCTGTGGGGCGCGGCGCACTCTAACGAACCGTTGTCCCGCCGCGGCGCGCCGCCCTCGCTCGTCGAGTGGCTCATCCTGGCCTGGGTTAGCGGTATGTGCACTAGTCTCATCCATCCCATCCTACGTCACAGCGCATCGAGACGGCAGCGGGCGGGCTGCTGTGGGGCGCGGCGCACTCTAACGAACCGTTGTCCCGCCGCGGCGCGCCGCCCTCGCTCGTCGAGTGGCTCATCCTGGCCTGGGTTAGCGGTATGTGCACTAGTCTCATCCATCCCATCCTACGTCACAGCGCATCGAGACGGCAGCGGGCGGGCTGCTGTGGGGCGCGGCGCACTCTAACGAACCGTTGTCCCGCCGCGGCGCGCCGCCCTCGCTCGTCGAGTGGCTCATCCTGGCCTGGGTTAGCGGTATGTGCACTAGTCTCATCCATCCCATCCTACGTCACAGCGCATCGAGACGGCAGCGGGCGGGCTGCTGTGGGGCGCGGCGCACTCTAACGAACCGTTGTCCCGCCGCGGCGCGCCGCCCTCGCTCGTCGAGTGGCTCATCCTGGCCTGGGTTAGCGGTATGTGCACTAGTCTCATCCATCCCATCCTACGTCACAGCGCATCGAGACGGCAGCGGGCGGGCTGCTGTGGGGCGCGGCGCACTCTAACGAACCGTTGTCCCGCCGCGGCGCGCCGCCCTCGCTCGTCGAGTGGCTCATCCTGGCCTGGGTTAGCGGTATGTGCACTAGTCTCATCCATCCCATCCTACGTCACAGCGCATCGAGACGGCAGCGGGCGGGCTGCTGTGGGGCGCGGCGCACTCTAACGAACCGTTGTCCCGCCGCGGCGCGCCGCCCTCGCTCGTCGAGTGGCTCATCCTGGCCTGGGTTAGCGGTATGTGCACTAGTCTCATCCATCCCATCCTACGTCACAGCGCATCGAGACGGCAGCGGGCGGGCTGCTGTGGGGCGCGGCGCACTCTAACGAACCGTTGTCCCGCCGCGGCGCGCCGCCCTCGCTCGTCGAGTGGCTCATCCTGGCCTGGGTTAGCGGTATGTGCACTAGTCTCATCCATCCCATCCTACGTCACAGCGCATCGAGACGGCAGCGGGCGGGCTGCTGTGGGGCGCGGCGCACTCTAACGAACCGTTGTCCCGCCGCGGCGCGCCGCCCTCGCTCGTCGAGTGGCTAAATAAAACAATAAAAAAATATCTATCTATCCATCGATATAAATAAAACATAAAGATACAGTACGTTCTCCCAGCGCTCACTCAAAAACTGTACCGCGTTACAACTACAAGCTTACACACACGCTCACAGCTACATTTCCCATGATGTGCAATACAATGAACAACAAAGATAGAAAGACGTAAAGAAGACCGAAGTGCGACCAAGACAAGAACTCTGGGAGTTCCCAGAGTTTCACGATAGTACCTACGGACAACAAAAAAATCAGGGAGGAAAATAATCACTGTTATTTTATAAAGATACACAAGATTCATATTCATTTATTTACCAAACATAATCACAATTTATGTTACATAGTATGTAATATACATAGCATATAGGTACATAAAAATTAATTAGAAGTACAAATACCTACCGCAGTTTAAAATTAAATCTACTATTTTAAAACCAACGTGTAGTGTGTTTCAGCTATTATTCAATATTTAAAAATGATGTAGATCCTTTATTTCAAATCAATAATATTGTGGTGGTTCGACGCGGGTTGGCGCGAAATTCATTTTTTTGTGATTTTTATTTTATTCTGCGTTCCACAAAGCTAAAACTAGCGAAAAAGTAATTTGAGAGTAAAGTAATTTTTTTAAAAGATCATTACCTACTGATAGGTACTGATCTTAAAAATAGCACTTGCGAGTCTGAACTCGCATAAAAGAACGCGGTGGCGGCGGCGGCGGCGGCGGCGGCGGCGGCGGCGGCGGCGAGGCCATGATGTGCCGATCCGTGTTCGAGTGGATCCGTGTATAGGAGTATCCTTGTAAAGGCAATTGGTTACGGGTGCACTGTGTTGGTTGGCAGGTCTGATCTGGAGCGAGGTGAAGCAGCTGTGGGACATGGGCCTGCGCGAGTACGTGCACGACATGTGGAACGTCATCGACTTCGTCACCAACTCGCTGTACGTCGCCACCGTGGCCCTGCGCATTGTCTCCCACTTCCAGGTACGTGTGTGCACCTACCAGCTATCAAATCAGCCAACCAAACTAACTCTAACACCAAACTAACTCTAACACCGATAACACACTTCGAAACTTCAATCAAGTACATAACTAAAACTAAAAAACGCTACGAAACGCCAATTGATCTGATGAACGGTTATGTTGAAAGGGGCTTTAGTCAATTTTTTCATGAGACAAAAAAATCTGTCTGGTGTAAATGTTTTGTATGGGAGCAACAATAACTTATTTACCATTAGCTAATTACCTAAGCTATTATTCTGATGTTTTCACGACATCCATACATCAGTAATTTTGGAAATACAGTCTATTTTGCACCCTGCACTCTGGACTCGGGGCCTTTTCAAACTACATGAGGAAATTTCAATAACTTTATTTCTTTAGGCTTACAAAATAAGCATTTTGACAAGTCAAATTTTATACATAAACAGCTTAATAAATAGGAATTATTATAAAATAAGAAACAAATTGTTATTGTATTGATTTTGTTCGCTTTAAATTTTGTCCACTAGTGGAAGAAGCGAAAAATTTACCTTTAGTAAATTCAAATATTCAAATTCAAATATTTTTTATTCAAATAAGTTGATTTTACAGACTTACGTAGCTAGTAACACAACTGACTATTCAAACTAACCTAGAAAACTTATACTAGTGACAAATAAGGATTAATAAGTCATTATTTTGTTAGGGTTGGTAAGTAGTAAATAACAAGGCCTGAAAACTCAAGTGACTTTCCTCCGTACGAGTTTGCACTGTATGACGGCAGGGAGTCGCGCTCTTGCACTCACGGCTTGTTCGTTCACCCATAGGGTTTATAACATAATATAATATTTTTATTCATTGTGAAGCAGATGTAAAGGTTCATATTCCACGCTTATGTTTGTTACATAAATAAGCTTATAGTTAATCCTTGCTTGTTATATAAAACTAAGTAACTTAACTTAATTAAAGTTTGTATAATACCTACTTAAAATGTAATACAATATTATTTGCCTATCTAAGTCTAAATATAATGTGATTTAGATACAGGGTCAATATCTATACAAAACTAAGCTTAAGATTGTTCTCCTTATATACTATTGTCGGTGCGGAACTGGGGGACATCTGGCCAAGCATAAACATCATTGATATAATCTTCTATGGAGTAAAAGGCTTTCCTGATACGATTTCGTTTTATGTACTGTTTAAATTTACGAATAGGGAGCTCAGTTGCTTCAGATGGAAGCTTGTTATAGAAGCTTACGCAATTTCCCATAAATGATTTGCATACCTTTCGTAATCTATATGATGGAATGTATAGTTTGTTCTTGTTTCTTGTATTTCTGTTGTGAACATCACATTTTTTCAAAAGCTATCTCTATTTTTGTGCGTATACATGAGATTTTTATAGATGTATTGCGATATTACTGTCAAAATATTTATGTCTTTAAATCTTCGATCAAAAATAAGGAGTTCGCGGCCTCCCCCGTAGATACCTAGAGCCTTACAAAAATGTCACTCAAAATTGGGTTCGTTTTGTTTTGACGCAGACAGTTTGCGCAGAGCCTGACAAGTTTTTTCCATACGGAACAAGAGATTGGTGGAGTCGAATTCATTTTATTTTATTTTGTAAGTAGGTAGGTACCTACCTGAGAATTATATACCTACCTACTCAGTTTATTTTCTATAAGGATTAATTAACAGAATTCAGGTAAAGATAACGAATCATTTATTGATGAAACTATAAATTGGTGTCTCAACAGTAGGTATTTATACAAAAGGGTCATTTCAGACATACAATAATTTAAACTTACAATACAATTTCAGGCAGGCACTCTAGATTAAAAAGAACTGGTTCCTGTCTGCGGCTTTGCACGAGTTTATTTTACGGGAAAAAAATAAACGTTTTATAAATTCATACTTCTGGTAGGTAGGTAAGAACCTAGTCTTTCTTTTATTAGAGAGTCTACGCAAATGAAATTTTAGGGCGGGCCAACTAATTATTTTTAAAATCATCAACTAGTAATATTAAACTTATTTTTATGAAAAATATATTAATACATACTATAAATGAAAAAATTTTTTAGAAGAAATAGCCTCTCCATTTATCAATTTAGAACAAAATTAATATTTAACATAGGCAAACCAAACAACAATATTTTATGCTGATTTCACAAGTATATGACTCACGTCTCAATATACGGGTAAAAAATATATATAAACTTACTGAAAATAAGAAATTCCATCCTTTTTCAGCACTTTGGACGAGTGATTCTTGCATTTTTTGTAGGTACCCACCCATGCTTTTTGTCTGAACGCTAAAATGACACTAGTTGAAAAGCTTTCCTAACATGTCAAAATGTTTCTCTTTTGCTACTGAAGGTTGTGGCGTGCGCATTGTGAATCTAAGGGGGGCCGGCAAAGCCGGACATTTTTGATCGATGCTTTAAATAGATACCGCAAAGAGTCGCGTGGCTTTAATTTATAAATTGCGCGTACAGCCCTTTTTTGAAGAACAAAGATAGTCTGGATGTCGGCTGCCCGGCCCGAAAGCAAGATACCATAAGACATTATACTAAGTCTGCCTGCAAGGGCATCAATTTGCGGTCTCCATTGAAGAGAGGAATCAATATGTAACCCTAGGAAAACAGTTGAGTCTACAAGGTCAACAATGTCATCCTTTAGCATTATGTTAGTTCTCTTACATTTGGTAACATGAATTTTATGCACTTGGTTTTTTTAGCATTAAGAGGTTATTGGCGGTGAACCAATCTAGTATTTGTGAAAGCGTGTTATTTACATCGTCATAATTATATTTATTCCTGTCAACTTTAAAAATCAATGAAGTATCATTAGCAAAGAAGACTAGGTATATCACAGAGATTTTTTGCTAAAAAAGGGAGATCATTTACATATACTAAAAATAAAAAGGGTCCTAATATTGATCCATGTGGGACGCCTAATTCAATTTTTGAGCCCCTAGATCTTTCTTTACCAATATCTACATTTTGGACTCTATCAGATATATAAGATTGCATAAAGTCCAGTGCCTTGTTGCCAATTCCATAGTGTTTCAATTTTCTAATTAGTAAGTAGGTAGCCTTAGAAAGGTCACAAAATATACCGATAGCGTTTTTCGCTTTCTCCCAGGCATCCAATGTATGCTTTAATAGGGCTGTACCAGTATCAGTTGTTGATCTACTCTTGGTGAAGCCAAATTGATTTTATCAAAATAACAAAACCGGTGTTTTTGCATAAAAAAAAACATTTATTTAGTGAAAAAATTAGTTGGTATCTTCTTCAACCGTCTCAGAAGACTTTTTAGGCCACTCTGAGATGATTTCGGTAAAAACTTTGAAATTCTGATGGTAGGTAGGTATATGTTTCATGACTTTCTTTGTTCTCAATTTTTTTATACTCATTACTTTACCCCTGTAAGCCTGATTTGTAGGCAGTAAAGTATTTTCCCGTCCAAAATTCAGCTTCAAATCATGTTTGACTAATCCGTCAAAATAATAGACAAGCACTTCCTCATACACATGGGCTTGTGCAAAATGTGTGACTCAAGTCCCTTTCAAAATACCCGATTCAATTAGTTTCTGTTGACTGTGAAGAAGGAACGTCTACCTTGTTATTTTTCGAGTTGGATCATAATTCGTCCCAATATTTTTTTAATCTGATGTTTTGTTATAGGTAACTCACCCTTGTTTGGAAGGACTGCGACAGAAGCAGGTCCCTTTGGTACGTGCAATAAGAGCAGTGTCACGACGTGAGGTGAGGTGATGCGCGTCCTTGCGTTGGTTACAGGTGCGCCGCGAGATGGGCATGGGCCTGCAGTGGAACCAGCCCCGCGAGAAGTGGGACGCCTGGGACCCCATGCTGCTGTCCGAGGGGCTGTTCTCGGCCGCCAACATCTTCAGCAGCCTCAAGCTGGTCTACATCTTCAGTGTCAACCCGCACCTCGGACCGCTGCAGGTCTCGCTCAGCCGGATGGTGCTCGATATCCTCAAGTTCTTCGTGCTAGATATATTGGTTATTTTTGCATTCTCTTGCGGTAAGTTTGCGCCGTTTAGTGTGTTGATCCGAGTGAGTTGATAGGGTAGGTAAGGTAAGGTATCTACAGTAGATATTGATTATGTTATGTTTGAACGTGTGGTCAGGTCTGAACCAGCTGCTGTGGTACTACGCGGACATGGAGAAGAAGCGCTGCACGACGGGCACGTCCATCGCGGCCAACGGCACGCTGCCCGACCCCGACGCCTGCATCGTTTGGCGCCGCTTCGCTAAGTAAGGGGTTTTGTGCCCAAATGGTGCAAAATGGATACTAAGCTAAGCCTCCGCTGTCTGTCCGTCCGTCAGCAGGCTGTATCTCATGAAATTTTCGAAATTAAATCATTAAAAATTTTCACAGCATATGTAGCGCACATATGCTGTGAAAATTTCAAAATAATTTAAAAAACGAAAATTCGCCGCTATATAATAATAAATATTATAATACATAATAAATACAAACTTCCTTAAGAATACAAATATTAATAATATAATAAATTTTTGAGACAAATATTTGTCTCCTTGATATATGAAATTAAGGAGACAAACCATAGTTATTTTTGCTGTTTTTCTCTACTATTGTGTTTGCTCTACTATCGTAAAGGCTATCTCCTAAACCGTAATTTTATTATGTAGACACATGAAATTTTCTTAACGTAAGGAAAAATTTAAAATTGAAGGAGGTAACGACCCACTGACCGACCCCCCCCCCCCCCACCCCCCCCGGTGCCGATGGCCCGCCTCTATTTTATTTATTTAAAATTGCACCAACACAGTGTACACTAAAGCGTTGATTGCACCAACACAGTGTACACTAAAGCGTTGATTGCACCAACACAGTGTACACTAAAGCGTTGATTGCACCAACACAGTGTACACTAAAGCGTTGATTGCACCAACACAGTGTACACTAAAGCGTTGATTGCACCAACACAGTGTACACTAAAGCGTTGATTGCACCAACACAGTGTACACTAAAGCGTTGATTGCACCAACACAGTGTACACTAAAGCGTTGATTGCAACAACACAGTGTACACTAAAGCGTTGATTGCACCAACACAGTGTACACTAAAGCGTTGATTGCACCAACACAGTGTACACTAAAGCGTTGATTGCACCAACACAGTGTACACTAAAGCGTTGATTGCACCAACACAGTGTACACTAAAGCGTTGATTGCACCAACACAGTGTACACTAAAGCGTTGATTGCACCAACACAGTGTACACTAAAGCGTTGATTGCACCAACACAGTGTACACTAAAGCGTTGATTGCACCAACACAGTGTACACTAAAGCGTTGATTGCACCAACACAGTGTACACTAAAGCGTTGATTGCACCAACACAGTGTACACTAAAGCGTTGATTGCACCAACACAGTGTACACTAAAGCGTTGATTGCACCAACACAGTGTACACTAAAGCGTTGATTGTGGGCTGTTCCTTAAAAATTACACATCAAAGTGCCACTACAATTATAGGTACAAATCGAAATCCATTTACAACATTTCGTCCTTAAATTAATATTACAAATTCAATGCAAAAACAAATAACAATCATTAAATTTCTATCGATTTAAACGTCTAAAAGTAAGAAAAAATACAAATAAACTAATTAATCAAAAAAAAAGTTAAGAAATTTACAATCAACATAATAATTGAAAAAAAAAAATTAGAATTTTAAATGAAAAGCGTCAAACAGCGAGCGTTATACTGACATACATCTTAAATATTTCTTAAAGCTAAATAGGCTGTTTGAAAACAAATCAATTGTGCAGTTCTCTATCCGTAACATAACCGGAATCTGTGCCGGGCTCACACCTTGCACGCCCAGTAAGAAAGCTCTGGTGCCTTAAATACCCACTTGCCACTTCTTTATCCGTCTTTTTCATTACGAGAAAATTAAAACAACACATCTCCGATAACAGGCCAATTTGTAGAACATTATCCTCGTTCGCTAGCGGGAATTAATTGGTCAACATGCGCCCCCACGCGGCGCGCCCGCGGACGTCGCGTCGCCGTTCTGTTGCTATTCGCACAATCTTACAATTACCATAAAAGCGATCGTTTATTGTTTGTTATTTCCCTCCGGCCCTCGCCGCGCCGCCCCCGCACTGGCAGCAGAAGTATCTACGTCCAGTGCGGTAGATATGTAAGTGGCATGGCGAGGGCCTGTCAACTTGTTTGGCCCCTTGCCATCTTTTATTCCATTCAAGCTCGATTACTCCATGAAATTTGCTGTCCATTTCTTTATTGCGATATGATTATCGCTAAAGGCCGAAGAGCAATATCCACCGTGCCGTTGTTTTCATAATCCTTAGATGATGTTGGACGACTGATAACTAAATACAATTGTGTTTCAGTTTGTTCGAGACGATGCAGACGCTGTTCTGGGCTGCGTTCGGGCTGGTGGACCTGGACTCGTTCGAGCTGGACGGCATCAAGATCTTCACGCGCTTCTGGGGCATGCTGATGTTCGGCACCTACGCCGTCATCAACGTCATCGTGCTGCTGAACCTGCTCATCGCCATGATGAACCACTCCTATCAGCTCATATCGGTAACACTTTCACCTTCTGGGGCGAGCTAAACTTTGCATATGCTAGGTATATTCGCCTCAATAATGAAAAATCAGCTTTTATACACTTACGAGGAATGTTCACTTTTATTTTATCAAGGCTTATAATGTGTCTGGCAGGGAAACCCACAATGCAATGTGTCTGGCAGGGAAACCCACAATGCAATGTGTCTGGCACTGAAGTACTTCATTGCTTACAAGTACCTACCAACCATCCCAAAGAAAATACAAAAAGAAAAAGGTATGGTCAACACTCAGTGCCAGGTGTAGGTTGCATGCCAGCACTGAATGCACCCATATTAGGTACCCTAAGCTGCAGGAATCGCCCCTTCAGGTCTTGCAAAGTGTCTGGCAATGCAAGTAAGTAGGTACTTGATTTATTTATATTAGGTACTCTCCCGAAGAAATGCTAAAACATTCTCGATGATATGAAGAATTTTAAAAAAAGTTCCGTGGTGGGCAAAATCAAATCAGTTTGGCAATCTTGTAAGGTTTTACGGTATTTAATATTATTTAATATAAGTTGTTTTTTATTAGAAATTGTTGACATGCATACTTTTTGTACCTTTGTTATCTAGCTATCTTTGTTCTCCAAAAAAGGGCTGTACGCGCAATTCTTTGAGGGATCTATTTAAAGACATAAAATATTTTGACAGTAGGTAATATCGCAATACATCTATGAAAATCTTATGTTTATGCACGAAAATAGAGATAGCTTTTTGAAAAAATGTGATGTTCACAACAGAAAAACAAGAACAAACCACACATTCCATCATATAGATTACGAAAGGTAGGCAAATCATTTATGTGAAATTGCGTAAGCTTCTATAACAAGCTTCCATCTGAAGCAACTGAGCTCCCTATTCGTAAATTTGAAATCTTATCAAGAAAGCCTTTTACTCCATGGATGATTAAATATCAATGATCTTAATGCTTGGCAGATGTCGCCCAGTTCCGCACCGGCAATAGTAGGTATTTAAGGAGCACAATCTTAAGCTTAGTTTTGTATAAATATTGACCCTGTGTCTAAATCACATTATATTTAGACTTAGATAGGTAAATAATATTGTATCACATTTTAAGTATTATAGGTACATACAAACTTACTAAAGGTTTATTTTTCGCTTCTTCCACTGGTGGACAATAATTGAAGCGAACAAAATCAATACAATAACATTTTGTTTCTTATTTTATAAATTCGTATTTATAAAACTGTTTTTGTATAAAATTTGACTTCTGTCGAAGTGCTTATATTGTAAGCGTAAAGAAATAAAGTTATTAACTTTTGACCTAACCGAACCCTACTAGGCCCTACTCTTATAAAAAACGTTATAAGGTCGGATTTTGTGTAACATGACGTACCTACCTCCGTAGGAGCGCGCCGACGTGGAGTGGAAGTTCGCGCGTAGCAAGCTGTGGATCAGTTACTTCGAAGAGGGGGGCACCGCGCCGCCGCCTTTCAACGTGCTGCCATCGCCCAAGAGTTTGCTGTACGCCTGGCGCTGGCTGCAGCGCCGCCTGTGCGGCCACGCGCGCGCCAAGCGGGAACACATGCGGACCATCCGGGTAACACACTATACACACAGCAACGTGCGCACAGAGCCAAGAGTCTGCTGTACGCCTGGCGCTGGCTGCAGTGCCGCCTGTGCGGCCACGCGCGCGCCAAGCGGGAACACATGCGGACCATCCGGGTAACACACTATACACACAGCAACGTGCGCACAGAGCCAAGAGTCTGCTGTACGCCTGGCGCTGGCTGCAGTGCCGCCTGTGCGGCCACGCGCGCGCCAAGCGGGAACACATGCGGACCATCCGGGTAACACACTATACACACAGCAACGTGCGCACAGAGCCAAGAGTCTGCTGTACGCCTGGCGCTGGCTGCAGTGCCGCCTGTGCGGCCACGCGCGCGCCAAGCGGGAACACATGCGGACCATCCGGGTAACACACTATACACACAGCCACGTGCGCACAGAGCCAAGAGTCTGCTGTTCGCCTGGCACTGGCTGCAGCGCCGCCTGTACGGCCTCGGCCAAGCGGAAACACATGTGGACGATCAGGGTAACTCACTATGCTCACCGCCACGTGCGCAGAGAAGACAGAGTTGAGTATTGTTATGTTTTAGATGAAAATAATGAATGCTAATTTTCTTTCTCCAGAGAAAAGCGAAGCAGGCCAACGAGCGTGACTTCCGGTATCAGGTAAATAACAAGGATTTGTGTTGAGTTATGCAAAGAATCGTTTACCCCGTACACAGTACACTGGCATAGGACAAAATGTTTCTTTCGGTATAGGTATGTATGTAGGTAGTGTGAAGTGAAGTTAGAGAGTAATGTAGTCTGTCGGTACAGGCGATCATGCGCAACCTGGTGCGTCGCTACGTGACGGTGCAGCAGCGGCGCGCAGAGTGCGGCGGTGTCACGGAGGACGACGTCAACGAGATCAAGCAGGACGTCAGCGCCTTTCGCTGCGAGCTGGTCGAGATCCTGCGCAACAGCGGAATGAACACCTCCACCGCCAACGCAGGTGCCCCCGGTGTGTGCCCACTAACCACCACAATAGCCACCGCCCCGTGCCCGCACCCCTCCCGCAGACACACCACCACGTTCTACTCCACTCCAATCCACTAACTCTGTTTCCCACACTCCATTGACAAAAATTAACACAACTAATCCCACGTGTGCAGTGTGTTAGCTTATTAACTATTTACAGAAAATAACGGGCTTTGTGTGATGAGAATAATAATGTGGTCAGCGTTAAATGCACATTTTGTGTAGGTTGATGAATGTGGCGCTGACTGGCGAGTGGAGTGGAGTGGCAGTGTACTAGCAATAATAATGTGGTCAGCGTTAAATGCACATTTTGTGTAGGTTGATGAATGTGGCGCTGACTGGCGAGTGGAGTGGAGTGGCAGTGTACTAGCAATAATAATGTGGTCAGCGTTAAATGCACATTTTGTGTAGGTTGATGAATGTGGCGCTGACTGGCGAGTGGAGTGGAGTGGCAGTGTACTAGCAATAATAATGTGGTCAGCGTTAAATGCACATTTTGTGTAGGTTGATGAATGTGGCGCTGACTGGCGAGTGGAGTGGAGTGGCAGTGTACTAGCATCGTTTGTATCACCGCTGGCATGTGGTAAAATCGTGTTGTTGGTATCGGCAGGCGGCGGCGGCGGCAAGAAGAACCGTCAGAAGGAGCGGCGGCTGATGAAGGGGTTCAACATAGCGGGCGGTGGCGGAGCCCTACCTCCCGTGGACGAGTTCTTCGCGTCGCTGCACCACGAGCATGGCTCACACGCCGCGCACCACGCCTCGCTGTCCGCGCTGCTGGCCACGCGCCTGCGTACCAGCCAGTCCTCGCTCTCCGACGGTAGGTACCCGCATACCTACCAACCTGACCTAAATACATATTAGGCGTGCAACGCTACTTTTAATTTATGGTACGTAGGTACTACCCGACCAGGGTATCAGGACACTTGCGCGAAAGACACTTGCGCGAAAGACACTTGCGCGAAGGACATTTGCGCGAAAAGACATTTGCGCGAGTGGACATTTGCGCGAGTGGACACTTGCGTGAATGGACACTTGCGCGAAGGACATTTGCGCGAGTGGTCATTTGCGCGAAGGACATTTGCGCGAGTGGACATTTGCGCGAATAGACACTTGCGCGAAAAAATCACAAAACTCCTAATATCTTTTTAAATAGACGTCGCAGAGAGATGCGGTTTTCACCAATGTGTAGGAAATTTTGCCTTCTTTCTTGTGATATTATCTCACTTTCCCCTACTCCTCCCACTTCCTTCCCAATAATGGAAAATATGCTTCAACGTAGACCTTCGTAGCACGTTCTACGATGCTACGAGCGATCAGCGTAGCATACAAAAGACTTCAACGCGCGCGTACCTCCTTACTACACAAAATGTTATTTCGTAGACCTTCGTAGCACGCGCTACAATGCTACGAGAGAAATATCACAAAGCTCCTTATATATCTCGAAAAAAAGAGTTGCATCTTTGTGTATCAAACTTTCTCCTACCTCGCCACTTCCTTCCCCATAACGAGAAACATACTTTAAAGTAGACCTTCGTAGCACGTTCTACGATGCTAGATCTAATTCTTGTAGGGCTATACTAAGCATACAGCACCGACTAACTTAAGGTTTAAAATACGTATATGAGATCAGTTTCGGATTTCCTGATGGTGCCCATATTTTAAAATAAATGTTCACAATGTGGGTGTCGTTTTTAGGGTTCCAAGGAGTAAAATCGGGACCCTATAACTAAGACTTCGCTGTCCGTCTGTCACCAGGCTGTATCTCTTGAAACGTGATAGTTAGACAGTAAAAATTTTCACAGATGATGTATTTCTGTTGCCGCTATATCAACAAATACTAAAAAACAGAATAAAATAAATATTTAAGGGGGTGATAGATTTCAGAGAAAGACGAATAAGTCTTATTTTGAGGTTGTTAATTCACAATACGTGATCTTTTTTAATATTTTATTTAATATGAACTAATATTTGATAATAAGTAAAGAAGTCCGTTTGCCGTCATAGCGTTTCCATCGGACACCGCGTGGAGGTGGACTTAAGTCCGGCATCTTTTTTTTTTTTTTTAATCAGTTCTTTTACATATTTTTAAACGATTTAGTATTTTTTTTACATTTATAATGTACGTACGTACAACCTGGAATAATTATGAGATATGGCCAGCCTACTGCCACTTCAGCTTGCTAATCCTTTGAGCTATGTGGATAACCTTGGTTCTCTCTCGGATGTATTCGTTGCGAGTTCTATCTTTCAAAGAAACTCCGAGCATAGCTCACTCCATAGCTCGCTGGGCGACTTTAAACTGGTGAACATAATCCATCATAACATAATTCATATTTGCACCCTTGAATTGCTTAAAAAACATGTGCGCCGCCTTGGATACTAAAAATAGCCGTACATGCGTAATGAAATTCGTAAAAATTATAATTGACTAGTGATGAAATGGGCGCCATTTTAGTTTTTTTACAAATGGCCTGATATTCGTTATTCACATGCTTGAATAGGTTATTAAATATGGGCGCCAACTTGTGATTTTAAAAATGGCCTAACGTTTTGTAATGTCCTCACTAGAATCAGTCGTAAACAAAACCCTTGTAGCTTAAAGTGATAGGAAAAATGGGCGCCATCTTGATTTTTTACAAAAGGCGTCATATTCCACATTACCACCTTAAATTGCTTAAAAACATGGGCACCGTCTTGGATTCTAAAACTAGCCTTATATTCGTTATGAATTCCCTAGAATATGTCTCGTTATGGGGAAGGAACTGGGAATGGTAGGAGAAAGTTTGATATACTTCAAGAAAAAGCAAAATTTCTTATTATGTGGTGAAATCTCCAACTGTATGCGACGTCTATTTCGTGATATATTAGGAGATTATGATATTTCCCTCATAGCATTGTAGCACCTGCTACGATGGTCTATGAATTAACACTTTGTGTAGTAAGGAGGTGCGTGCGCGTTGAACTCTTTTATATGCTACGTTGATCGCTCGTAGCATCGTAGAACGTGCTACGAAGGTCTACGTTGATGTATATTTTTCATTATTGGGAAGGAAGTGGGAGGAGTAAGGAAAGTAAGTAAATATCACAAGAAAGAAGGCAAAATTTCCTACACATTAGTGAAATCCGCAACTCTCTGCGACGTCTATTTAAAAAGATATTAGGAGTTTTGTGATTTTTTCGCGCAAGTGTCCATTCGCGCAAATGTCCACTCGCGCAAATGTCCTTCGCGCAAATGACCACTCGCGCAAATGTCCTTCGCGCAAGCGTCCATTCGCGCAAGTGTCCACTCGCGCAAATGTCCACTCGCGCAAATGTCTTCTCGCGCAAATGTCCTTCGCGCAAGTGTCTTTCGCGCAAGTGTCTTTCGCGCAAGTGTACCAGATCCCCCGACCAGCCACGCAGTGTAATTGAGGGAATATGATGATATGATATCTATGTACTTAGATAAGGTGTAGTGTAGGTAGGTACGAGTAATGTTTGGTGTTCGGATCAGGCGGCACGGGCGGTGGTGGGGCTGCAGCGTCGCGCCGCAAGCCGTCCTCGCACAAGCGCCGCTGGGGTACCATCATCGAGGCGGCGCGCGCGGCACGCATGTCGCGCTTCATCGGACGGTCGCGCTCCGAGGACTCCGTCTGCGACCACGGGAGACAGTCGCCGAGGTGAGACATAAGGAAGACCCAATTACCAATCATCATCTGCCTATGTTAGTCCACTGCTGGACTTAGGCCTCCCCTAATGAGACCCATACCGCAATGCGTCTTCGGCTTGACGCAACCAGCATCTGCCTGCAGTCTTTCGCAGGTCGTCATCTCACCTGGCCGGAGGGCGTACTACAGTACGTTTACCGACTCATGGTCTTCACTCAAGAACACGTTTACCGCAACGGTTGTCGGTTTTTCGCGAGATATGGCCGGCCCAATGCCACTTCAGCCACAGATGAAATAATGTTACTTCGTAACTTCAGCTTTCTAATTCTTAGAGCGATGTTGATAACTTTGGTTCTCTGTCGGATGTACCTATTCGTTACTAATCCAACATTTTCCAATATATTGTTCTTTATGTGCGCTAGCATGCACTCATATATGTATATCATTCAAGCTTTCACGAGATACGGTAGTTCGTGCTGGCAAATCTTCTTTTTTACAAATTATGACGTTATATTTTTTTAAGAAATCCTGTAAACCGTCGTCGCAGACACTATTGAACGGCATAAGGGATCGACAGATACATAGAGCTAAGTCCATTGTTCTGTGTTTTTGTAGACTGGTCCGAGATCGATTTTCCAGGCCGGGAAACATTGAAAAATGTCCTCAAGTTTTTAGATGTCGTAGCAGGGGTTTTTTCTTCAGTGTTCTTTTTTCTCACCTTGGTTGTACGAAGTAGGTGTCAGTGAGTGTAATAAATGTAATAATAATCAATAAAATGACGGAGTTTTCAAAGGGTCTAGAAGGTAACGTTTCACGCCGAATTCACGCCGATTCACAGTATGAAAAATGACCCTAAAATCGGACATCCCTTTTTTATTTTACTAATCGAAACTTTGAGCTATTTTAAATGTTAGAGTAGAATTCCCAGAAGTCAGTTCAGTTTAGAACCAGAGTTATGATTTTTTTAATTTTTTTCTATGATTGTCAGAGAAAACCACAAAAAATGCTGTAACTATCTATGTGAGTTAATTTTTTAAATTTCAATTATAGCATGCTATAAAATCAACTAACTGCTATTTTTGGAAACGCGTAATTTAGTTCTAGGTGAACAATGAAGAAAGCTATGTATGTTTTTTACTAATTTTTATTTTATTTTTTTATGCAACTTTCTTGTTATATTAGCACTTCATTTTCAAACACAAGTGTTCATTAGTGTTATGTTAACCTGCCTGTAAAATATCAGATGCGTAACACGTAGGAATTCGGAGTTATTAAATTTTAAAACTTTGAAGCTAGGGTTGGCACTAATCAAAAGTGAAGTAATCAGAATCAGATTCGGACCTTTTTTTTGTCTACTGGTTTTCAAACTAGTAGAGAACCCTCTCATTAGGCAGGGTTCGCGCGGGTCATTTGCGATTCTTCCGTTCTTGGCACCTACCCCCCCGCGGTAAAATTGCGGTGAAAGTTTTGTAAAACAATTTATGTAATAAACAATGACTTGTGATCTACTGTTTGAGTTTTTTTAACTCTAATTGGTAACTGTTACATTAGAAATAAAGATTTTTAAATATTTTTTTTATCACAAAGAGTTTTTACAAACACTGCGTAAAAATCTGACTCGCGCTTAAAATGAGTCTAGTGGCTTTGTTGCTAAATGCCACCCTCAAATGACTGGGTTTAATTATGTTTACTGTTAGATTAGGTCATATGGAGTACTTGTTATAAAAATTGGTGCTCATGCTGAGCACTTTCAATTCCAAAGTACCAAGCAAATACAGATGGAGCAAAATGACCCACCTTAAAAACTTACCAAACGGCGACATTTTGAAGTTTTACGATTCAATCTTCCTTTACAAACAAACAATTTTTATTCATTACAAACAAACAAACAAATTTTTCCTCTTTATAATTTTATTATTCGTATACATCGATTAAAACAAATCTATCCCACGGGAACCATACATTTACCAGGATGTCTCTGTGCTATTCCAGACTAAATCTATCTCTGTGCCAAATTTCATCCAGATCCGTTCAGCCGTTCTGGCATGATTGAGTAACAAACATCCATCCATCCATACATCCAAACTTTCACATTTATACTATTAGTGGAATGGTACGGAACCCTCCGTGCGCGATCCAACTCGCACTTGGCCGGTTTTATTTATTTTGTCAACTGGTTTTCAAACTAGTAGAGAGAGTGTAACTCTCGAAATGTAGACAAACGACACCTCATTTGTACAAATCCATCCCACATATATGTTCATACACCCGAACACATAGCCATAACCCTCAAATCTTTGCAGTAGGGTAAATCCTATTTGTGTAGTACCTATCTAAAATTTCATGCTTGCAGACCCACTGGTTTACAATTTTCTCTAGTAGGTTAGGTTGGAATTAGGTAAGTACCTAATTCTTTTGGATCTTACTGTGACAACCCTAATATCATAGAAATTACTGAAAACCTTAGAAACCTCATACCTCCGATTTCCTGACAGATTTTCGTGAGATTTTTTTACAAGTAACAATAGAGTTTATAAACAATGTTTTCAGATAGATATCTAGTGCTAATCACTAATTATAGAGGAGAAAAAAAATAAAAAGTGAAAGTCACAAAATTATGCATATCAACTTTACTGTTATCGCTAAATCTGTTTTGTTTAGCTTATAAAATGCCCTGTATCTATTGCCCTTTTGCACTAAATATAAATGTGCAAATTTGTTTAGCAGTTCTTTTATTTTCACCTTTTTCTCAAAATCCAGAATTTTCTAAAAAAAATTATTACTCGAGTTCTGAACTGAATTGACTTCTGGGAGTTTTACTCTGACATTCAAAATAGCTCAAAGTTTCGATTAGTAAAATAAAACAGGGATGTCCGATTTTAGGGTCTTTTTTCACACTGTGCGATTGGCTGATCGGCGGCGGCGGCGGCGGCGTGAAAAAGTTGCAGCCGTCTAATTTTCCGCCTATAAGTTGTCGACTCGGATCCACTATTTTTGTAGATGTGCATTTCGTTCGAGTCTACCGTAGACCCAGGTACGAAATTATAAATATAGATAGAATCCATCCAGTACCTAGGTATCTAACGATTTTTTAGGACCGAATCATGATCTTTCTGCGTAGAATCTTGGATACAAAGACATCGTGAAATGCCGCTGGAAAGATGTGGAATGAGAACCCAAGCGGGACAACCGGAAACTGCACAGAACAGACCAAAATGGCGACTCTTGGCGGACGCCATGGCACACGTGACTGAGCCGAGGAGTAGTAGGGTGGTTGGACCAATAGATGACTGATTAAGCGGAATTCAAGTTGTTTTATTTTTTAACTCAACTCCTATTCAAGGAATATTCTATGTTTTTGGTTGTATACGTAGGTAGATATTTGGTGCATCAACTAGATAAACTGTTTTTACTCTGAACTATTTGTAAATAAGTTAAAATTGCAAAAATATCAAAAAAATGACTTTGGCCCTAATTGTGACCGGTTTGGAACGAATTCTGACCGAAATCGGCCCTATTTATGACCGACCAAATAAAAGGCGAAATCTTC
This sequence comes from Eupithecia exiguata, assembly GCA_947086465.1. Taxonomy (NCBI): domain Eukaryota; kingdom Metazoa; phylum Arthropoda; class Insecta; order Lepidoptera; family Geometridae; genus Eupithecia; species Eupithecia exiguata. The sequence goes on along the minus strand of OX352232.1, from coordinate 13,806,832 downwards.
ATAACAAGAGACTTTATTTGAAAGAAGTGGGGTTCCGTATACATAATTTTGTCTGCATATACTAAGGTACTTATCATAATTTTTATTGCTTGATGAAAAAATAACAATCATTCTAAAAAAATAAGAAAATAACAATCAGCCCACGAAAACATTCCAACTCCATGCTAGGTACCTACACATTTTAATTAATTAAACATCAAAAAATATCTAAGAATCTTAAGTTTTAACCTTTATACCATTAGGCAAGACATAAATATACTTTTTATCTGCATTGTAACAATTGTCTAACAAGTCTATGTCAGGATGAGTTTTTTAAGTCTACTTTTGATTACGAAGAACCCTAATAAAATTCCACAACAGTTTTATTGCAACAGTCAGAATCAGCCGGTCACAATTAGGTTTTTAGGTCCAAATTATGAACGAACAAATTTGTTCGGTCACATATAGAGCGTTTGGAACAATAAATGACCAGCTAAAAAATAACAGCCCAAAACAACGATTTTTCTGTAATTAACCTCCGGTCATGTTTTGGTTTATAGAATTATGTATCCAAAACCATTAAGAAACACGTAAAAAATCAATAAAAAATCAAAGATACAATCTACAATATCCAAACAAAATTTGCAGGTCGGAGCTAATTCTGACCGCTCGGTCACAAATAGGATTTTATGTATCTTTTTTAGACCAGTAATTGAACAGCAAATTTCTCGAAAACCGTATTAAAAATTACTTATTTTCTTTGATTTTCTAGTTGAGATAATAGTCATAATTGCAGGGGAACACATAAATGGGGCCTAATTATATCAAGAAATCGGCAATCCACTCATAAGCTTAAGAAACTGGTTTACTCACCTTAGCTCGTTCTCCATACAAAATGGCGATGGCCGAAACACGTCCGCACAAAATGAGGTCCTGGAGCGTGACTGAGGGTCCAATGACGATGTATTAATTTTTAAAAGAGGGAACACTGTTGCCGCTTCTAAAGAAAAAATACGCCACTACAGGGAGTACCACTCAATTCTTATAATTCGAGAAAATGTGCGTTTCGGTCATCTACTGGGGGGTGGTCATCTTTTGGTCCGACTACCCTACTTACCTAGTAGTTCGTTTAAAGGAGGATGCTGGTTGTTTTTAGCGGCAGCGACCGGTCAGAGTCTGGCAGCGACTCGCAGCGCAGCCCGGAGCGCGGCAGCACGCGCGTGTCGCACGACAGCCGCGAGTCGCGCGACCGCAGCTCCGCGCGCAGCTCCGTGCGCGGCGGCCCACTCGGCGCGCTCGCCGCACTCAAGCGGAAGCGGAAGAAATTCTCCGACTCGCGCAGAGCGGAGGCGGAGGCAAGGGGCGAGGTAGGTACAGCTTACCTGAGTAACTACCAGCTATCTGACGACTCTACCTCCACTAATCGATATATTCCCAACCACCCCATTAACCTCCCCATCAATGGGGCGGTTGGGAAAAAAATCCCATCCGCCCCTTTACACAAGTCAATGGGGTGGATGGCATTTTCTGCCCCATTGACTTTTTAGAAAGAAAGAATAGAAATATTAAATCTCGCTATTCATATATTTATTTTGCTATTCACATAATTCACCTTCATTTTGCAATGATTGACAATGACTACTAAAAAAAATTAAATAACTTATTTTTTTAGGCTTACAAAAAAAGCACTTAGACAAGTCAAATTGTATACAAAAACAGTTTTTCAAATAGTAATTTTATAATATTAAATAAAAAGCTGCTGGTCGCGGCGTCGCGTCGCCCGCGTTGTTTAGGGTATTTCCCATGGGAACTAATTTACGGGATAAAAAGCCTATGTTACTCTCTATCCTTTCAACTAACTCCATGCCAACAATCAAGCCGATTGGCTTAATTAGGGCGTGAAGGAAGGACAAACAAACAAACACACATTCGCATTTATAATATTAGTATAGATAAGAAACAAAATATTATTGATTTTGATTTTTGTCCACTATAGTCTTCGATCAAAAATTTCCGGCTTCGCCGGCCCCCCTTAGATTCACAATGCGCACGCCACAACCTTCAGTAGCAAAAGAGAAACATTTTGACATGTTAGGGAAGCTTTTCAACTAGTGTCATTTTAGCGTTCAGACAAAAAGCATGGGTAAGTGCTCGTACAAAAAATGCAAGAATCACTCGTCCAAAGTGCTGAAAAAGGATGGAATTTCTTATTTTCAGTAAGTTTATATATATTTCTTACCCGTATATTGAGATATGAGTCATATACTTGTGAAATCAGCATAAAATATTGTTGTTTGGTTTGCCTATGTTAAAATATTAATTTTGTTCTAAATTGATAAATGGAGAGGCTATTTCTTCTAAAAAATTTTTTTCATTTTTAGTATGTATTAATATATTTTTCATAAAAATAAGTTTAATATTACTAGTTGATGATTTTTAAAATAACTAGTTGGCCCGCCCTAAAATTTCATTTGCGTAGACTCTCTAATAAAAGAAAGACTAGGTTCTTACCTAGGTAGGTAAGAACCTAGTCTTTCTACCAGAAGTATGAATTTATAAAACGTTTATTTTTTGTCCCGTAAAAAAAACTCGTGCAAAGCCGCAGACAGGAACCAGATCTTTTTAATCTAGAGTGCCTGCCTGAAATTGTATTTTAAGTTTAAATTGTTGTATGTCTGAAATGACCCTTTTGTATAAATACCTACTGTTGAGACACCAATTTATAGTTTCATCAATAAATGATTCGTTATCTTTACCTGAATTCTGTTAATTAATCCTTATAGAAAATAAACTGAGTAGGTAGGTATATAATTCTCAGGAAGGTACCTACCTACTTACAAAATAAAATAAAATGAATTCGACTCCACCAATCTCTTGTTCCGTATGGAAAAAACTTGTCAGGCTCTGCGCAAACTGTCTGCGTCAAAACAAAACGTAGACAATTTTGATTGACATTTTTGTAAGGCTCTAGGAATCTACGGGGGAGGCCGCGAACTACTTATTTTTGATCGAAGATTCGACTCCACCAATCTCTTGTTCCGTATGGAAAAAACTTGTCAGGCTCTGCGCAAACTGTCTGCGTCAAAACAAAACGAAGACAATTTTGAGTGACATTTTTGTCAGGCTCTAGGTATCTACGGGGGAGGCCGCGAACTACTTATTTTTGATCGAAGACTATAGTGGAAGAAACTAAAAATAAGACGGCGGACTCGTGGTCACACCGTTTTGCTACACCAGTGTGTGACTAGATACGAGTAATTTTTTTTACGTTTCGTTTCGTGGTTACACTCCTCTGTAAAGGATCGCACTTGACTGAATAGTAGGTATGTAGTGAAGTGCCCGATAGATAAAATACTTAGGTATTCCTAAAATATCTAGTAGTACTTTGAAACTCCTTGATAAATACCTACTTCATGAACTATTTAATAGTGACACGTAAAATTCAAAATTCAAAGTGCTTTATTTCCTTTAGACCTTACAGGACTCTTGGACACGTCACAAAACTCAGATTACATAAGTAAAACTAGGAAATAAAGTGATCACTTTGATTTTTTTGATTTTTTTTAAATTGACATTCTGATTTGTCAAATTATGGTTTACACTACACATAGAAAGGTATTAGCACGAATTTTATTGTTGGGTACCTACCTATACGTAAAATGAGTAAAATAATCAAAAGAAAACGTGGTGAAGTGAAGAAGCTTTTAAGCGATGGATATCAATAGGTACCATAAACATAAAGTTTATGCGAACAAAAATATTATATGGTTCTGTAGCCAACAACGGCGCGGCGCGGCGGAAGCATAGATGTACGGGGTCCGTCACTACCGCCAAGGTAAATTATTCAATACTTTCTCCGTGACTGCATAGGCATCATTTGTTCATCATCATGAGCCTATATTAGTCCACAACTGGACATAGGCCTCCCCTAATGAGCGCCATAGCATCCTTTGTTCTACCTAATAAGATAAAATATCCACTTCGTCCACGTTCGTAACAAAAATTTCGTAGCTATGTGTGGATTTTTTTTCACCGTTTCATAACCATTTATTAAACAAGGCTTTTTTCCATTTGTCTAACTGAAGCCTTTTAGTCATGTGTGGTCCTGGTACTTTTGTCAAAACCACTAGTAAGTTTATAGGTATAACACGTGTAACACATAAAAATGGTTGCCTGTAAAGTCGGTATACGGGCGAAAGTTTTACGTGACAACGACTTTGAGTGGTAAAATAATGCCCGAGTGGAAGGGACGCGTGCCTCTCACTCGCTCTCATTGTGAGCGCATAACGTGAGCGGAGCGTAACGCAGTTTCTTGAAGTGTCACCCGGCAAACCAATTTATAAGACGTTGTCACGTCAAAATGTTATAGGTACAATATCATTTGCCTATCCGAGTCTAAATATAATGTGACTTACATACAAGTCAATATTTATATAAAAGAGTCAAATCAGAGCCACTGTAGTCTCCCTGACTACAGTGACTCGGATTTTTTCTCGAAAAGTCTCGATTTTTTTTTCTTAACGGTCAATTAACCAATTGAGTCACTGTTCACAACTAGGTAGGTACCCCATTTTAAACATATTCGATGACAGCAATCGAATCGGCTAACAAACAAAACAAAGATTACACAATTAGGACTACTACAATATCTTAAAAACGGCAAACACAAATTATCATGAAGTTAGGTATGACAAACAAAATAAAGACGGTAGCTAACGCTAAAAGTAATTTTTTGGTTGCGGAAAAAATGAAACGCAGTGACACCTGCGTGCGGCGCTCGATCCGCCCGCTGAGTGGTTTGACCGTCTTTAGGGTTCACTCCTTTCAATTGTAGGATAGAGCTAGGCATATAAATGAAACGCAGTGACACCTGCGTGCGGCGCTCGATCCGCCCGCTGAGTGGTTTGACCGTCTTTAGGGTTCACTCCTTTCAATTGTAGGATAGAGCTAGGCATATAAATGAAACGCAGTGACACCTGCGTGCGGCGCTCGATCCGCCCGCTGAGTGGTTTGACCGTGTTTAGGGTTCACTCCTTTCAATTGTAGGATAGAGCTAGGCATATAAATGAAACGCAGTGACACCTGCGTGCGGCGCTCGATCCGCCCGCTGAGTGGTTTGACCGTGTTTAGGGTTCACTCCTTTCAATTGTAGGATAGAGCTAGGCATATAAATGAAACGCAGTGACACCTGCGTGCGGCGCTCGATCCGCCCGCTGAGTGGTTTGACCGTCTTTAGGGTTCACTCCTTTCAATTGTAGGATAGAGCTAGGCATATAAATGAAACGCAGTGACACCTGCGTGCGGCGCTCGATCCGCCCGCTGAGTGGTTTGACCGTGTTTAGGGTTCACTCCTTTCAATTGTAGGATAGAGCTAGGCATATAAATGAAACGCAGTGACACCTGCGTGCGGCGCTCGATCCGCCCGCTGAGTGGTTTGACCGTCTTTAGGGTTCACTCCTTTCAATTGTAGGATAGAGCTAGGCATATAAATGAAACGCAGTGACACCTGCGTGCGGCGCTCGATCCGCCCGCTGAGTGGTTTGACCGTCTTTAGGGTTCACTCCTTTCAATTGTAGGATAGAGCTAGGCATATAAATGAAACGCAGTGACACCTGCGTGCGGCGCTCGATCCGCCCGCTGAGTGGTTTGACCGTCTTTAGGGTTCACTCCTTTCAATTGTAGAATAGAGCTAGGCATATAAATGAAACGCAGTGACACCTGCGTGCGGCGCTCGATCCGCCCGCTGAGTGGTTTGACCGTCTTTAGGGTTCACTCCTTTCAATTGTAGGATAGAGCTAGGCATATAAATGAAACGCAGTGACACCTGCGTGCGGCGCTCGATCCGCCCGCTGAGTGGTTTGACCGTCTTTAGGGTTCACTCCTTTCAATTGTAGGATAGAGCTAGGCATATAAATGAAACGCAGTGACACCTGCGTGCGGCGCTCGATCCGCCCGCTGAGTGGTTTGACCGTCTTTAGGGTTCACTCCTTTCAATTGTAGGATAGAGCTAGGCATATAAATGAAACGCAGTGACACCTGCGTGCGGCGCTCGATCCGCCCGCTGAGTGGTTTGACCGTCTTTAGGGTTCACTCCTTTCAATTGTAGGATAGAGCTAGGCATATAAATCGAGACATTGTGCTCGAAACACAAATGAGCCACTGTTGTCTCCTTCTGAGTCACCGTACCCTTCCTAACCCTACGCAATTTCCCATAAATGATTTACCTACCTTTCGTAATCTATATGATGGAATGTGTAGGTAGTTTGTTCTTGTTTCTTGTAGGCTACCTATGTCTGTTGTGAACATTACATTTGTTCAAAAGTAATAAGCACAAAAATCTCTATTTTTGTGCTTATTACAGGTACTCTTGATTTTTGTTGCGGTGGCCTGTTTGGGAGTGGTTTTATGTAGAAACACTGAGTTCTAGTACCTATAGAAAAACCGGCCAAGTAGGTAGGTACCTACGAGTCGGACTCGCGCACGAAGGTTTCAAAATTCAATAACTTTATTTCTTTAGGCTTACAAAACAAGCACTTAGACAAGTCAAATTTTATACATAAACAGCTTAATAAATAGTAATTATTCCCGTAGGTACCGTTATCTATAAAAACGGCACGATTTTTGTATGGGAGCCCCCTTAAATACTTGTTTTTTTCTGTTTTTAGTATTTGTTGTTATAGCGACAACTGAAATACATTAACTGTGAAAATTTCAACTGTCTAACTATCACGGTTCGTGAGATACAGCCTGGTGACAGACGGACAGACGGACAACGAAGTCTTAGTAATAGGGTCCCGTTTTTACCCTTTGGGTACGGAACCCTAAAAAAGGTTTATTTCTCCAGATCACGTCATGTGTACAGTATCAAGTAGCAGTCGGAAGTTCTTTATGACTGAAACGGAACTTACTGTAAACGGAGGCATAGACCTCAAATATTCATTGATAAAAATGGACAAGTTTGTTGGATGCCAACAATTTTCATAGGTACCTACATCTATGAAAATTGTATTGCGATATTACTGTCAAAATACCTATTTATGTCTTTCAATCTTAGATCAAAAATTTCCGGCTTCGCCGGCCCCCCTTAGATTCACAATGCGCACCCCAAAACCTTCAGTAGCAAAGGAGAACCATTTTGACATGTTAGGGAAGCCTTTCAACTAGTGTCATTTTAGCGTTCTGACGAAAAGCATGGGTAAGTGCTCGTACAAAAAATGCAAGAATCACTCGTCCAAAGTGCTGAAAAAGGATGATATTTCTTATTTTCAGTAAGTTTAAATATATATTTTACCCGTTTATTGAGATGCGAGTCATATACTTGTGAAATCAGCATAAAATATTGTTGTTTGGTTTGCCTATGTAAAAATATTAATTTTGTTCTAAATTGATAAATGGAGAGGCTATTTCTTCTAAAAAAGAAATTCGTTTATAGTATGTATTTATATATTTTTCATAAAAATAAGTTTAATATTACTAGTTGATGATTTTTAAAATAACTAGTTGGCCCGCCCTAAAATTTCATTAGCGTAGACTCTCTAATAAAAGAAAGACTAGGTACTTACCTACCTACCAGAAGTATAAATTTATAAAACTTAGTACTTATTTAAACGGGAAAATGAGGAGAGAATGAGGTCCAAAAAATTGAGGTCCGTTGTAGCACAACAGCGCAGCGATGTGAACCATATTTTAAACCTTATTATGGAAGCATCATTTGTTCCAAGCATTTTAAAGAATGTGATGGCTACAACACCAAAACTGGCATGAGAAGACTACGTAAAACAGCTGTACCTCAACCAGTATGTCTATTTTATTTAATGCAGTTGTTTTTAATCTAGAGTGCCTGCCTGAAATTGTATTTAAGTTTAAATTATTGTATGTCTGAAATGACCCTTTTGTATAAATACCTACTGTTGAGACACCAATTTATAGTTTCATCAATAAATGATTCGTTATCTTTACCTGAATTCTGTTAATTAATCCTTATAGAAAATAAACTGAGTAGGTAGGTATAAAATTCTCAGGTAGGTACCTACCTACTTACAAAATAAAATAAAATGAATTCGACTCCACCAATCTCTTGTTCCGTATGGAAAAAACTTGTCAGGCTCTGCGCAAACTGTCTGCGTCAAAACAAAACGAAGACAGTTTTGAGTGACATTTTTGTAAGGCTCTAGGTATCTACGGGGGAGGCCGCGAACTACTTATTTTTGATCGAAGCTTCAATAAATCCCTCAGAGTGGCGTTAATTTATAAATTGCGCGTACCTACAGCCTTTTTTGGAGAATAAAGATAGTCTGGATGTCGGCTGCCCGGCCCCAAAGCAAGATACCATAAGACATTATACCTACCTACTATGGAAGTAACTGAAATAAACTAACCTAGGGATCTCTAGTATCTTAATCGGCAATGTATCTGATTGTTCGAACCGCATTCATTAAAGATACTGCTGAACGGATCTGGTACACTTGCGCGAAGGACATTAGCGCGAAATGTCCTTTGCGCAAGTGTCTTTCGCGCAAGTGTCCTGATACCCTGCTGAACTAAGTCTGCCTGCGAGAGCATCAATTTGCGGTCTCCATTGAAGAGAGGAATCAATATGTAACCCTAGGAAAACAGTTGAGTCTACAAGGTCAACGATCTCACCCTTTAGCATTATCTTAGTTGAGAGTTCTCTTACATTTGGTAACATGAATTTTATGCATTTGGTTTTTTTAGCATTAAGTAAGAGGAGAGAGTTATATTTACGTACATCGTCATAATCTTAGAATCATAATTATATTTATTTTTGTCATCTTTAAAAATCAATGAAGTATCAGCAAATAAGACTATATCACAGAGCGATCTTTTGCTACAAAAGGGAGTTCATTTACATATACTAAAAGTAATAAAACCAGCCAAGTGCGAGTCGGACTCGCGCACAAAGGGTTCCGAACCATTATCTATAAAAACGGCTAAAAAACACGTTTGTTGTATGGGAGCCCCCTTAAATATTTATTGTATTCTGTTTCTTAGTACCTACCTAGGTATTTGTGGTTATAGCGGCAACAGAAATACATCATCTGTGAAAATTGCAACTGTCTATCACGGTTCATGAGATACAGCCTACTGACAGACGCGGACAGACGGACAGCGAAGTCTTAGTAATAGGGTTACGTTTTTACCACTTGGGTACGGAACCCTAAAAAGGTTCCTAATATTGATCCTTGTGGGACGCCTAATTCAAATGTTGAGCCCCTAGATCTCTCTTTATATAATATGCTTTGACAGAGCTGTACCAGCATCCGTTGTTGATCTACCCTACCCTTGGTGAAGCCAAATTGATCTTTATGAAGTAGCCTATTAAGGTTAACAGGAGAAGACAACTGAGAGAATATTTTTTTCCAAAAAATTACTTATTGCAGGGCGTATTGAAATTTGCCTGTAATTGGCCGGATCAGTGTGGCTACCAGATTTATAAAGAGGAACCAGTTTACTATATTATAGGAGATCAGGAAAAACTCCTGCGTCGACGCAACTATTGAAAATATAGGCCAAACAAGGAGCAACTTCCTTAATAATTGAACTCAAAACTTTGATTGAAATACTTCAAAGATCCTCAGTGTTTTTGGTGTTACCTAATAGACTTTAATGTTTTCACTATACCTACAATGTGTATTTTCGAACCTTGATCAAACGAAATGTGCGGATACACGACATAAATATCGGATAAAAAAAATTATAAGTTGGCTATTTAAAAAAAAAGCCGATTTAATAAAATTTTTTATGAAACTGAAATTTTTACAACTTCATCTGGTTTTTTCTTCGTTTCTGTTTGAGTAAACGGTGTATTTTATTCAAAGTAGTCTCATTTGAAAGCTAAATAGTTTACCTAGCTAAGAAAATTAAAAAAAATACAATTTCGGTACCTACATGCCTAGTAAATACAATTTCGGTACCTACATGCCTAGTCAATTTTTCATGATATTTTTTTTCATACGGATCCCTTACTTTTTTAAAATATTCTATAGCCTATGTCCATCAGGGATAATGTAGGATTCTAAAGGTGAAAGAATTTTTCAAATCGGTCCAGTAGTTTAGGAGCCTATTCCGGTCAAACAAACAAACATACAAATAAACAAATCTTTCTCTTTATAATATTACCTATATAAGTATAGATAAGTATTGAATTATTAATTATTACCCTTATTTCTCTATTACGTTGCTTGGATTTACCAGTTTCGTTATTTATTAGTCTCCATGTTGCTTTTATTTTATAAGATGAGTTCACAATTTTTTTCCTCAAGAACAGGCATTTCACAGAGTGCAGACTTTCTTAAATGCTTTTCATGTACCTAACATAGTTTCTCTAGCACCATAAAGATCGTATACTATACGGTCTATTCCTACTTCTACAACTGCCGGGAGTGGCCCAATCAGTGAACCCGACCATGTCTCTAATAACTATGCACGGTTTGAATACTCCACTGTGCTCTTTGTTTAAAATATTTAAAAGTTTGGCAAATAAGTAATTCATGATTAGGTAGGGTCATAAGAACAAGATATTATATTACCTATGTAGTTACTGCTAGTTTTACTTTACTTTGACAATTCCTAATACGGCTTTCTGTGATAGGCCTGTAGGTACCTATATGTCTCTACTTTGTTTTTATCGTTCAAATTACATATACCTACCTCTCTGACCATAATTAATGGTCCGATTTGAAATAATTGATTACCTATTGTTGGTTGCAAATTGACTGCAGTAAATAAGTACGTAGGTATCTAGTAGAAGTGAACTAAGTGCCGGCCTAGTCTAGCCACAATGTTGACTGCTAGTCCTAGCCTTCCAGAACTAAGTGCCGGCCTAGTCTAGCCACAATGTTGACTGCTAGTCCTAGCCTTCCAGAACTAAGTGCCGGCCTAGTCTAGCCACAATGTTGACTGCTAGTCCTAGCCTTCCAGAACTAAGTGCCGGCCTAGTCTAGCCACAATGTTGACTGCTAGTCCTAGCCTTCCAGAACTAAGTGCCGGCCTAGTCTAGCCACAATGTTGACTGCTAGTCCTAGCCTTCCAGAACTAAGTGCCGGCCTAGTCTAGCCACAATGTTGACTGCTAGTCCTAGCCTTCCAGAACTAAGTGCCGGCCTAGTCTAGCCACAATGTTGACTGCTAGTCCTAGCCTTCCAGAACTAAGTGCCGGCCTAGTCTAGCCACAATGTTTACTGCTAGTCCTAGCCTTCCAGAACTAAGTGCCGGCCTAGTCTAGCCACAATGTTGACTGCTAGTCCTAGCCTTCCAGAACTAAGTGCCGGCCTAGTCTAGCCACAATGTTGACTGCTACTGCTAGTCCTAGCCTTCCAGAACTAAGTGCCGGCCTAGTCTAGCCACAATGTTGACTGCTAGTCCTAGCCTTCCAGAACTAAGTGCCGGCCTAGTCTAGCCACAATGTTGACTGCTAGTCCTAGCCTTCCAGAACTAAGTGCCGGCCTAGTCTAGCCACAATGTTGACTGCTAGTCCTAGCCTTCCAGAACTAAGTGCCGGCCTAGTCTAGCCACAATGTTGACTGCTAGTCCTAGCCTTCCAGAACTAAGTGCCGGCCTAGTCTAGCCACAATGTTGACTGCTAGTCCTAGCCTTCCAGAACTAAGTGCCGGCCTAGTCTAGCCACAATGTTGACTGCTAGTCCTAGCCTTCCAGAACTAAGTGCCGGCCTAGTCTAGCCACAATGTTTACTGCTAGTCCTAGCCTTCCAGAACTAAGTGCCGGCCTAGTCTAGCCACAATGTTGACTGCTAGTCCTAGCCTTCCAGAACTAAGTGCCGGCCTAGTCTAGCCACAATGTTGACTGCTACTGCTAGTCCTAGCCTTCCAGAACTAAGTGCCGGCCTAGTCTAGCCACAATGTTGACTGCTAGTCCTAGCCTTCCAGAACTAAGTGCCGGCCTAGTCTAGCCACAATGTTTACTGCTAGTCCTAGCCTTCCAGAACTAAGTGCCGGCCTAGTCTAGCCACAATGTTGACTGCTAGTCCTAGCCTTCCAGAACTAAGTGCCGGCCTAGTCTAGCCACAATGTTGACTGCTAGTCCTAGCCTTCCAGAACTAAGTGCCGGCCTAGTCTAGCCACAATGTTGACTGCTAGTCCTAGCCTTCCAGAACTAAGTGCCGGCCTAGTCTAGCCACAATGTTGACTGCTAGTCCTAGCCTTCCAGAACTAAGTGCCGGCCTAGTCTAGCCACAATGTTGACTGCTAGTCCTAGCCTTCCAGAACTAAGTGCCGGCCTAGTCTAGCCACAATGTTGACTGCTAGTCCTAGCCTTCCAGAATTCATTGAAGCTGGTCATTTTTTTTATTTATTTATTTACCTACCATAGGGAAACAAAAAGCTTTAGAACTACAAAACAGCATTATAGCAAGTAATCCGAAATGTGTGTGGTGGGCCAGGCGTTGCAGCGCGCGAGCTCTGTGCCGGCCCGGGCCCCCCCGCCCCCGGGGCCGGCGCGTGCGCCCCCCGTGCCCCCCGCACTCTCACCCTCCACGACGCAGGAGAGCGTGGCGGCGCGTGGCGGCAGCAGGGAGCCGCTGCTGGCGAGCCTCGACGACGACGCACACAAGGTACCTACCGAACTAACTAATCATAACATTCATACCTACGTTCACTGCTGAGCATCGTTCTTTCCCAAAGATTGCCCATTGCCCCTACAGCCCCTGTATCCAGCAGCGGAAAGGTATTCGCAGTGATAGTAACACGAAGTACGTTTCGTTAGCAGGAGGCGTGCGGTCAGTGCGGGTACGAAGGCAGCGGCAGCACGGCCCTAGAGCGCGGCGCGGAGGAGGTACGCGCGGGCGCGACGTGCGGCCGCTGTGCGGCGCTGGCGCGGCTGGCCGGCGTCACGCCGCTGCACGGCCACGCGCCGCACCACTCCGCCGGCTGGCTCTAGCACAGCTCGTCGCTCCGTAGACGCTGTCCTGTGCTGTGCTGGCTCACAACGCCTCTTCGACGACTTGATGGAGATGTAACAAATGTATCCATAGGTCGACCTGCTTGCCAAACTCGACTGTGGGATGTTTGTAAACAAGCCGCCCATGCTTCACCAAAAATTTACTGTTGCCGTGTCTTTTTATACGCGGTTTATATCACTTGTCAATTTGAAGGTGTGTCTCTCTCCAGGTGCTAAAGGTAATCAAGGTATCACCTATCTTCAAAGGTAAGGGCAGACAGGAGAGCATGGATGTATAGCTACAGGCCAGTCTCTATTATACCTACCGGCTATTGCCAGTCTTCGAAAATGGGCTGAGCAGTCGACTGATGGAGTACCTGGTGGACGGACGCGGACGCCCTGTCCCGGCTACCGCGCCGGCTACTGCACGAGGCGCGACGTCGCTAACGCGTGAGGTGGTGCGGCGTGTGCTGGGGGCGCGTGAGCAGAAGCTGCAGGTGGTATCCAAAGCTTTGGACGAGACCGGACACGCCGTACTTGCCGGTAAAATGAGCCACTTCGGTATCGAGGAACCATCATACGCCCTTCTCTCGGACATGATGCGCGAACGTTCACAAATACATAGTTTTTGGAGCTAGTGAACGGTCGGCGAGATTTCTCCGCCATACGACATTTCAAAGAGCTCGGGGCACTTACGCTGCCATGCTTTGTGAACATGCAAGTGGCGGTATATGCTGGCACGAACCTGGACGAGTTCATGAAGCACGTGGAAACCCCTCGTACGGATCGCGGAACGCAGGAAAGCTCTTGACCACCGCCCGTTCCCTCAACAAGTCCACAAACTCAACCCATTTTCGCTATTTACAAATTTGAAGTGGTTTAGTTTTTTAAAACACGTCAAACCTTTATTCTACTTGCCCTGTTAGTTTGTGCATGCGGGACAAAATGTTCCAACTGAAGTTTAGAGCAGTAACTTACCTGTTAGTTTGTGCATGCGGGACAAAATGTTCCTACTGAAGTTTAGAGCAGTAACTTACCTGTTAGTTTGTGCATGCGGGACAAAATGTTCCTACTGAAGTTTAGAGCAGTAACTTACCTGTTAGTTTGTGCATGCGGGACAAAATGTTCCTACTGAAGTTTAGAGCAGTAACTTACCTGTTAGTTTGTGCATGCGGGACAAAATGTTCCTACTGAAGTTTAGAGCAGTAACTTACCTGTTAGTTTGTGCATGCGGGACAAAATGTTCCAACTGAAGTTTAGAGCAGTAACTTACCTGTTAGTTTGTGCATGCGGGACAAAATGTTCCTACTGAAGTTTAGAGCAGTAACTTACCTGTTAGTTTGTGCATGCGGGACAAAATGTTCCTACTGAAGTTTAGAGCAGTAACTTACCTGTTAGTTTGTGCATGCGGGACAAAATGTTCCAACTGAAGTTTAGAGCAGTTGTCCTCAACCGATTTTGTTGAAATTTGGCATAGGTACTTATGCAAGTTCGGTGACAATGCAATGTCATGTTACCATAGAGCTGGTCTGATGGTGGAGACAGAAGGTGGTCATAGGAACTCAATAAAAATCCTTAGATTTTCAATAAAAAGTTTTTTAAATATTAGAAATGTATTTGTGTCGTGCGTGCGTGGTTTGTTTACAAACGTTCCACATCGAGTGTGGCTAGTGTTATGGACAAAAACCTGTGATTCTTTCTTCCCACGAGAGAAAAACGCATGCGAGCGCAGAACTCATTATCCTCTAAATTTCCGAATGTCCAGATATGAGTGGTTTTCTACTGAGGTATAGGTACCTCATACTTTTGAGAATCTGTCCCGCTCAGACTTTGTCCAATGTCCATGACAGAACACTAATACGGCACTAATTGCATTTCGGTAACTAGATATAGGTACCTAAGCTCGAAGGTTTTATTCCGAGTTGTTTGTTTCTGTAAGTGTAGTGCAAGAGGTTATTGTAAGCACGTTGTGATTGTGACAAGGTTCCAACGGCAGACAACTACCACCACCGCGCACCGGCGGAGGGCGGTCCGCTCTCTCCGGGTGCACAGCATGAGCGTGCCTCTGTATTTAGGTACCTACATGTATAGAGAAGTCGGGGCCCGACCTGGCGCTGCTGGTGCGAGTCGTCTGCACTTGTCATCTCGATACTTAGGTACTACTCTATTATTAAATTATATTTAGTCTTCAGGCTGTCCCCCAAAAAACTGCAAACCTCAAAACAAATGAAACTATCAAAACAAGATCCGTCAAGTGCGAGTGCAACTTGCGCGCCGAGGGTTTCGAACATTTGCCAATTATACAAATATAATAGTTATACTTACTATAGGTTCCGGTTAGAAACTTCGCTATTTAATTCAAAATGTACGTAAATTTTAAGACATTTCTCGATTTTTTTCAAAACTTGACGGTCAATTTTTCAACTTTCATAATATTTCAAAAAGTACCTACAGAGTAGGTACCTAACCTACAGAAATTTCGAAAAACCTGTTTTGAAATGTACAAACCTTTAATTTGATACCCCATTTGCCCCCATAGGTCTATTTTGAAATTTCAACATCACAATTTGTAGGTAGGTACCTTACCTACTGAAAATTAGATTTTTCATTTATTATTTTTAATCGGTACCTAATGGCGCACGATATGTATTATTATTTCAAAAATCAAGTTAGTGAGATATTCAAGAAAGGGCGGGGACGGACGGAGCGATACCAGGAGGTTTCCGAAACCGATCTCGAAACCACTCATTATGAAAGCACTGATCATGCATTATTTATACACAATTTATTAGGCATAACAACATCCGTGAATTCGATTAGGTATGTGTAGTTACGCTACCATCACGGACACTAATGATTGACGAATATCTTTGAAACAGTAGCCAGAACCTCTTCCTCACTAACTGGAAGTACTTTGACATTTCGCTATCCTCTATAGTGGTTATGCTCGTACTTCATTTGTCAAGCATCAATCATCGAACAAAAAGTACAAGTCATAATAAATTATTCACTATATAGGTTTTCATTTGATTTGTAGCGCAAAAAATTATTATTATTTACCATAGCACAAATTGAATAATAGGTAGGTACCTATAGCCCTTACAAATTATTATTATTTACCATAGCACAAATTGAATAATAGGTAGGTACCTATAGCCCTTACAAATTATTATTATTTACCATAGCACAAATTGAATAATAGGTAGGTACCTATAGCCCTTACAAATTATTATTATTTACCATAGCACAAATTGAATAATAGGTAGGTACCTATAGCCCTTACAAATTATTATTATTTACCATAGCACAAATTGAATAATAGGTAGGTACCTATAGCCCTTACAAATTATTATTATTTACCATAGCACAAATTGAATAATAGGTAGGTACCTATAGCCCTTACAAATTATTATTATTTACCATAGCACAAATTGAATAATAGGTAGGTACCTATAGCCCTTACAAATTATTATTATTTACCATAGCACAAATTGAATAATAGGTAGGTACCTATAGCCCTTACAAATTATTATTATTTACCATAGCACAAATTGAATAATAGGTAGGTACCTATAGCCCTTACAAATTATTATTATTTACCATAGCACAAATTGAATAATAGGTAGGTACCTATAGCCCTTACAAATTATTATTATTTACCATAGCACAAATTGAATAATAGGTAGGTACCTATAGCCCTTACAAATTATTATTATTTACCATAGCACAAATTGAATAATAGGTAGGTACCTATAGCCCTTACAAATTATTATTATTTACCATAGCACAAATTGAATAATAGGTAGGTACCTATAGCCCTTACAAATTATTATTATTTACCATAGCACAAATTGAATAATAGGTAGGTACCTATAGCCCTTACAAATTATTATTATTTACCATAGCACAAATTGAATAATAGGAAGGTACCTATAGCCCTTACAAATTATTATTATTTACCATAGCACAAATTGAATAATAGGTAGGTACCTATAGCCCTTACAAATTGAATAATAGGTAGGTACCTATAGCCCTTACAAATTATTATTATTTACCATAGCACAAATTGAATAATAGGTAGGTACCTATAGCCCTTACAAATTGAATAATAGGTAGGTACCTATAGCCCTTACAAATTATTATTATTTACCATAGCACAAATTGAATAATAGGTAGGTACCTATAGCCCTTACAAATTATTATTATTTACCATAGCACAAATTGAATAATAGGTAGGTACCTATAGCCCTTACAAATTATTATTATTTACCATAGCACAAATTGAATAATAGGTAGGTACCTATAGCCCTTACAAATTGAATAATAGGTAGGTACCTATAGCCCTTACAAATTATTATTATTTACCATAGCACAAATTGAATAATAGGTAGGTACCTATAGCCCTTACAAATTGAATAATAGGTAGGTACCTATAGCCCTTACAAATTATTATTATTTACCATAGCACAAATTGAATAATAGGTAGGTACCTATAGCCCTTACAAATTGAATAATAGGTAGGTACCTATAGCCCTTACAAATTATTATTATTTACCATAGCACAAATTGAATAATAGGTAGGTACCTATAGCCCTTACAAATTGAATAATAGGTAGGTACCTATAGCCCTTACAAATTATTATTATTTACCATAGCACAAATTGAATAATAGGTAGGTACCTATAGCCCTTACAAATTGAATAATAGGTAGGTACCTATAGCCCTTACAAATTATTATTATTTACCATAGCACAAATTGAATAATAGGTAGGTACCTATAGCCCTTACAAATTGAATAATAGGTAGGTACCTATAGCCCTTACAAATTGAATAATAGGTAGGTACCTATAGCCCTTACAAATTATTATTATTTACCATAGCACAAATTGAATAATAGGTAGGTACCTATAGCCCTTACAAATTGAATAATAGGTAGGTACCTATAGCCCTTACAAATTATTATTATTTACCATAGCACAAATTGAATAATAGGTAGGTACCTATAGCCCTTACAAATTGAATAATAGGTAGGTACCTATAGCCCTTACAAATTATTATTATTTACCATAGCACAAATTGAATAATAGGTAGGTACCTATAGCCCTTACAAATTGAATAATAGGTAGGTACCTATAGCCCTTACAAATTATTATTATTTACCATAGCACAAATTGAATAATAGGTAGGTACCTATAGCCCTTACAAATTGAATAATAGGTAGGTACCTATAGCCCTTACAAATTGAATAATAGGTAGGTACCTATAGCCCTTACAAATTATTATTATTTACCATAGCACAAATTGAATAATAGGTAGGTACCTATAGCCCTTACAAATTGAATAATAGGTAGGTACCTATAGCCCTTACAAATTATTATTATTTACCATAGCACAAATTGAATAATAGGTAGGTACCTATAGCCCTTACAAATTGAATAATAGGTAGGTACCTATAGCCCTTACAAATTATTATTATTTACCATAGCACAAATTGAATAATAGGTAGGTACCTATAGCCCTTACAAATTGAATAATAGGTAGGTACCTATAGCCCTTACAAATTATTATTATTTACCATAGCACAAATTGAATAATAGGTAGGTACCTATAGCCCTTACAAATTATTATTATTTACCATAGCACAAATTGAATAATAGGTAGGTACCTATAGCCCTTACAAATTGAATAATAGGTAGGTACCTATAGCCCTTACAAATTGAATAATAGGTAGGTACCTATAGCCCTTACAAATTATTATTATTTACCATAGCACAAATTGAATAATAGGTAGGTACCTATAGCCCTTACAAATTGAATAATAGGTAGGTACCTATAGCCCTTACAAATTATTATTATTTACCATAGCACAAATTGAATAATAGGTAGGTACCTATAGCCCTTACAAATTATTATTATTTACCATAGCACAAATTGAATAATAGGTAGGTACCTATAGCCCTTACAAATTGAATAATAGGTAGGTACCTATAGCCCTTACAAATTGAATAATAGGTAGGTACCTATAGCCCTTACAAATTATTATTATTTACCATAGCACAAATTGAATAATAGGTAGGTACCTATAGCCCTTACAAATTGAATAATAGGTAGGTACCTATAGCCCTTACAAATTATTATTATTTACCATAGCACAAATTGAATAATAGGTAGGTACCTATAGCCCTTACAAATTGAATAATAGGTAGGTACCTATAGCCCTTACAAATTATTATTATTTACCATAGCACAAATTGAATAATAGGTAGGTACCTATAGCCCTTACAAATTATTATTATTTACCATAGCACAAATTGAATAATAGGTAGGTACCTATAGCCCTTACAAATTGAATAATAGGTAGGTACCTATAGCCCTTACAAATTGAATAATAGGTAGGTACCTATAGCCCTTACAAATTATTATTATTTACCATAGCACAAATTGAATAATAGGTAGGTACCTATAGCCCTTACAAATTGAATAATAGGTAGGTACCTATAGCCCTTACAAATTATTATTATTTACCATAGCACAAATTGAATAATAGGTAGGTACCTATAGCCCTTACAAATTATTATTATTTACCATAGCACAAATTGAATAATAGGTAGGTACCTATAGCCCTTACAAATTGAATAATAGGTAGGTACCTATAGCCCTTACAAATTGAATAATAGGTAGGTACCTATAGCCCTTACAAATTGAATAATAGGTAGGTACCTATAGCCCTTACAAATTGAATAATAGGTAGGTACCTATAGCCCTTACAAATTGAATAATAGGTAGGTACCTATAGCCCTTACAAATTGAATAATAGGTAGGTACCTATAGCCCTTACAAATTGAATAATAGGTAGGTACCTATAGCCCTTACAAATTGAATAATAGGTAGGTACCTATAGCCCTTACAAATTGAATAATAGGTAGGTACCTATAGCCCTTACAAATTGAATAATAGGTAGGTACCTATAGCCCTTACAAATTGAATAATAGGTAGGTACCTATAGCCCTTACAAATTGAATAATAGGTAGGTACCTATAGCCCTTACAAATTGAATAATAGGTAGGTACCTATAGCCCTTACAAATTGAATAATAGGTAGGTACCTATAGCCCTTACAAATTGAATAATAGGTAGGTACCTATAGCCCTTACAAATTGAATAATAGGTAGGTACCTATAGCCCTTACAAATTGAATAATAGGTAGGTACCTATAGCCCTTACAAATTGAATAATAGGTAGGTACCTATAGCCCTTACAAATTGAATAATAGGTAGGTACCTATAGCCCTTACAAATTGAATAATAGGTAGGTACCTATAGCCCTTACAAATTGAATAATAGGTAGGTACCTATAGCCCTTACAAATTGAATAATAGGTAGGTACCTATAGCCCTTACAAATTGAATAATAGGTAGGTACCTATAGCCCTTACAAATTGAATAATAGGTAGGTACCTATAGCCCTTACAAATTGAATAATAGGTAGGTACCTATAGCCCTTACAAATTGAATAATAGGTAGGTACCTATAGCCCTTACAAATTGAATAATAGGTAGGTACCTATAGCCCTTACAAATTGAATAATAGGTAGGTACCTATAGCCCTTACAAATTGAATAATAGGTAGGTACCTATAGCCCTTACAAATTCGCTCTGAGAACAGTGGATTATTTATTTATGAATAGGCGAGCAGCCAGTGGCTGGTGTGTCTATTCTATACCAGACAGTTTCGAATTTAATTATTGCGTATTTTTAGTAAGATTATATGTTTAGTGATTGCAGCTACCAGATGTAGTAGCTAGGTACTTGCGTGAGGCGCGACTATGGTGCCTTGTTGAGTTAGTCCATCCGCGAGGCACTGCGAACAGAGGCAAACGTACTCGTGCGGCACGCACAGCCTCACCATCTCCAAAACGCTCGGGTTGGATCACCCCCCCCCCCCCCCCCCAACCCTCACCTCACATACCTACAGTGCAAGCGCCATATCCCTACTAATTATTATTTATTTCCATTTCGTCATATCTCTTAAGTATTAGACAACATATTCGTCGATCATTCTTGATCTACTTTTACATTTATTCGTAGACTTTTACTCACTTCGGGTCGTGCAGATATTCGGGGGACAACCTGCATAGGGTGTCCCGAAACTCAACGTCAAGCCGAAAATGGAAGACACTGTGGGTTCACGACGACCTATAAAAACAAATTCATGGGTCTATCTCCAATGGATCTCCTAGTTTATTTTTTTGTATATTATGTTTTTTTTTCTCTGCAAGCAAGCAGTTTTTTAGCCACTATATGCGATGACATATTAATGAAACTGTTTGTTCTCCAAATAAAATAAAAATAAATAAAATGGTTTCTAAGTAGTTTTAGTTTTTTTTTTAGTTTCAGCGGGTGCTGGTACTTCTGGTTCCGTAGGGTCTTCCCCCGTAGGGGGAGGAGTAATACTCGACTCAGATCTTCTTTCCAATTAATTTATTTTACCAAAATGTACAGTATTTATACTTAATCTAGTTTACATGATGTGTGCACACACCTGCGACACACCTGCGATTCGCTGATGACATAGTCTTAATGGCGGAGTCGCTGGAGGAGCTAAACCAGATGCTGGACGGCCTAGCTTCAGCCTCGCGACGTATCGGTCTTGGGATGAACTTGGATAAAACCAAGGTCATGATCAATGGCCTCATTGATCCGGGACCGGTCGTCGTACATGGCCACCTTCTCGAAACTGTTTCCGAGTACACTTACCTTGGGCAGATTTTGCAGTTGGGTAAAAACAATTTCGAGAAGGAGGCCAAGAGGAGGATCCAGCTAGGTTGGGCAGCGTTTGGGAAACTACATCGAGTTTTCTCTACATCCATACCGCAATGCTTGAAAACGAAAGTTTTCAATCAGTGCGTCATACCATACCCGTCATGACTTACGGAGCTGAGACGTGGACACTCACGATAGGGCTTGTCCACCAGTTTAAAGTCGCCCAGCGAGCTATGGAGAGAGCTATGCTCGGAGTTTCTCTGAAGGATAGAATTCGTAACGAATACATCCAACAGAGAACGAGGGTTATCGACATAGCTCAGAGGATTAGCAAGCTGAAGTGGCAGTGGGCTGGCCATATCTCGAGAAGAACCGACAACCGCTGGGGTAAACGTGTTCTTGAGTGGAGACCGCGACTCGGCAAACGTAGTGTAGGACGCCCTCTGACCAGGTGGGATGATGATTTGCGAAAGACTGGATGCGTCAAGCTGAAGACATGGCGCTATGGCGCCCATTAGGGGAGGCCTATGTCCAACAGTGGACTACTATAGGCTGATGATGATGATGATGACATGTGTGCTATTGGTGTAGCGTCGACGCAGCAGTATTTTGCAGCGTCGGTGCTCTATTGATTTTTGGACTTGGATTAGGATGAATAAATGCTGTAACTGTGTAAATGCATTTCAGCTCACATTAGTTGTGCCGTTTTGACTTAGCTTGTCTTTAATTAATTTATTATAAACATATTTTGTTATGAATTAAGTAACTAATTCTTATTGTATGTTAATTTAGTCATAATTTATATTATAACATAATTTAAACCATGTTCAATGGTTTGAACAAGTTATTTGAATTTGTAATACAAAAATAAAATTCACGAAATATTGACATCTGTAGGTAGGTACCTCGTGCCAGCATAGAAAAGTTTGGCGCGGGCAC
This sequence comes from Eupithecia exiguata, assembly GCA_947086465.1. Lineage (NCBI taxonomy): Eukaryota > Metazoa > Arthropoda > Insecta > Lepidoptera > Geometridae > Eupithecia > Eupithecia exiguata. The sequence goes on along the minus strand of OX352232.1, from coordinate 13,784,241 downwards.
AAAAATTCTGATTTTCAGTAAAAAACGTACAACTCGGAAACCATTGATGATAAGACCCAATAATTTGTGGGTCGTTATGAACCCACCTGTCTTCCGTTTTCGGCTTGACGTAGTTTCGAGACACCCTGTATACACCAAATAATTAAGGTAGGTATATTTATTACAGATCATGAGTGTAGCTCTTCCTATTCTATAGGTAAGGTACTGCCTACTTTATTAGGTATCAACTTAACGAAGACATATTTTATCGAACACCAATTAGATAAGTAGATACAAATTACAATTTTAACGTAAGTACCTAGCCTATTTGTTAGACGTAAGATATTTTATATGGCCGTTAGAATAATATGTAATACCTATAATATATAATCAAACAATATTATTTACCTAAGTATTGTTATTGCCTGGCAAAATGTCTTGGAGAAATTACGCTTCATTTATAATTTACTTATGTTAATATTACATAGGATAGGTAATATCCTATAAATCGATTTTTATTTAAAAAAAATTGAAATCCTTTTCAACTTTGAGAGTCTTGTGTTCACTTCAAAACATTTTGCATGCAATAAGAGTGACGACGACGCGACGCGACGCGACGGTTAGATATGTAAGTAAATAATATATATACTGTGTTCCATACAGTTTTCCAATAAGTAGCTAGATCGGCGCACAGACATAGCCATGTAAGGACGAACAATTTAAAACAGGGATTTTATGAAACGCATATATATACCTACCCATACATGCCGATATAATCGAAGCAATACCTACTGATATTCATTGTGTCCAATCCTCATTGTTTTCCTTTCAAACTGAAACGCGACTGCGCAACCAATTCTCTCACTTAATTATTCAACTGAAATACGAAGGTATAACCGCGCCCCCGCTTTCTTTTAGGTATTGTTTATTTCATTACATTATAATTATATAGGTACATATAGGGTGACCGGGTAAACGGTGGATCAGTTGGGTACAGTGGGTATCGCTCATATTGTCAAAACTAGTACGAGTAGCGCAGCTGCTTGCCAGTTCATATACGCCCCCTTACACGCAATCCCTGTCCGGCTAGTTCCCGGGTGGCTGCGCCCAAGAGATGACGCACCACGCCCGATTAAGTGGTAACGCTTAGAAAAAAGTTTAAAATGCTAGTTGATATCTTGTTTGTAATTGCTAACTTACAATAGATATCGATAAAATTGTATTGCTATACTGTGACCTTGTTAATACGCTCTGATATAAGCAATAGGTGATAGATATTACTAGCTATTTGTTTTAATAGGTTAATTCTTGTTTGCATTTTAAATCAGCCTTTGGTCAAGGGTGGGTCTGATTCGCTGTGTACTCAGTGGATAACGATTCACTGTGCACTGGCATATCATTCTGCTAGGTTGTAATCATAATACATGAAATAGAAGCAATTTATTTAATAAAAAACTATATCTTATATGAAACTAAAATGATTTTGTTACAGAATGGGCAGAAATAAAACCAATAACAAAATTGGTAGGTCTCATATCCTAAACTGAGGTTCAAATTCAAAATGCATTAGATGCCTTGCTTCAATGTTATATGGTCTTACCAATATAGGTTGCCGCCAAATAGCATACGAGATGTCGAAAATGAACGACGCTCAAAAAAATCAAGACTGTTACAATGATGCTTTTTATTTTATAGTTACTATATACAACTTCATATTTTCTGTTTAAGATATCTTATGACGAGTTTTTTTTCATCAATTAGAAATATAATTTCCTCATTAAATTTCTTTAATTTATTAGTCAATTTACCTATGAAAGCCCTAGACCCACTGTTAACCAAGGGGCGACTCATTGTTCACCACTGGTCGTAAACAGTGGGTCATTTCTGCCCTTTTAAAAAACCGAATTTCCTCTTTGTCTTGATTATCCGGGGTCAATGATTTAATAATTCTCGTAGAGTAGATAAATCATGCGATACGTGAAATTAAATTTTAAGCCAATCGGACAGCCTGAGATATGAGCTATGAAAAAAAATTGACTCACTGTTTACTCGGGTGACCCTATTACAGAGTGAATTGTTTGTTACTTAAGTATTTTATGATATTGTACTCGATACCTTCTGTTAGTATTATGTATTATAAGTTCCTAATAAATCATTACTGTGATGCAAAACTCAATATCAACGAAAGTAGAACCACGCGGGACGGCCGTCGCCGCAGGCAGTCGGCCTGCGCGAACACAGCTCGCAGAGTCGCAGTTCAATCTGTTCCTGCTTGGAACCAACTCGCAGTTGGCTTCCAACCCCTCATTTTGTTGTATGTCTATTATAACGAAGGATCTTATCGTAAGATAGTAAAAAGAAAATTCAGATATATTTATTTTTAATCATTTAATTTTGTACATCAACTGATAAGCCGTATGTTACAAATAATTTATTTAATAAAATGTAACAAATGTTTAAATGGTTACAATTATATAGTTAGCAACAGTCGTTATAATCTCTTGTCGAGTATATAAAGGAATTGCAATGCTATTGATAATTATGGTAGACGAGACAGTGTCCGCGGTCGCCGGTCGCCAGTCGCCAGTTTTGATCGCCGGTCGCGGTCGCCGGTCGCAGCGCTGCCTCGCACAGTATACGATTTGAACCAGTTAAAGCCGCGCCCTTTCCCTGATGTATGTATGTATGTATGCAGTGCGCGTGCGCAGTAACGCAGGCCAACGGAAAATGTACGCGCAAATCAAAAGTTACTGATTGATGAATGAGAATTCTAATTGCGATGAAACGAAATATTTTATAATTTTTTATAGTCAGAAAAAAATATTTAAAAAGTAGTTCGCTTGATGCTCGGGAGTCGATGAACACATTATCATATGTTTGCCCGTTCATGAACAGTAAACAAGTAATACAGTATCATGATATCGTCAAAAGTAAATCTAGCAAGCATGTTCCGTTCGGGCAGCGCTGAGCGGCCGCACATCGCCACGCCGCGCCGCCGACAGCGGAGGGTTACTCGCGGCACTTGGTACATTATATTTTATAAAGTCGTTATTTATTTATACATTCTATTTGTATATAACGGTGCGAAGTTTTAATAAATAACCACTAACTACTTGACGTTTCATTGCACCTATCCCATTTCGCTAATACAATACCACGTTGTGGTTTATATATGTACATATACAGGGTGTCCCGAAACTCAATGTCAAGTCGAAAGCGGAGGACAGGTTGATTCATGACGACCCAGAAAATCACCAAAATCATGGGTCTATCTCCAATGATTGCTGAGTTATGGGCTTTTTCCTGAAAACCATAAATTCTCTGCCCGGTTTTTCACTTTGACTGTTCATACTGAAAAAAAAAAACCTGCGCGATAGGCTTACATGTTATCCAAGATTTGAAAATGGTATTCTACGTATCACTTTTAAACTTTGAATATTCACATTATTTTGTTTTCCCGAAATAAGAGCTAAAATCCAAACATTTCCACACAACATTCAACAGTACATTTACCTGTTAAGGCGTATATAGATGCAAAAATACGAAAATTCGGTGTTTTTGCATTTATATTTATATATCCTGTAACACATATCTTGAAGGAGTTCTTGGCGGTCCCAAATGTTTGCCGTTAATTATAGTTTAGTTGTTATAGTGTTAGTTATAGTGTGTTTAGTTGCTTCGAACCCAGTTTTTATCGGCGTCTCAAATTCGATCAGTACCAAATTCAGTACCTATAGTGATTCACATAGTTCATACCTATTTCTTGGCGGTCCATTATCGTCGAAAAGCAGTCAAAATAACGATAATGAACGTAAAAACGTATTTTTGCCAACAAAATCTGTGATACAAACCTGACCAGTTACTCGTCACCTAAACGCAGAGGATCGTATTATTTGGTTGATTAGGGCACTACATGGTATGCTGAATCGAAAACAAGCACTCATTGCTGCATACAGGCGCGCGGACATGCCCAAGGTCATTTGCCTTACTATTCGCCATAAATATGGAATTCAACAAGTGCAAACGAGCTAGATGATAATTTGTTTTTGAAATAAATAAATAGTGACGGTATTTGATGTGAGTCAGAGTGAGACAGGTAGAGATGCTAGATTTCGACCAAAATTTGTTGCATTGGATTTGGTACGGTTCACATACTACACAAATTATAAACAAAATTATTTCAGCTGACACTTCGGATTTTTTTTTATCAGTATAATCAGACAAAGCAAATGATTGATGCAAAAACAGAAATAAACTAATATTTTAATTTAAAATATGGGCATTATGTTATTATTTCGCACTCGAATTAACGAATAAGTAATCTGATTTTGTAGTACAAAAATAAAAATCACTAAATATTGACATCTGTATACACAGCATAGAAAATGTTGGCGTCGGGCAGAGAATTAACGATTTTCAGGAAAAAGCCTACAACTCAGGCACCATTGGAAATAGACCCCTAATTTTAGTCTTTGTGGGTTGTCATGAACCCTCCTGTCCACCGATTTCGGACAGCCTGTATATTATACTAGCCATTATAACCACAGTATTTATGGTATCTACCTATACAAGTAACATTCTAAAATATATGTTTATTTAACTACTCCTAAATAAATAAGCTATGCAGCATCATATTTGTACCTATACAGAACCCATATCAAAATTTGCAATGTTTTACCTCTTTGCAAGACAAGACCCGCCCCGCCCCCGGCCATCTGCCCTCGGACGGACTGAAGTTTATTGTTATTCTGTTTACCTACTCACACTGACAAATCTAAAAGAAGTAATGTCAGTTATGTTAGAAGTAGATACCTACCTATGATAGATATTAAGGATGAATGTTGGGCAAAGAAAGGGAAGGATGAACGAACTGTGCCAGCAGCGGAAATGCTCATGTTGACATGGATGTTGGGTGGATACAGAACCGTGGAGTTACAGGCTGGCGTGGTACGGCTCTGTGGGTACGGGCATGCCATGTGAAGGGAGGAGTGGCAGGTGCTATCAATGTGGACGGCTATGGGGAGAGAGGAAGACACAAAAAACTGTGGATGGTGTGGAAGATGACATGGCCAGAAAGGTCTGAGAACGGAGATGACAACTGGTAAGAAAGAGAGGAAGTAAAACATTCAGAATAGTTTGCCTCAAGGAATGTGTAGATACCTAAGCAATCAATAATAATGATCTAGTCCATTTTATTTTATTTATTTGGGAAACGAAAAGCTTATGTTTAGGTACAATAGATCCATAGTCCAGCTACAGCAAATGAAGCTAACAACAGTTTATACTCACAGCCAAATCATTATGGCTTTTAGCTAATTATTTTGGTAGCAATAAGTTTCAAAAAGCAGATGGCCGAAGGTCTGGGTCTTCTAATAAAAATAAAATAGAGGGGTCATGATACCGCGGACGAATCATCAGCGAGGAGTTCGGAGAGGGGTCATCATACCGCGGACGAATCATCAGCGAGGAGTTCGGAGAGGGGTCATCATACCGCGGACGAATCATCAGCGAGGAGTTCGGAGAGGGGTCATCATACCGCGGACGAATCATCAGCGAGGAGTTCGGAGAGGGGTCATCATACCGCGGACGAATCATCAGCTAAGAGTTCGGAGAGGGGTCATGATACCGCGGACGAATCATCAGCGAGGAGTTCGGAGAGGGGTCATCATACCGCGGACGAATCATCAGCTAAGAGTTCGGAGAGGGGTCATGATACCGCGGACGAATCATCAGCGAGGAGTTCGGAGAGGGGTCATCATACCGCGGACGAATCATCAGCGAGGAGTTCGGAGAGGGGTCATCATACCGCGGACGAATCATCAGCTAAGAGTTCGGAGAGGGGTCATGATACCGCGGACGAATCATCAGCGAGGAGTTCGGAGAGGGGTCATCATACCGCGGACGAATCATCAGCTAAGAGTTCGGAGAGGGGTCATGATACCGCGGACGAATCATCAGCGAGGAGTTCGGAGAGGGGTCATCATACCGCGGACGAATCATCAGCGAGGAGTTTGGAGAGGGGTCATCATACCGCGGACGAATCATCAGCTAAGAGTTCGGAGAGGGGTCATGATACCGCGGACGAATCATCAGCGAGGAGTTCGGAGAGGGGTCATCATACCGCGGACGAATCATCAGCGAGGAGTTCGGAGAGGGGTCATCATACCGCGGACGAATCATCAGCTAAGAGTTCGGAGAGGGGTCATGATACCGCGGACGAATCATCAGCGAGGAGTTCGGAGAGGGGTCATCATACCGCGGACGAATCATCAGCTAAGAGTTCGGAGAGGGGTCATGATACCGCGGACGAATCATCAGCGAGGAGTTCGGAAAGGGGTCATCATACCGCGGACGAATCATCAGCTAAGAGTTCGGAGAGGGGTCATGATACCGCGGACGAATCATCAGCGAGGAGTTCGGAGAGGGGTCATCATACCGCGGACGAATCATCAGCGAGGAGTTTGGAGAGGGGTCATCATACCGCGGACGAATCATCAGCTAAGAGTTCGGAGAGGGGTCATGATACCGCGGACGAATCATCAGCGAGGAGTTCGGAGAGGGGTCATCATACCGCGGACGAATCATCAGCGAGGAGTTCGGAGAGGGGTCATCATACCGCGGACGAATCATCAGCTAAGAGTTCGGAGAGGGGTCATGATACCGCGGACGAATCATCAGCGAGGAGTTCGGAGAGGGGTCATCATACCGCGGACGAATCATCAGCGAGGAGTTTGGAGAGGGGTCATCATACCGCGGACGAATCATCAGCTAAGAGTTCGGAGAGGGGTCATGATACCGCGGACGAATCATCAGCGAGGAGTTCGGAGAGGGGTCATCATACCGTGGACAAATCATCAGCCAAGAGTTCGGAGAGGGGTCATGATACCGCGGACGAATCATCAGCGAGGAGTTCGGTCATCTTCAGAGGGAGCATCTAGTTCCTGACTTTCTACCGGTCACTCAACACAACTTGATTTAAATACTATCCTAAATGTATTCACAGGTTTGGGCACGCAAGTGTCAGGAAGAAGGGAATCACCTCAGGGAGGGTCGGGCAGGGGGGGAGCGGTCAGAGCGCCGCGAAGTCGATGGGCTTGTAGTCCTGGTCCTGCGGCGCGCGCACGGCGATGGCGAGCCGGCCCTGGCGCGCCGTCAGCAATACGGCGGCGCCCTGCGGCAGCGCGCCGCGCTCCGCCGCCAGCGCGATCTGGTTTACCACGCGCCGCTCCACCTCGTGCTTGATACTGCGCGCGCCGTAATGCACGTCGTACCTGCGCGCCAACACGCACACCGTCAGCACACCACTCTCCGCACCACTACACCACTACACGCAGACTCACACACACGTACCCATCGGCAAGCGCGCCCAGCACGCCGCCCTCCCAGCGCAGCTCCAGCGCGTGTCTGCGCCTCGCCTTCTCCGCCCACAGCGCCAGCTCGCGCGCCACCAGAGTCATCAGCTCGGAGCGGGAGAAGGGCAGGAAGTAGACGATCTCGTTGATGCGTCCCAAGAACTCGTCGCGCCCGAAGTGGCGCTTCAGGATCGGACGGACCACGTTGTCCTACAACATACAACACACCATTCACATTCTGCATTTCACAAACCTCATTTCTGTGCCTTACTTCCCACTCACTTTAGATGTGCTTTTCAGAAATTGACCACAAATTTAACGAAGCTTGTTAAATTTATTTTTATTTAATTGGGAATCAAAGCTTTTGTTCAGGTAAAAATAGATTATTAAACTATAGCAAATGAAATTAAAGACAGTATAATGAACTTGGAGACTGTGTTTTATGAACCCATTAGACTCAGTATTAGACTAGTTCTGAAGTCAGACAGGACTGACCGCGGGGCCACCCGCCGGCAGACTGCTCGTCGGCCCATACCACAAGGTGGTGTGTGCCACAGGGTTCTCTCCAGCTGCCCTTACTGTTCCATAATCCTTCCATTATGTAAACGTTTACCTTGAACACTCTGGACACTTCGAGCGTCTCCTCGACGACATTTTCGGCCTCGTCGGCGGGCGACAGGTGCTCGTCGTTGTTGCGACCATCTGAATCCATTCAATAACACTGTTCAATTCAATTCATAAATCGAACCATATTTGAAGAGAATGTCACAAATACGTGTAACTAAGTGATCAAGGTTTGCAACTGCCATCTGATGTGATGGAATTGAATGCAAACTAATGACCAAACTACGAAAATCAACAACTTAATGAGCAAAGGAAATATTCTAAAGATGGAATACCACTGTTATAATAATAATAATGCTGGATCATCTAGCCCCAAGCTAAGCAGAGCTTGTGCACGAGGAAATGTGTATGGGAGGCGAACCCTTGCGGATTCCTTCCCATACACATTTCCTCCTGCACAAGCAGGCTATGGTAGGCATAGCAGGTAATGGTATGCTAATGAAGAGGATATTGTAAAATGAAGGAATAGCGCATGCACAGCACAGGCACAGGTACATGTACAGGTACACGTACATGTACAGGCACAGGTACATGTACAGGGTACAGGTACAGGGACGCACCCGAGGCGACGACAGGAAGCACGACGTTAGTACGCTTGTGCGTCCTGGCGTCCATGTCGCGGCGCAGCGTGAGGCCGTGCTGCGCGATCTCATCCGCCGCCAGGTTGGATGTCATCACGAAGATCGCGTTCTTGCACTCGATCAGCTTGCCCTTGCCGTCTGTTAGCCGACCCTGCAACATCAGTGTGGGTGTGGCAGCACTGTACGGGATGCCTCGACCACGGACAAGCCCCTGGGGGCACGCTACACAGACGGTACCTCGTCGAACAGCTGCAGCAGCACGGTGAGCACGTCGGGGTGCGCCTTGTCCACCTCGTCGAACAGCACCACGGCATCCTGCCGGCGCGCCAGGGCACGGGTCAGCTGGCCACCCTCCTCGTGGCCCACGTAGCCCGGCGGCGCTCCGATCAGCTTGGCCACCTCGTGCTTCTCCTGGTACTCCGACATGTCTAGGCGGATGAAGGCGCCCGGCTCGTCCTTGTGTATGTACCGGGCCAGCTGCTTGGCGAGCTCGGTCTTGCCGATGCCGGAGCTGCCCAGGAACAGGAACACCAGCGGGTGCTCCTCGTCGGCCCAGCCGTTCTCCTTTCGCCGCACGGCCGCCGCCACCGTCTCGATCGCCGCCTGGGAACCATTACACCATCAACTCATAATACTATCAGAGGAAATGTAAGCGTTCATGTCTCCTAGGGTTCATCATTAACAACTGCAGAAAGAAACGTACAATTGCCGGCTGTTTGCCGCATCCAGCATTTCTCTTTCGCAAGTCATCCCATCTGGCCGGAAAGCATCCTACTCTGCGTTTGCTAAGTCGCGGTGCCCACTCAACAACACGTTTAGATTGGCGGTTGTCGGTTCTTCGCGAGATATGGCCATTGGCCAGCCCACTGCCACTTCAGCTTGCTAATTCTTTGAGTTATGTCGATAACACTGGTTCTCTGTCAAACTACCTACGAGCATAGCTTTTTCCATAGCTCGCTGAGCGAATTTTAACTGGTGGACCAGCAGCCCTTCCGTGAGTGTCCACATCTTAGCTGCGTAGGTCATGACGGGTAGGAAGCACTGATTGAAAACCAAGCATTGCGGTATGGATGACGAATTGACGATGTAATCATAACCCTCCCCTGTCGGTAGTCGGGTAAAAAGTCAAGAAAAACTTCATAAGGGGGGGGGGGGGAGATTATCTGTACGTTTTTTTGTCCCATTATCGGTCCCGAAAGGATAAACCGATTCTGGTTGAGAAGTAGTTTATTCTTGACTCCAGTGGGTCACTCGAGAATTAAACTTGGCATGGTTCGAGTTCATACTATGACGAAGGAAGGAAAAAACAAGATCCGCCAAGTGCGAGTGTAGCTCGCGCGCCGAGGGTTTGTGACGATGACACTGTTTCTGACATGACGACACTGTGATATGTCAGCAGTTTCGTAGAAAAGGGGCCTAGCTGAACGGAACTACGAGTAAGAAGCGAAACAAAACCCATTTTGTTTATTCACTTCTTGACATTGACCCTGCCTGAGTCATAGCTAAAGATCGTGTTGTTAAAGAATGGGGTTAGAGACAGCGGGATTCCCGCGAAGATCGTATTAGATCTTGAAATTCAATCCCATTCATTATCTACACGATTTAACGAATTAACGACGAATTTAACTACCGATATATAAATATATCGTCAGGTCCAACTGGGGAACCAACAAAACACGTAAAAAAAGTTGAGTATAGAATTTTTCGCAGTTTTTTACGCTCTTTCGATTGTCAGTAACGCTACACTTTTTAACATGAGTTTTTCAGATTTCCTTCAAAATTATGTTGTAACTACAATATTTCAAGTAATGACTGCAAAATAGTGTGACAGCCATAAGTATAAATAATCGCTGTAGGTAACTGAAATGTATTTAAAAAAATAAGGCTTCTACGGACAAACTTCATAATTTGCCAGAAAATTCAATGCTAAAGTCGTGTTACATCCGTTACCCCAATTGCACCTGCAATGCTACCGACGATATTTAACAGGTCCATCTCTGCACATCAAAGTTTTTATACAGTATTTCTTAATATGAGAGAAAGTGTGAAACAAATAATGTGAATAATAATAAGTGTGATGGTATGGCAACCGCGGACAAGTCGCGAGAACCGCTCCTTGGTAACAAAGCTGCGCAGCATGGAACTTGCAATGGTGCTAGACAGGAAATGCACGCCGCTACCTGTTGTCCGACGATGTACTGCTTGAGCCTCTGCTCGAGCGGGAACCGACGGCGCTCCTCGGCGGCGGCGGCCTCGGCCACGGCCTCCCAGCGGCGCGTGTGCTGCTGGATCAGTTCGCGCGTGGCGGAGGAGTCGCGTGCGTAGTGCAGTGCGCGACGGCCTGCGTGGTCACGCGTAGTGGGGTCTGCGCCCGCCTCCAGCAGTGTCTTGGCGGAGCGCGCCGAGTCAGCCAGCGCGGCGTAGTGCAGCGCCGTCCAGCCCAGGAAGGAGGCGCGCGCGTTCATGCCGCCGCTGAACTCCTCCTCGCGCCGCGTCACCACCTCCAGGGGGTGCAGACCGGACGTCGCCGCCACCATCGACGCACCCGAGTACCTGGAATACATCACATTCACAAACTATCAAACATCCGATTTAATCATTTCATCGTAATTATAAGTGATTATTTTATGTAATAATGAGCACTGTAGTCGCGTGAAACACAGGATTACCTAGTTCAGGCAAAATGTTATAGTTTGCTATATTTATTTTTTAGTGCACTTATGTCTTGACTTTTTACGTGAGTTTCTTTGAATAAATTTTATTATTTTATTTTCTTGTAGAGAAAATTTTGGTTAATAGCAGCTACATGTTTTGTTTCCAGAAAAATTCAGCATATTAAGAGTTCTGTACCTCAAAAGAAAATAAAACCGGCCAAGTGCCGGGAGCCCCCTTAAATATTTATTTTATTCTGTTTTTTAGTATTTTTTGTTATAGCGGCAACAGAAATACATCATCTGTGAAAATTTCAACTGTCTAACTATCACGGTTCATGAGATATAGCCTGGTGACAGACGGACAGACGGATAGACAGACAGCGAAGTCTTAGTAATAGGGTCCCGTTTTTACCCTTTGGGTACGGAACCCTAAAATAGGAAACCTTTTTTTGATATAATTGATATGTTCTGAAAGTATTTTTAGTAACAAAAAACTAAATAAATTGTTGTAACGACTTTTGCCGCCAAATCGGTGGTGGCGGCGCTGTGTGAGAGCCGCGCCGTTTAGTTGACGCTTGTTTTCGATAACGGAGTGTTTATAAATATCCAAAAATGGCAGTAGGCCCACTTTTGGATCGGCAGCCTAACCAGACGGAGCTAAAAGCTAAGTATTTTTTATTACATATATATCTTGTGACTAGTCTTTGACCCTGTAAGCATAATATATCTCTCATTATGGAAATCTATTTTATATTGTAGCACTTTCTTCTACATCCAAGCTTGTTTTAGCATCGATATTGTCGAAGGTCAAGTTTAAATTATAAGGTTGTCTATTCTTTATGAATGTTAATATTTCATTGATTTAATGCTTTTACATAAAATGAACTTGTAATAGAAGTATAAGTGATTATGTAAATGTGCTGGTGGTTTCTTGTTCACTTCTTCCATCAGTGCACAAAAGATTGAAGTGAAGAGAAATTCAATAGGTACCTATCACTTTATTTTGTATTTGATAGTAATTTATGGTATGGAATCTGGCTTTTCTATCTATGTGCTTATTTTGTAAGCCTAAAGAAATAAAGTTATTAATTTCTGACCCCTGATTTTATTGTTCTTAACTCCCAAAATATTAGGTTGTAATTTGATCTAGGATATTCCATGATCCTATCCAAATAAGGTAATTTATTAGGTAGGAAAAGCCTTTAAATGTATCACACACATAACCTAAAGGGTAGGTTCCCGTTAACCTAGAATAAAGAAATTTGGCAAGAAGCAAGGTCTTATAGCACAAGTAAAGGGAAAGAACCGAAAACCGTTGATTTGTAGTGTAGTCACAATAATAGTACATTATTGCAAAGACAGCGAAATAGGCAATTACAGGTCGAGTATGAGTTTTAATGATACGAGACAGGCAATTTTTTGCCATTTCGGCCGAAACATAAGAGCTTTTCTTAAAAAAATGCAAGGAAATAAAAAAGGGCCTCTTACATAATAAATTTAATTTTATTAACAAAATAACATCAAACTCCGCTTAGCCGCCAATTTTTTTTTTTATTTTACTGGTTGTGCCAAAAGGTAAACGCATCTGTGGCTATACAGCCACGAGAACGCAATGTGTACGATAGATTTATGAGTTCTAAATTCAAACAGCACACCGTTTCATACAACATTGCCGGCGCGCTTTTCGTTCCAAATTCAAACAACGCGCCGGAAGTGATTTTAGTTTTTCAGTCTACGTAAATATGATACTTCGCGTGTTCTTTATTCAAAAGTAATTAATTAATGACAATATTTCCGCGCATGTTTAAGAAAAAATAATTTTTGAAACCTGTAGGGTACTTCCCGATGACCTAGAATCATGATATTTGACAAGGAACAAGGTGGAATAACTATATCATTAACCTACTTGTTACTACTGTAGGATTAAACTAAAAAGAAAAAATCTGTGGCCAAAATGAAGGGAAGAATGAAATTTCTTGCAACGATATTAGTATTTCCAAGGAGGCGACTCAGGGACACAAACCGGGGGGCGGGCAGCAACGCCCCCTGCAGAACCACCCAACCAACGAACTGCGATCCCCAACCCGCATGCCCAGCGTGGGGATTATGGGCATTAATGATGATACGTGGAAAAAGGAAATGGCCCTCCGTTCCCGGCCGCTATTCCTGGCCATGGTAACGGCGGGGCAGGGGGTGCTACTAGGAATCACCGGGCTTCATCAGGTTGCCACGAACAACTGGTGTGCGTAAGTAAACATACTCTGTATGTAACGGTGCCCGCGAAGTTTGTTCAAATTTGTGCACCACACCACACATCTTTTCCCCTGCAGGTTATCATGTGGAACAGACGCGTCTCGCTCGTACGCGCGATCTTCTCCACAAAGACGAAAGCGTCATTTTTTTATACATGAGTATTTAATGTTTCATAACTTTTAGTGTAGTCAATATTATATTATACTATGAATACACTGGTTCATTGAGTACACACCTAGGTGCCAATAATCACTCCTAAGTATTAAGTTTATTTTACAAATAAAAGGGCATCTATCCATATCGAAAAGGATAAACGGTTGATTTTTCGCGCGATTGATAGATTTTTATTGCTCTTTATTTCCAGTTCCACCTAAATTAAGTAGTATATAATTATTTTAAGACTGTGTTTTTAATTATCACTTATTTTTCATCGTGATGGAGAATGTTTAATCTCGGATGTTGATTTGATGATCATAATTACTTGACAAACATAATCTTGTGATACCTGCATCAAAATTAAAATAGTATATATGTAAGGAAATATTAATATTTCTCTAATTTGAATTTTGGTGCGCTTTGTACAAAATGACAGATCGGATGCACTGACAGTTTGACAGCTACTGTCATGTCAGAAAAGCTAATGGAGGAATTTTGTAAAAACAAGAGACTCGTGTGTTCGATTTTATGTGAAAATAATTTATAATAGTAAAAAGAAACTTTAATTGTCGTTTCTTTGTTTTCAGGTAAGATAATTAGATAATAAGCTACCTAACAAATTGTACCTACACCTATGTAATTACCTACTTCTAAACTAAAATAAATCTTTGTTTTCAGAGCAACGCAATATCGTTTTTATTTCACATCATCACATCGAGTACATAAATCTATGTACTGTACATACATACATATATATATATATAAAATTAAAAATACACCAATCTAGTCCATACTCAATGGCGCTAAAAATATATAATTCCACACAAGATAAAAACCCAAGAAAATAATAATAAATTAGAATTTTCTTTTTTCTGAAAAAATACTACTACGAGCTAAAATAATTTTTTGGTGATACTTTAGAGGATTTGTAATTAAAATTTTGCGGAAATTTTGCGGAAACTATTGATAATAGAGCAAAGTGATGTACTACAGTTTTATAGAAGACATTCTTAACTACAAAAAAGTCCGTGACACTATGTGTCTAAATATTATAGTTATGTCACAATAACTTCTTTTACATGTTAAAATATACAATAGTAACGACGTAAAATCCTTATATCGCGTAAGCTGAGATTTTTTTTGACAATTATAATAGAGCGAAGTGATGTAGTACAGTTTTATAGAAGACATCAATATCTACAAAACAAGTCTGCGATACCATAATATGTCTACTAACTATTACAGTTATGTCACAATAACTACTTATAATGAGGAAAGATTCGTTTGTTTGAATTGAATAGGCTCCGAAACTACTGGAACTGGTTTATCAATCTGTGGGTTGTTGCGGCATCTTACTTCCCAAATGGATCATTTTGATACTTTACTTTGACAAAAGCAGACTTTTTCGAGAGTTCTAAGCACGAAAAGTCTGCAGTGTGTTAAAATTTATAATTTTAAATATATTTTTTTGTTAATTACCTACCGGTGCGAAGCCGGGGTAGGCCGCTAGTATTATATAACTGATCTGGCCAACTCCCATTGCAACACCTTAATTGGGTACATATTGTGTGTATTCTCTATTTATTATAGTCATTAAGTTCTGACATCATATTTTGGTAGATTTTATGTACCATATTATGATGCAATGAATAAATGTTAACGTGTGCTGAGCAATAGAGATGCTGACCTTTCCTGCAGATCTGGCTTGGCTCCGAGTTTGAGCAGCTCGTGCACGGCTGCGGGCTGGTCGTTGGCGGCGGCGGCCATGAGCGCCGTCCAGCCCAGCGCGTGCCGCCGGTCCGCCGCGCCCTCGCCCTTCTTGCCGCCGCCGCTTCCGCCTCCGTTCACAGCTATTATTGCTTCTATTTGCCTGCACACGGAATAAATTCATGTCTACTTTTTATCTCATATCGATAAAACGAAATCCCTTGCCGTGCCATTTTATTCGCAATACCTACACAATTGGAACCTATTACAAGACTTTTTAAAAAAGGGAGATACGGTACGTTCTCCCAGCGCTCACTCAAAAACTGTACCGTGTCACAGATGAAAAAATGATAAGGTATCGAATTGACAGAAAATTTTAAGTTTGGTGTACCTATCTACTTATGCGTGAAAATGTGATGCGTTGGGCTTTGTTTTTTGTTTTGGAGCTATCTGTACAACTGGTGAACGAACACGGGGGCATTATCGTGCACGTGGTGTTTTTGTCAAAATCACAAAAAGTAAACGTCGTAGCAAGCACGCGTAACACAAACGCCACCGCCCGCGCCGCCGCCGCCGCCGGTCCGACTATGACTGAGGAGAGGGAACATAGTTGGACCTGACTTGAGCCATAGGTACACTTTCGAGATGGTGATGCCTCATCTCCCTTTTTTTACTTTTATCTTGGCGACCATTTTAATAAACTCTCCAAGCAAATAGATCTGGACCTCTTCTGTTCCAGCGTTAACTCCGTGAGACGGCGGTTGAGCTCTGACTTTTTCTCACCATCCGGCGAGGATGATGAGGATGGCTCTATATTGGCATGCGAGTAGTGTAGTGCAGATTGTAAATTTGGTACTGATCGAATTTGAGACACCGATAAAAAGTGGGTTCGAAGCAACTAAACACACACTATAACTAACATTATAACAACTAAACTATAATTAACGGCAAACGGTATCAGGACACTTGCGCGAAAGATACTTGCGGCAAACATTTGGGACCGCCAAGAACTCCTTCAAGATATGTGTTACAGGATATATACATTTCAAAACTCCACAATCAATATTTTTGTCAGAAAACGGGTCCAGAAATACCTAATTTTCGCGTTTTTGCCTTTATATACGCCTTAAAGAAAGTAGTATAGACTAGATCTGAAGACATTTATAGAGGATGCCTCACGATATTCCATGAGAAGAGTGTTCCATAGCAAAATAGCCTGTTACAACGAAGGTTTTATGGCATCTGGAGTTGTAAGCTCTAGAAGACGTTTCAAGTGCCGTGCAGTGCGGGTCCGTTAAGTGGGTTGAAGGATTCAGAGAAGTAGTTTTGCGATCGTGGGTTACAGAGGGTTCCATAAAGAAGGCATACCTAAGTGCGCAAATCTCGATGCTTTCTGATTTTTAGCCACTTCAGTTGGGTGCGGAAGACTGATACATGATCGCATTTCCGCAATCCAAAAACAAACTGGATGCAAAGGTTTTTTGTAGTCTCTCGAGATTGGTTGACTGCTCCTCTGTAGTATCGGGATAGCATATTTCTGCATAAACCCAGGATAGGGAAGAGCAACATGCTTATTATTATTGTTTAATCATCATTTTATACCCATATTTACACTGGTTACGAACGCACCATCTGACCACCATACGAGACAATCAAGTGTAGTGAAAATACTAAAAGCACTGTGACATAGACATATCAGCTCTCAGCTGCTCGTCTATTATTCGATAATAATAATATTTGAAAAAATTTGACTAACCTACGTATCTCCTGCACATTGCCAAGCTGAGCTGCTTTGAAGAATCTCTTTTCTGAAAAAAATATAAGGTTTTAATGTTGTAAACACAAACAACACTTTTAGATTATTCCATTTTAATGTTGTAAACACAAACAACACTTTTAGATTATTCCATTTTAATGTTGTAAACACAAACAACACTTAGATTATTTCATTTTAATGTTGTAAACACAAACAACACTTAGATTATTTCATTTTAATGTTGTAAACACAAACAACACTTAGATTATTCCATTTTAATGTTGTAAACACAAACAACACTTAGATTATTTCATTTTAATGTTGTAAACACAAACAACACTTAGATTATTTCATTTTAATGTTGTAAACACAAACAACACTTAGATTATTTCATTTTAATGTTGTAAACACAAACAACACTTAGATTATTTCATTTTAATGTTGTAAACACAAACAACACTTAGATTATTTCATTTTTATTACACTATAACCAGTTCACATTTCCAAATTTCAGATTACTCTTATTTCAAAATCGAGATTTGTAGCTTAGCCAGAATTTTCTCAATGGTTTCAGTGTCTTTCTTGGTACTGTGAAACCATCCAATTTTGCCCGATTTTTTAAATTTATTTTGATTAACTCAATAAATTTATTGGTACCTATGGTATGACTTCTTTAAATCTAGGGATGGCCTTGCTGATCATAGAATTACGTTATAATGGTAAATTCAGCCATGTCACACACAATTTTAAGTACTTAATTTAATATTTTGATGACTGGAAAATTTACCTTCATTTTTATTTGCCCACATCCATTTGCTGCGGAACTATAGCTCCTATGGTATTTAGTCAAAGAAAAAATAAAAGTTTATGGGCAAAAAATATGTTCTATCGTGGTGCCAATTGCTAATTATAATAGGTTCACCATAAAACGCTTGGGCAAATTTAGCCTCCAGTATCCTTTTTTTTCATACAAACAATTTGTAGGTTAGGGTTGTCAAAATATGTTTGGCACAGTTTAAGAAAAATAAGGAATAAATCTACTATAAAAAACAAGTTACCTAATTTGTTTGGACCAAACTGCATTAAAACAGGGTAGGTACCTAATTTGTTTGAACCAAACTGTATTAAAACGCTTATTCATTTTGTTTGCAATTATCTCATTAATAAAATGATGACCACAAAATGTAGCCAGCAAAAATAACACCTCAAAAATCAATGTTGTCAAGCCGTTGAGCCTATAGGAACTCGCAAACATTATATACTTATACAATCAAATACACCAAAAAAGTATAGCCTGTCTAAGGCAGTCGGGCAAAATGAATGTTGGTAACAACCCTTGAACACTTTTAGAGACAGGGAAAATTGGTAACCGCGAGATGCAACTTATGCAGCTTATTTTACCCAATTTTATTCATAAAGCTGTGAATTTATCCATCGTTAATCAAAGTACTCTGGGTGGGTAAGATAAAAGAATGTTAACCATTGAACGCATGATCAGCTGCTAGTAGCGCAAGCCCGAGCGAACCGGTGCCGAGCAGCGCGCGGGCAGACGCCCATCTCCGGTGGCCGTTTTCCCCGTCGGCGCCGCCGCCGAGCCGCGGCGGCAGGGACGAGATACTGGCCAGACGTGCCGTCCGCCGCAACGACTTCAACATGCTCTGTGTGGATCTAAGTCTTGACATCCTCTTAGTTTAGCGAGTGACTTTTGTTCGTTGGTTGACAATAATTTCGTTGAGAATCGGCGACGACGCACGATGGGTGTTTTTTACATTTTTTGCTGCATTTTCTGTGTCTATTATTGCATAGCGCTCGAAACAAATAAATCTACGAATTCATTTTGTTCCGCTTTCAGAATTTTCTCGAGGACTTTTCTTTTCATTCTTGTTTGGTTTGTGTCAATAGTGTCAAGTTGACACTTGACTGTTAGCTTGACACAACTCAAGTTGATAATGGCAACAAGTGTCTGGATCTGTGGTCTGGATTTTTGTTTCTTATTTGATAACTTAGAGTATATCCATCTACGTTTGATAATAATAATTACTATTATTATGCTGTATAAGTATAAAATTTTACTTGTCTAAGTGCTTATTTTGTAAGCCTAAAGAAATAAAGTTATTAAATTTTGAATTTTAGAGTAGAGAAACCGTAGATTGATTACTTACGTATACGTAGTAAGTATACTATTAGTCTATGATTCATTATTACAACCACGGAATACAATAGTAGAGGGAAGTGCTGTGGACTTGGTTCTAGTTCAGTTCAGACTGTCCACAAACTATATAGGACTGTCGTCGCCAAACCCAAACATACAACACTTACGTAGTATTTTCACTACAAAGAAATCTTTGTTGTCATTAGTTAATACTTTTATTGCGCAACAACCTCTAGTGCAACAAGGCACTAGAGGTGTTGCATATACCCATCTCATTCACACAAGAGAGAGATAAAAATATGCTTGTAGCCTGAGAAGAGAAGAAATCAGATAGAATGAAAGTTTCTCTGTCTCATCCACCGTGCCAGTATTTTGCCTGGTACATCACATCTGCATCACATATTGTTTGTAGTATATTTTGTTGTTCTCGACCTGATGATATTTTCGGCTTATTAAATGTGGGAGTGACTCTGAGGGCATTCCTGCATCTCTCAACGATCTGAAGCAACGATGGTGCGGTGCAGTGTTTTTGGATGTAAAACTGAAGTTGAACGAAAAGTGCCGAATCTGTCATTCCAATCGTAAGTACAAGCTCGTTTGACTTCAAAAAGGGTTCAAAATTTATAGTTTCATAGATTTCCATACAGACAAGACTCAAAAACTATTGTTTTAAGATAATTCTAATAAATATAACCTAAAAAATCTATCTATCTATGTTTTGGTTTGTTACAGATTTCCCGAAAACAATGATTTACGTCTGCTTTGGTTTGCTTTGCCACGGGTGGCAAAAATTGGGAATCCAAAAATATTTAATAACTAGGTCAAGTATCATTGCAGGTCTAAGTCTACTTTGACGGTAGACCACCTCCAACTCCACACCACGCGGACGAAGTCGCGGGAGCAGCTAGTATTTAATAATTTGTGCAAACAAACAAACAAAACAACAAAAAAGAAACGCGAACGTATCTGTTCCCTTATGCTGTTCCAAGACTGGTAAGTAAAATAAATAAATAGGTACATAAAAAGAATGTCTGAGTGCTACGATGGGTGAAAGACTGTTTGAGATTTGGATAAAAAAAAAATACCTACTTTGTGTTTTAGTCTACCTACTAATCAAATACTAAATCGAAAATATTTGAATGGTATTGGGATTTGGTGCTACTAATATTACTTACTATTTTTAATACTATTACTATAGTACTATTTATAATTTTCATATTAATGCTTCAATATTTTATTTCAGGCATGTAAGATAAATACTACGGAAAAGGTACGTGAGGAAAATCATGAAACTTTGAGTTTGTAAGAGAAATACAACGCAGTATACCTACCTACATAAAACCACCAGTGTAAAATAGTAAGTAGGTATGTACCGTTTAATTAGTGTATGTACAATTTTATTTATTAAGTGCATGGTATTTTATAAAATAGAATCAAGTAATAATATTAGTATTATATGTATAAGTATTTAGTTTAAATTTATGTATGTTGTAACTTTTATTGTTAAGCACCGCCATCCCTTATTTTTCTCACAATTGTTCTGGTTGCCTGGAAGAAATCGCTTTAAGCGATAAGGCCGCCAAATCCATTGCCATCTTTCATACAATCTGTTTTTCTTTTTTAATTTAAAGTGATTAAAGAATTATCTAACTATCTATCTATATTATTAATTTTACCTTTTAATAGCCTTCCGTTTCCATTTTCTTTATTGTTATATCTGTTGTATGTGCTGCTGGTTTTCCTTTAATAAATAAATAAATAAATTAATTACCTACTAGTATTAGTATTAAGGTGCTAATACCAGGTATATATATAATTGAATTATATAAGACTGAAAAAGGTACATTTTGAAGTTGGGTAGGTAGGTACTTATAGAAATATTTTGATTAAGTCTCTTTGATGGAAATAAAGACTGACTGATTTGTGATCCTATGATTTGTGGAGACTAAATATTAATATAATCGTCTTATAGACTGGTTATTATTACAGAATATAAAATATTTGGATACATAGGCAAGGACGTAGGTAATATTGTGCTTAAGGTGTA
Source organism: Eupithecia exiguata (assembly GCA_947086465.1). Lineage (NCBI taxonomy): Eukaryota > Metazoa > Arthropoda > Insecta > Lepidoptera > Geometridae > Eupithecia > Eupithecia exiguata. The sequence continues at coordinate 13,762,980 of OX352232.1, read as the reverse complement.
ATTTAATTTGATTTTCTCTGCACTTTTTACCTTATAATTTAAAAGTGTCGGTCCGACGACTGCCGAGTCTGTCCGAGTCGGATCGACGCGACGACTCGGCGACTGAGTCGGTCGTCGGTCGAGCGACTCGGGATTACTAACCAAATTAGTTACTAATTTGCTCTTGTCATTCGAATGGTTTGAATGATTTCTGAAGTCGAATAATTCGAATGAAATCATTCACAGTCGCGCATCTTTTTAAGCAGGCCATAGTTGGCAACTTTGGCGAGGTTTCCTTCCTCTCCTTCCTCAAATCAAATTCCAATTTCCATCCCCAGTTTTTCATTTTTCATGGGCAGTTTTCTTTCATAAAGGCATTCCAAGTTTATTAGATTAATTAGTTTTCTAAAAATGTGCTGCTATTCTCTCCCTGGAGAATATGTGGCTTGGCAGTGGTAAAACTCCGATATTCTATACGGAACTTAGCGCAGCTTGGACTGTGTTGATGCTTGTGTGTATTTATTTCGTGGCAAACTGCTGTGTTGTGGCGAACGATGGCTTTGGGAGGATCAACGTTCATGAAGAATACGACAATGTTGGAACAGCTGTTGGAGGAAATCAACTTTCAGCGAACCAAGGAAATGCGGCAGCTGATGAAAGATGGTAAGTTTACTAGCACTCCCACGTTACTGCAATGTTTATTTAATCTGTTTGCTTGTGCTGCATGCACTGCATCGTACATCGGTTGGGCGTACTAAGGTCTTATGATAATATATCTTCTTTACTTTAGTATTAATACCGAAGCGACTATAATAATATTATTATTATTCAATAATAGACGAGCAGCTGAGAGATTATATGTCTATTTCACAGTGCGTTTAGTATTTCACTATAGGTACTTGTTTGTCTCGTGTGGTGGTCAGCTGGTGCGTTTGTAACCAGTGATCGAGTCTGTTTTTGAAGCTGTTCACAGAGGGAGCTGTTATGACTTTTTCTGGAAGTCTGTTCCAATTGTACACCACACAGTTACTCAGGAAGTGATGAGCAATGTTCGTGTTTGCTGGTGTACGAGTATCTCTAATACTATAGCCTCGAGCAGATCTGAGTGGCACTTTCGGGATATATATTTTGTGTATGTCAGGCAAGTTGTAGGTGTGCGATAGAATTTTGAAGGTTTCAATCAGGTCACCACAGAGGCGTGCGGCTATCCTCCAGAGTAGTAAGGCGTAGAGCAGCTAGTCTCTCTGGTTAAGGCATCTGGGGAAGGCTTATGGGGGTTTTTGTGGCTTTTCTTTGTACACTCCCCAGTAGATTTATGTCCTTTTGAAAAGAAAAAAAAACTTTATTTCCATGTCAGCGATTAGTTTAAGGAATTTGACCTTTTCTAAGGGTCAGCTCACACAGAGACGTGATGCTGTGCGTACTATGATTCAAAATGTCCGGCCATGGAGTAATACTGGCTTTTGATGATGATTTATTTTATCGATTAAATCACAAGTAATCGGAAGTGTTGGGTTCCTATTAATAAAGAGATGTTATCAAAATCTAGCCTAGCGTTTATTTAAAACTGGGGAAGGGGACTTAGCTTTGCCCACATCTGCGCGACCAAAACGACTGCGAAGCGGGAGCGTCTGCCGCGCGGCGGACGCTGCAATGACGATTCAATGGCGCCTTGCTCCATACCTACGCGACTGACGCGAGAACTTTTTAAGGCAAAGGTTTTGCGTTGTTGGCGCTCCCGCTTCGCGTCCTGCATCCCGCGTGTTGGACGCGTAGGTTTGGCCGAAGCTGAGATAAATAATAATAGATAAGTTGTTTATAAAAAACATTTAATGTTGTTTACAACAGCAAGATAAACAGTTAGTGACATTTCTCATTTACCTACAGGCCTATCCTAATGTTACACACACATACACACCAAACAAGGAATGTTTAATAAGTAATCGACAATATTAACAGTGCTGTAGTTAGTTAAGGATTACTGTTTTGATTCTTTTTAATATTTCCGACATAAAATTTTTATAACTTTTATTGATTGTATTAATATGCAGGTTTTACCCACAAGTTAAATTTGTAACGAAACATAAAATAAAAATGAACATTTTAATAAAATCTATGAAAATGATGTACTTATGCATTGTTGTTGTTTACCTTCTGTAAGACTCCTTAATGTTTGTCTTGAGCAAATGCTATTTTGGTGTTTACCATTACGTACTTACTACAATCATTTCCATTGTAAAGATTTACAGATAAAACAGATTTATGTACAACAATTTTGTAGATAATGCAAACATGTCCACGTGTCCTAATTATAATTATGGTAAATCTCTATTTATTCCCACAAATTCATAAACACATTCATAATCATAACATAATACAATACACAGAGTATTTAGAACCGTAGACGAGTTGATCATTATTTCTTTGAATCACATTGACAGTTTTGATAAGGTAAATATTTCTAGTACTTACCTTAGCATCCCTAGTACATCTGTGTACTTACCTAAATAACTGTAGTTTGGAGATTCCAATGAATATCTTATTTTATTTGATCTTTGCCTACACCTACATACAAATCTAAGCCAAACAGGCTTAGATTAGTATACGTATATTTAAAAAAAGAGATTTTCTGTTACATAACATGCGTAATAATAATAACAGCCTCACACAGACATCAGTTGGAGAACTTTGAGAAAAGCATTTAAAAATAAATAATTACCGCCTACCTATCTATGTATACCTACTATCAACAATAATTAGGTACACTTAGGTACCACAATTGCCAATGCCAAAATATCCAAGCAACAATCTTTAGTGAAAACAAATTGTGTTGGTTCAACAATAATTAGGTACACTTAGGTACCACAATTGCCAATGCCAAAATATCCAAGCAACAATCTTTAGTGAAAACAAATTGTGTTGGTTCTTGCTTACCTTACTTAATAAATAAAGGCACTTAGTATGTATGTACATAATTATGTACCTAGGTACGTCGCGGCGTCGTCGTCAAAGCTCCATGTCACCACTCGGCGTCAGTCTGGTCTAGCATAAGGTCCAGTCCAGATATGCTTAGTGAGACGCTAAAGCACGTGTGGTGTACAGCTGTACCTGGTGACATACATGCCACTGAGTGAGTGAGAGTAGGCAGTGGTTGTAGTATTGGTCAGGCGTGTGGGTGTGTTGCAGATAGCGGGTTCGTGGTGCTGCAGGGGACCACGTACTGGACGGACCTGTTCGTGCGGCACTTCCTGTTCCAGGAGGAGCAGGCCATCGACTGCGACGACCTACTGTTCTTCGTGCGCAAGCGCCACGTCAAGGGCTCCTCGCGGTATCTACCCAAGTACGAGGTCAGTCCTGCCTGTCCTGCTAGCGAGCGTACACCCACACCGCACCTGGGTGGCACAGGCCTCTGCTCTGCTGCATCCTTCTAACCGCTCTTATGCCTCCCTCATCCAGTATTGCGCCTATTTCAACGATGTCTGACGATAGTCGCCTACCAACAGCATCATGATATAGATGAACTGGTTGCACGAAGCACTAGACTAGGAAGCAGGCACAGGTAGACCCCTGTGCGTGTGCATACACCACACCCAGTACTTATGATGATGATGATCTCCTGCAATGTGTATAAAAGCCCAGCCAATTGTAGGTTTGATAAAGATTGATTGTACATTGTTCAATTACCCTCGATTAATTGGTATGTGAGTGGTATTCGACGTTAATGGCTTTATTACTCAGTTTCTCACTCGTTTTATTATGTACTTTCTCATTGTTTTGTACATTTAAATGTACTCTAGTGCTGAGATAACAAATATCGGAATTATGTATGTTAAATAAAAAAAAATAACCAGCTTTAAAAAAAAAGAGGTTCTAAACTAGCCTGTACCTATATTTTTTTGTGTGTATGTGTCACTTGATATCTCCGCCTATGGCTAACCTATTTTGGTGATTCTTTAACTATTGTATAAGTAGATAATGATTTCGAGGTGGTCCCATACAAAAACATATCCGAGACTATTTAAATTCATCCTGTAAAACTTAAATAAAAATACTTAACTATTTGTGAGAAATCAGGAAAAGCCACAGAAATAGTTGATCATACATTCGCCAATCGTTTATGATGATTCTATCGTTGTTAAAGATTTAAAGGGGTTCTTTAACAGTTTGATTCTCAAGGAATTGCAATATGTGCCAGACTTATGTAAAACATCATGACATAATATTTTGAGAATCACTGGTAACTAATGGTTTCCATGGTAACGGTCGTAAACAGTGCGCGTGAATTACTTTCATAATGGTGTCATCCATGAAACCACTGACCCCCATTATACAACTGCTGGACTAAATATTTTAAACGAAATGACGTTGTTTTAATTGCCGATTCAAGACGTATCTCTCGAACGTCTTTGGTATTTAAATTGACATGTCTTGTTAATATGTTTGTTGTGTTGTTTTGGTACATTTCTCATATTTCCATGGCCGCTCATGGAAGCGCTTAGCGCCAACGTATTTCGCTACAATGAATATTCATGATATTCGGGAATTTTATTTTTTTAACACGCCAAATGATGATCTAAAAAGATTGATTGGATCGGAATTGATAGACTGCCTGTTATGTATCAAGCAAATCTCAGAAACTAGGTACATATAAATCAATAAATATTTCTCTAAACGTCAGATCTACATAGGCAAAAAGTGGCGTGGTCCTGCAAAGTGAGTCAGTCAGTTTTCCACTCCATATGGACATGAGATTGGGTAGTAGCAGTAGTAGGTTAGGCAGTCAGTAGATGCCTGCACACGCGTAAGTGTACTCGTACCTGCTGTGACTGAGAGAAGGCTATTGTCACCTCTTGTGCTACTATACACTCATTTATAATTGTTACAAAATAGATTGAGTTTTTATCTGTTTAAGAATATTAATCCTATTAATTCCATACTGTATATTAATACAAATATAATCATGGTGTAGGTACATTATTTTATTTATTGAAGGCATACATTTTGTTCATGATTTCTATCACAAATGCCAATATTTTCCGAACACCTAACTATCAGGTACCTATTCTACTTAGGTAGTTATTCAGTTCTAATTACAATATTATATTCTCTCCAACTCAGTGTATAAATAAAGTATCCGAAGAAATATACTATACTGTAGATTCCTTTCGTAGATGTAGGTATGTATGTAAGTGAAAAAGTAGAAGGCTAAGAGCCTGTGCCGTGCAGCAGGCGGTCCGAGCGACGCGACGACGTGCCTGAGCGACTCGCTTCGACTACTCCTAGTTTAGCACCATTTGGATGAACATTTTCTATCAGACATCTTTGGGAATACAAAACCTATTATGCGCTAACAAACAGTCATCTATGTACTTCATTTACGAACAATACAAAAATATTATTTCTTAGAGTAGGCGATTACACCAACGCGCTGGCGGCGTGGCGGCGCGGCGGCGGCGCGACACTCAAACAAGAATCAAATCACAGCTCGCTCGCTAGTAAATATGTCTTCTAGTTAGATCCACGATTAATTGTTCTCAATAACCACTTATAAAATATACAAATTACAAAACAAAACTTACAACAACGGTTCTCAATTAGGGCACATGCGATCCAAAATCGTCCTCTGTCGAGTGAAATTCAATTCCTTTCCAATTTGAAGGATGAAAGCATCAGGGCATCGCCACCACTTTGAAAAGTTCCTTATCGGGTATTAGCAGACGGCACTAGCACGCGCACAGGTCTCACAATATGTCCGCTGAGTCGTGTATCGTTGCAGACCGACGTGGAGGTGTTCCGCAAGGACTCCAAGAAGCTGCCCATCGGCGACCCCGAGATCGACTGGGAGGAAACCGTCTACCTGAACCTGATCGTACATCAGTTCGAGTACACCGTGACGCTCGCCATCTGCACGCGCACCAGCCCCAAGGAGCTGCAGGTGCTGCGCCGTCACTCGCAGAAGGTGAGTCAGACGTGCTGCGGCGTCGGCGGCGGCGCCCGCGCTGGAGGCCGTCACTAGCTGAGCCGCGAGAAGAGCTTCGTGCGCGGCCAGGGCAGCGGCCAGTCGTACCGGCGCGGCACCGGTCCGCGCACGTTGCGCTCCAGGTACGCGAACAGCAGGTACCACCACTCGCGCTGGATCATGTGCGCGCCGTAGGCGGGGCCGGAGGCGCGGTGCGGCGTCGCCAGCAACGAGTGGAAAGTCCAGAAGAGTCGCGTCGTTATGTAGTACGCTATCACCACGTCCACCGTGTAGTGGCCATGCGCCAGCAGCACGAACATCACGCCCAGCAGCGCAGAGCCCCACAGCGCCCAGTGCACGGGCCACAGCCGCCGCGGAGAGTACTCCGCCACCACCAGGTAGGACAGCACCAGCACCATCGTGTGCCCCGAGTAGATGTAGTCTCCGCAGTAGGTGTGCTTGCCGTTGATGGACAGGCCGAAGCCGGAGATGAGGTAGAAGGTGTGTCGCAGCACGAGTAGCGGCGAGGTGTCGTTGGACTTGGGGCTGCAGAAGTAGGTGGCGCTGGAGACCGGCAGCACGGTCACGAACATGGTCACCGACCGGTACAGGTACAGCAGGCCGATGATGAAGAACAGCCGACGCGACACGATGAAGCGGTGCTTGTGGAACACGACCACCAGCATGGCGGTCGTCGTGGAAGCCATGATCATGTACTCGGAGACGGCAAGGGCCCAGTCGCGCGGTGCCACGTTGTCGAGCACGATGTCGTTGAGCGGCGCACTGGTGTTGCGGTCCGGCAGCCGCTCGTGCACCAGCGACAGCGACATCATATTGACGCATACGCAGCAGAAAAGAAAGAAGAAGGAGAGGATCGTCTTCCAGATCTCCTTGGGGTAGCGATCCTCGCGCGCGCCCGCCGGGATCTCGACGGTGAACTCGGGTGGTAGGCGCTGCGGCGAGTGGTCGCGGTCGGGGTCCGACTCGTCCGCCAACGCGGGCGCGCCAACCTTGGCGCCGCGCGCCAGCAGCGGCTGACGCTGCATCAGTTCCGACTGGTTGGGCATGGCTGCCGGCGGGGGCGGGGGCGGCGGGACGCGGGCCAGGGGGGAGGCGGGCCGCGAGCGGGACGCGTTGTTGTTCAGGTCATTGGGCGAGAGGCGCGCCTCGAAGTTGATGCCCTTGATGTCTTCGCGCGCGGTGTCGCTCGCTATATCCGCATCGCAGAGCGGCAGAGACGGGGGCGGCGCGGGCGCGGCGGTGGCGGGGCGCGGCGGGTCGTGCGCGAGGTACGCCCGCACGGAGGCCACCAGTGGCTCCGCCAACTGGATCTGCTTGGGCGGCGAGGGCTCCTGCTCCGGTCCCCGCACAGAGATCGTCATCCAATCACCATTGCCTTGGATTGAACCTGAAACGTAGAAAAAATTTGGTTAGTACTATGCTTCTACTTGCTGATACGAGGACATGTCACTGGATGATTAATCTGACTGTCGCGCCGCCTCGCCGCCGCCGCGCCACGCTGTGTGCTCAAGTGCTCAGTGCTGGAGCACCTCTATAAAGTGGATACCGTAACTCTCGTTTCAATTCGATTAGACAATGTTTGTAAATAAGCCTTCTTATCTCATTAATTGACGACCGATGTGGCGCGGTGGGCAAAGTCTGCCTGCGACGCAGGAGGTTGCGGGTTCGATTCCCGCCTCAGGACAAATGTGTGTACGATCTGCAGACATTTGTTCAGGGTGTTCTGGTCGTTTTCTATGTGTAATAAAAAATATCTATCTATGTATTGTATTATAATATTAAGTATATCAGTTATCTAGTACCCATAACACAAGCTCTGCTTACCTTGGGGCTAGATAATGCTGTCTGAATTGTCCAGCATTATTTATTTATTTATTAATAAGTAACCGAAAATAATAAAGGTACAGTGCGCGTCAGAATTAAGTATCCTCCCCTATCTCATTGTATGTGGGTTCAAATCCTGCCGCCAATCGTTGGAGATACTACATGTTTTTTTATAATTTTCTATTTTCTTTTGATATTTTTGACGTTTCCAACAAAAATTCTGACAACCTGAACAAGAACTGAAACAAAAGTTCTGTACTATTAAAATGCAATTTTTGTATATGTTGTAATTTTATTTCATTTTTATTTGGTACCTAACCTTACTTAAAATTCGAGGAGTTCCATACATAACATTGGCCCTGCGGCAGTAACAGGCAAATTAATACAAGACGAGAGTGACAGGGTCCGAATCTCGTGAGCTGATTTTCGTTTTTTTTATCAAATGCTATCTATTTTCGTTGCATTATGTAAGATTTTTAATTGATATTATTTTTTATGGGCTTAATGGCAAGTTAATGAAAAAAACAAATGATTAAAATTAAAACAAAAATATAAACGTCTACAACATTTATACAATATAATTATACTAAGTATAAAACTATGGTATGATGTAAATGATGTAACGAAATAATAGTTTTAATAAAAAACACTCAAAACTCGGAGATACGCACAAAGCAAACCACACGAAATAAGACGAGTGACAATTAATATTTTGTTCGCTAGCTACAAACGACAAAGTCAAACACCACCCGCATCCATGAAATAAAAATAATAATGATAAGATTTGGCGTTCAAACTAGGGACTAATTAGACCGATAGACAAAATTGAACACATTGTTCCAACAGCTAAATAGCTCAGTTGATTTATTGTCGAGTATTCGAGTCTCCATATTATATTGGGTGGGTGGTTCGATCCTCAGCAGCTTTCTATCTAAGTTTTTGCATTTGAAAATTAGTTGCAACCGAATAGAAGTTACAAAATATTTTGTAGACAAGAGGGATACTAAATTCTGACGCGCACTGTACCTCTAACTAACTACCTTGTTTGTCTTTGCAACACTGTTAGTCAAAGAATTACCTAATAAGTAGGTGCCTAATGCTAATATAAAAAAATATTGAACAGTTTTCGTTTTGAGTTATGCGATCGTTAGTAGGTAACTATATCTACCTAAGCTACCTACTAAGGTATTAGTGTTTGGTAATCAAACAAGGTAAGTACCTATGTACGTAACGAAAGTGCAACCTATATACCTAGGTAGTAGGTAAGTAGTTATATGGCAACCTAGGAAGGTATTTTGCCAACTCACTTTATTAGGTACCTAGGTAAGTACAGGTTTACATTGGTAACGTTAATCAGCGTTTATTTACTTAGCCTCCTCCAATCTTCGTCAAGTCGAAGTTATACAATATTATCTATATTGTACCGTGATTGTAAACAATGTTTTTTTTTGGTTGTTTTGATATAAGTACACGTATAAATAAGTAGGTAAACAATAAATGTTTACAAATTATTATTGGACAGGAGATAGGTAGGTACCAATCCAGATTAGGTACATATCTGGATAGCAATCATTTTCTAGAATATTCCTTAGTGTCAGCTAGTGATCAGATCAACAAAGAGCGGAGTTTCGGTTCGGCGACCGCGGCGCGGCGCACGCAATTGCCTGCCGAGCGGCGCCCCGCCGCCCCCCGCACGGCAGATGATAACAATTAGCGGCTGGCGAGCAAGGGCGCCCCGACGGCGGCGGCGGCGCGCGGCCCCACAGAATGCGCTCCGTAAACAACAATCATGGAGCGCGGGGTTCGCTCGCTCGGCCGCTTTCCCAATGAAGCGTGGCCGGCGAGACTCACACTCACCCGATCAATGTGCTCGTTGCTCGCCGCGAACGCGGGGCACATCGATTCGCGTGTTGCTGTCACAATCACAACTGTCCGATAGAAAACCGCGCCGGGGCGGCCGCGCTCGCTGCCCGTGCACGACCACACAGACACTCACGTAAATTGAGGTCGAAATGGAAACCAATATCCACAGCACAGACACTTCGCCACTCCAAGAGCGCCGCGCTTTCTTCTCGTTGGAGCTTTAGGGCACTACGCGGACATAGCTCATAAAACTCCGTAGCGATTAGAACGATATTTTATTTTGTTCTCGCAGCTTACGTGCGAGCGTCCAATGTGTCGACCGCGAACAAGCGTACTAGAAAAGATGTAGCGCCGGTTGGCTGCGGTCCGAAAGCGCTCGGGAGTAGTCGGGCTCGGTCGGCGGCGCTCGGCTCAATGGAAACCTATTGGAAGCAATAACGTACAGATGACGTCACAAGCGGGGCCGCCCCCTGCCCCGTCCCCCGGCTCGGTGCGCCCGCACTCGCCGCACGCAGCCCTCACGTCACTTCACCTCTCCTCACCCCGTCATGTCACCCACCCAGCCTGAGCCATACTGAATGGGGACCATGCTTTGCTTTGCTTGGATTTCCTTTTTTTACTATACTAGATATGTACCTATGTATGTACCTAATCATAATTATCGAGTTTAGGATTCTAACTCGATGAATGTAATGTAATGTTAATGCTTGTTTTGTTGGATCGACACCGCAAGTTCCTAGTACGTACTTTCAGATGATGCAACTTTCATTAAGCATTGTTCAGGATTCGAGAGAGATGGTGGAGACTGGAACAAAAAGCGGTGCGTTTTCCTTCATCCAGCAACTTTACTGTAGCGCACACCATTCTGATAGATCGGTAGGTTAGTTACAAGACTAGGAGTATGTCTAGATTCCAGTTAGGAGAATGCCTTCATGCGCGAGTGTTCTCTACGACCAACAGATTATTCACAGGCTTGAACAAACTCAAGTGACTCGAGGAAAGTTATCCAAATAGCTGAATGGTTCTATGACACTTTCTATTGTATTCTTAATACCTAACTTAACACTAATAGGGTACCTATAATGAACTCATTCAAATAGGTAAGGTGGCTTTTACAACATGCGTCGGTTACGAATTACGAATCTGGCGTTAGTAGGTAGGTATTTAATATTTTTGAAAGCAATACGCTAATGAGAATTGTTATTAAAATACTTATCATTTGTCAGTCATACTACTATAGGTACGTATGAACCAGCCGATGTCTGAAAGGTACCTACTAGGTTGGTATTGGTACTACTGGTAGTTTTAAAGACAGTTGGTTGAAGTCGCGTGTTTATGCGTACGTAGGTATTTTGTAACGTTGGTACCTAAGTAGGTAGGTATACGCATACCTACCTATCTATCTTATGTTTTGTATGATTACACTAAAAAAAAATACGGCCGACAAAGCTTCAAAATCCCTTTGTCGATTTTTTTTGTGATTCTGACAAGGCTTTTACACCGTACAGCAATATCGCAATAAATCTATGAAAGTAGAATGTATACGCACAAAGTAGAGATAGCTTTACAACAGAAATACAAGAAACAAGAACAACTACATAATAGATTACGAAAGGTAGGCAAATCATTTATGGGCAATTGCGTACGCTTCTAACAAGCTTCCATCTGAAGCAACTGAGCTCCCTATTCGTAAATTTACGTTAGTAAATAAACAGCACATAAAACTAAATCTTATCAAGAAAGCCTTTTATTCCTAGAGGATTATATCAATGATGATGAGTTCAGATGTCGCCCAGTCTGCACCGACGACAATAGTAGATATTATAAGGGAAATAATGTTAGCTTAGTTAGTTTTATATAAATATTGACTTGTATGTTAATCACATTATATTTAGACTTAGATAGGCAAATTATATTGTATAACATTTTATGTGTTATATAAACTAACTAGTGGTTTATTTTTAGATTCTTCCACTATAGTGGCCAAAAATTTAAGCGAACAAAATCAATAACATTTTGTTTCTTATTTGATAATAATTCCTATTCATTAAGCTGTTTATGTATAAAATTTAACCTGTCTAAGTGCTTATTTTGTAAGCCTAAAGAAATAAAGTAACTAAATTTAGAGCTACATGCAGCCAGGTTACATAGATGGTTAAATAACACACATTGCATTTCTGTCTAACTACGACAGATATCAAAATAATTTAAACGCCACTATATATATATATATGTATAGTCAAGACGAAATAAATAATGCTGGACAATTCACATTATCTAGCCCGAAGCTAAGCAGAGCTTGTGTTATGGGTACTACTAGATGACTAATATACAACATCTCAAATCAACAAGGAATGTCACTTGCTTAAAAATACACGGCAACAGATTGAATGTTAGCCCTCTTACGCACTAGCGGTCAACCGCGCGGCAAGCCGCTTTCCTAGTGGTTACTAAGCAACCGCTTGTGATTGTGCGTGCGCACTAAATACACGGCAACAGATTGAATGTTAGCCCTCTTACGCACTAGCGGTCAACCGCGCGGCAAGCCGCTTTCCTAGTGGTTACTAAGCAACCGCTTGTGATTGTGCGTGCGCACTAAATACACGGCAACAGATTGAATGTTAGCCCTCTTACGCACTAGCGGTCAACCGCGCGGCAAGCCGCTTTCCTAGTGGTTACTAAGCAACCGCTTGTGATTGTGCGTGCGCACTAAATTGCCACAAAATTTCAAACAAAATTTGAACCGCGGCGGCTACCCGCTAGGCCGTTCCTGGCTTATGGTTAAGTATATGCGGTTTGTTTACAAACATTTACTTAAATCAAATTCGTTTGGAGTAACATAAAGCATCGTTCGTGGATGTAGAGAACATTGATGATGATGCTATGGTCTCAGTGCTCAGCATCATCATCATCACCGCCCGCTGAGTGCGAACCGCATGCGTGAACATAACATAATCTAATGCACATTCATATTCATAGAATGCAACATCCTACTGCGCAGTGTTGCCAGATCAAAATTTCAAAATCCAGGAAATAAGAACAATAAAACCAGGAGAACTATCCGATAAATCAGGAGATCAATAAAATATTAATTTTCATACATTGTACTGTTCATTTTTGTTGACATTTTATCGGTTATTTTAAAATCAAAACAATTTTGATGTTTTAGCATGTTTTTAGTTCTCAAGACTCCGGCAATAACTCTGGTGCTCAATTTATTTCTCAATTTGGTCTTTGTTAAATTAATTTGTGAAAATAGTCTTTCCACAGTGGCGTTTGAGTGCGGTAAGCACATTAAATTTGTAACGAAGTCACATAAATTCGAGAACATCTCAGTTTTCCATGTTGGAAACGATTTTCCAAAAAACACGAAAAATCGGCGACCATAAGAGCTTATTGTAAAACACTCTTATTGTTTTTAATTATGGTATGATATAGAGTGTTAATTCCTTAAACTTATGTTATTTTAGAAATAAGTAGTTCAGTCAGAAGACTGATACGTTCGTTTTTACGCATAGTTCATACATTTGCATTGTAATTTCACATTTATTTCAAAACACAAATATCAGGAGATTATCTAATAAAATCAGTAGATCAGGAGAATCTTAGAAAAATCAGGAAATCTCCTGGAAAATCAGGAGATCTGGCAACGCTGCTACTGCGAGACACCAGAAATAGCATCCTATATTTCCGTAGGCGTTGCTTTAAAATAAAATAAACAATAAATATTTTTAAGCTTACGCGATCTGAACACATAATTATTAATACTATTTAACGGGTATTTATCGCGTTTATTTACCTATTTTTCCCAACGTTTCGACAGGTTTACACACTGCCGTGGTCACGGGATGACTGGAGTACTAAACAAGGCACATACCAAAGTCAAAGGCAACGTTTTGGTGAATTCTCGTTGTGATTATAATACATCACTACACTACAATACACTAATAAGTATGCGGGTATTATTAGTGAGTGTGGGAAGCAGGTGAAATGGAATGGAGTCCTCACAAAACATCATCTTGTAGGCATAGAATGTAAACAAAAGCGGGGGTCGGGTAGCGACTCTGGCTCGGGCTCGGGATACATACTGTAGGTGGCGGCTGGCGAGGACCTTGGGCCGTGACTTCGGGGTGCTGGTTGTTATAAACTCCCGAATGTTTCTGTAAAAAGCTATGGCTCTGGCCGGGGCTCACACAAATACGAGCCGAAACATTCTTTATTTTAATGTAATATACACTAAACTTGTTTGTGAAGCAGCCGAATCAATCTCAAATGTTTAGTTATTTCTAATGCATCACGTACGATTGTACGATTGCCTTGGAAGATGAAAATTGCAAGAGATCATTTGGTGTTCGTTTACCTCGGGTATCCGGCCCTGGCATTTGTAGTAAGTAAATAACAATAAAATAAGAGGAGGTACATAGGAGATAGGGAGATTAGATAGAACAGAAAAGTCTGTTCTGTGAGAACACCGACATCTTGATATAGGTTAGTATGTACAAGGAGAAGGGAGAGGCCTTATCAGGTTAATATGATTTAGTGTTGTGGTTTGAACGTTGAAGTACTACCTCTCCTATTATCTGTTATTGATTGCATATCTCACTTACACGAATAACAGGTATTTGATACCATTTTCGTGCAAATTATGTAATCTGTTCTAGTAGGTAGTAATATTGATAAGGTTTGTGTTTGATTGATTTGTAAGGTATGACCTTACAAATCAATAGTCATAACATAACTATTGTAGGACTTGCTGGTCGTTGTTTCTCGTACGTAAGCGTGCGAGCACCCGGCACACGTGTGCCGTACGCCGGAAGAGCTCTTGGCGAAAACGGAAAGAGGAAAGGGAGTTCTTTGCCCAGCTGTGGGATCAAACAGGCTAATAATTAAAGGATTGATCTGTTTATCAGGTTTACGCATCTCCGAGTCGGCGGAAGATGGACACGAAAGGAGATGGTGAGGAGATGACCTACCCGCACATCTGCTTCATGGTCGACAACTTCGACGAGGTGATGTACCACACCACACCACTCCACACCACACCATGACCACTCATATCATACCACACTTCGACACAAGCTATTGAACACGTTGCAAGCTTACCTACCAAACTCTACGTTAATATAGCTGCACTTGCTTCATACAAAGAAACGTTGAGTTATTCGTATTCATTACAAACAATAAAAAGGCATTTTACTATGATATACATGAAATTAGTTGTCTTGTCACGGACCTCTCATATCTTATCAGTGCAAATTCAAAGATTCAGATAACGTGATATCTCTAACACTCGGAGCTTCAATAAGTAACTTAAGTATATTCTCGATTTGACACATAACAAAAAAAAATCAGCTCAGTTAACTCAGGTAACGGTATGGCCCCTCGCTTCCGTTTAGTGAATTAATTAAAAATAAACTTCACATCACAGAGACATGGTTATGGGCAATTTGAATAAGGCGGTCGATAAATCATCGGATTTTGTATACTAGGTAGAATACTCTTCATACTAAATGTTTTGGAAGGGTTTTGAATATACGTGTATGTGTGGACTTGGGACTGAGGCCATTTGTATAGAACAAACAAGACTAGGCGAGGTGACGGTGGGCGGAACTGCTAAATGCTAATAAAAGTCTAATTATGCGATATAAAGTTTCCTTGGTTTCCTTGGGTGAGGGAACACTAATAGATAGATCACACACTAAACCATACAACGTATGTATGTATGTGCAAAAGTACTAGTACTAGTAGTAGTTTCTAGGTGAGAAACTATGTGCAAAAGACTAGCAAGTGCTAACTATGCTCTATTCAAATTAAAACGTGGTTATTTGCTCCTACTCCTTGCAAAACGAACGCAGGTATGCGCGCTCCACTGCATAGAATGACAACAGCATAATATAATAAGTAGGTACTTCTCTGAAACTGATCCTTTTGCTGCTTCACCTGCTCTGTTTAAGAAAGCCATCAACCATATCTTATCATCTGATATTACATAAAATAAAAACCATTGTACTATTAACTACATATTATTAACACAATGTTCTTTATGTGCAAATTACAAGATCTGTTATAACAAGTTTAATGATTGTCAAATGTCAAATGTTCACTATCACCACCCCTTTCTATAGTAACTTGCGGATAACGGGGTTGGTTCACTTCTAGAAATAAGTTTATTCAAGTTTTTATTGTTAATATTTAAGTGTTACTGTTTGTTATCCCTAAGAAAATGAAATAAAATAAAACCTGTGGTGACTAAAAAAAGTTGGTGTCAGTGTACCCATATTAAGCTTCTTAATTTGGGTGGCTCATTCAAAATATTATTAGATAAACTACATGGAATAGGTATCCGCGGTATAACACACGCCTGGTTCGAGTCTTACCTACATAACCGAGTACAATACGTAGAGATAGAACATTTTAACGAAAAAACAGGGAAGATTGACATGGTTAGATCAAATACGGTGCAGATTAACAACTCAATACCCCAAGGCAGTGTCCTTGGATGTATTCTTTTCTTAATTTATATAAATGAATTACCGAAGTGTATAACTCAATCGTGTATTTTATTTGCTGACGATATTTCAATATTGACATCTTGCAAAAATGACATTAATTTAAATATAAATCTGACCGACATCTTTAATATTATTACTAAATGGATGACTGACCATAACCTTGAAATTAATTATAAGAAAACTAAAATTATGCAATTTAGACCATACCAAAAACCTCCGCTTGACATACATTTGACATACAATAATACTAAAATAGAATGCGTTGACACATTTACCTTATTAGGATTAGATATTGACACGAACATAAACTGGAAAAGCCATATAAAAAAAATCAAATCCAAATTGTCTTCTTTCTCGTATGCTTTGATTGAACTCCGAAAAGCGACAGACCTTAAAACGAGTTTGGCCGCGTACTACGCATACGCATATTCTTGGATCCGCTACGGAATTATACTATGGGGAAATAGCGTAGACGCAAACGAACTTTTCATCTCTCTCTTAGAAATATGCAAATTTGTAAGGAATAACCCATTTTTTTTCCAAAAAATAAATGACCAGCCTCGCCGATACCAAACTAGATACAAACACAACCTTGTCATGCCCGCATCAAAATTAAAAATCCACCAATCCTCCCCCAACTCGATGGCGGTAAAAATTTACAACACTTTACCAGAAAAACTAAAAAGTATAGAAAAAAATGACATGTTTGAATCCAAATTAAAAGCGATACTCATAAAAAAATGTTTTTACGAACTTGACGATTTCTTCAATGATAAATTTAGCGACTCGTAATCTTTAATAGGTATTGAATGCATTAATAATAAGTAAGTACATCATAAGTAGAAAGGCATGAAACCTGGTCTGTCTTCCATTGCAACACCCTAAATGGGTACATACTGTGAACATTTTATGAACACTCGCCTAACTACTAAGACCTGACTGTATGAATGCAATAAATAAAATACTGAAATACTGAAGCTATGCTATAACGGCATGGGGAAATAGTGCTGTGGTAAGCAAGGTTTTGATTTGCCGGAAAAGGGCCATTAGAATAATTTGCGGACTACATAGAAGAATGTCAGCTAAGAAATATAAAATTATGACTGGCTGATGTGGTATCACTCTATATTTATAAAAGTTTTTCAGAAATACATAGCATTAAAGAAAACTATTTGCAAAAAACAAACTCATAATTATAATGTACGAAATAGAAAAACGTGAAACCAACCAACGCAACGGTATAACGTCTTGCGAAGGTACAAAAGCAGGGAGAATTTATTAAAATACAATTATATAGCAAAGTATCAATCACCGACATTGACAATTTTGAACATTTCAAACTTATAACTAAAAATTTCTTTGAAAGCCATTCTTTTTCTAGTATTAATGAATTAATGTGTACCTACTGTAGCAATATATTGAAATTTTATATTTATTGAAAACCTCTTAACGACATAAAAAAGAAATGAAATGAAATTATTTGAATTATTATTATGAATATTATGAAATATACAGGGTTATTTTTAAATTAGTGGCAATACGTGAGCTGCAGGTTCAGCCCATCATCACTAACACGTTTGTGAAGACGCCAGGTCTTAATTCTTAATTTTGGTATTGGTAATGGGTACCCCCGCAATTCAATAATCGTTCATTAGAGAGGTTTTATTTGAAACTCAACTTAAAAACAACACTGCCCTTAATTAACAGAAGATATGAGAGTGAAAGATTGGTCTTAAGTAACTCGTTGGGTTCCAGGCAAAGATGTGTTTTCATTTAGTATCAGAGGTGACTTATATTTTTTTTTAGAATTTATACTTGGCGCCTTCACGAACGTGTTTGTGATGATGGGCAGGACCTGCAGTTCACGTATTGTCACTAATTTACCAATAACCCTGTATATTGTGTATACTGTTAATTATTTTAAATAAAAATATTTTGAAAAATAAATTATTAATATAGATTGTATATACTGTTAAATTAAATTAAATATTCTTGAATGTGGTTTGTACAACGTGACTTGCCTTGTATAACTTGCAATGTTATAATGGTTAATAAATACAAACATACTGCCTATAAATCGTTTATAAACAACAAAGAAGACTATGTGATGGTGTGCGGAACTGCCTAGAAATCGTTTATATAGAACAAACAAGACTAGGTGACGGTGTGCGTAACTGCCTATAAATCGTTTATATACAACAAACAAGACTAGGTTACGGTGTGCGGAATTGCCTATAAATCGTTTATATACAACAAACAAGACCAGGTGACGGTGTGCGGAACTGCCTTTAAATCAGATATCAAAGGTCATAAGCTCACATGCCTTATGTTAAGATGACTAATTTATATACAAGTTTTTACTTATTTAAAATGCAACACAAGCTTAAGCTGTCTTGATTCGGAAAGCAATTATAATTGTATTTTGTTGAGCGGTTTGCTATTTGTTCTGTCCCTTAAAAAATGTCACCAGCTTGATCACTTGTGTCTACAACGCGTATTATAAATATGTGAACGTGCTATTGAGGCTATACAAAGGTGAGCTAATGTTGGTAATTAGCTCGTCAAACTGAAACGAAAGATATGTTATTTAAAAAAATTAAACATCAAATGCGAGCCGGACTCGCGCAGCGAGGTTTCCGTAACTAAGACATTATTTTTAATTATACAGGGTGACTGGAACTCAACGCGCCATAGCGAATTCGCATAAAGTGAAGGTTATTTGCTAATTATTGGACCTTTTCCTAGCTGAAGTTTCATAGTTTTGGTAATAATATGGCAATTTTATAAAATTCGATTCTTTTCGAAAAAAATTAAGAATAAACTAAAATACTGGCTCGTGGAGAAGACATTCTACACCTACGACGAGGTTTTTACACGATCAATAATGTGTGATCATTTCTATTTATTTAAATTAGCTTAATACCAATCAACCATCTGTACAAACATGTGTTATTGGTCGGCAGGTAGCAAATGCCTCGGCATTAAGCATACCCTTTGTACCTTAGTGCAGTAAAGTTTTAAATAAATAAACAAATAATATTATTATTATTTTTTTTGTAAAAAATAACTACACTTGCGAGCTATAAACTGAAATCACTTCATCGCTGGTTTTTGCAGACCATATTTTACAGTTTCCATGCAATAAACTGTAGGTTGTGGTATATTATTTTAAAGATAATTTTATTAGCTTTCAAACTCTTTCGATATCATAGCGAAAAAAATGTTCATCATATGTCAAGGAACGTGAAAACAAAAGACATAAATTTTTGGAACGAAACATCATTTTTTCAAACTCCAGAATCCCTATAAAAACTGGGAATTTATGCAATTTTGTCACCAGTCCAATATATCACGTCACTCAAAATACTGGAATTACAAGAAAATGGAAACCACACCAGTAGAAGCCGCTCAAATCGTCACCCTAATCCAACAAGGGTTCTCTCAGCGTACGTACGCTCGACAGCTTCATCTGAGCCAGTTCTGTGTCTCCAAAGTATACAAGAGGTTTAGAGAGACTGGAAACTTAGTCCGAAGACCAGGATCTGGACGACAGCGATGCACTTCGGCGAGAGATGACCGATTTATTGTCAGCACTTCTCTCCGAAATCGACATCTAACCGGCGTTGACGTCCAGCGGGAGGTCGGAGAAGTTCGAGGGAGAACTGTCAGCGAGTGGACAGTGAGGCGAAGACTCAAAGACGCTAACTTGACCCCAAAAAGGCCAGCAACGGGACCCAAATTGTCTACAGCCCACCGACAAGCCCGACTTCAGTTTGCTCGTGATCACTTAGATTGGGATATACAGCAATGGAGCCGAGTTTTGTTCGCGGACGAGACTAGGATGTGCCTGCATGACAGCGACCGTCGACGGAGAGTCTACAGGAGACCGGGAGAGCGATACGCACAATACTGTATAGCGCAAACAGTGGCATATGGGGTGGGTCTTGTATGATGTGGGCGGGGATTTCAATTGAAGCTAAAACGGAGCTGGTATTCGTACCCGGTGGAGGTCGGGGAGGAGGACTAACCGCAGAAAGGTATATCAACGACATTCTGCTGGGCCATGTACTCCCTTACGCCGGGTTTATTAGCGAAAATTTCCTGCTAATGCACGACAATGCCCGCTGCCACACCGCTCGTGCGACTAGACAGTACCTGGAAGAAGTCGGGATTCCCACAATAGACTGGCCAGCCGTCAGCCCTGACATGAACCCTATCGAACACCTGTGGGACGAGCTGAAAAGGCGGGTACGAGGAAGATCTCCAGCTCCGGCGTCAATAGAAGACCTAAAAGCTGCTCTTATCGAAGAGTGGCAGGAAATTCCACAGGATTCCATCAGGAAACTCATTAAGTCAATGAAAAGCCGTTTACAAGCAGTCATTAGGGCCAGGGGGGGCAATACAAAATATTAAGCGGGATATAACAAAGATTTTAAATAAAAATTTGATATTTTCATATTAGGTACCTATTTCTTATTAATTTAAACATCCACAACTTCGACCTATTGTAATAATTCACTAAATGAAGGTAAGAAACTTAATTAAATTTAAATAATTTTACCATTCGAAAGCTAGCAAAATTTCTTTTCAAATGGTATACACCAATCTGCAGTTTATTCCATGGAAACTGTAAAATATGGTCTGCAGAAACCAGCGATGAAGTGATTCCAGTTTATAGCTCGCAAGTGTAGATTACTTATCTACCTATATCTATATAGATAATAATTAACGTCCGTTTAAAAAGTCCGGAAAGGTCGAAAATAGTAGATAAGTACTTCAACCCAGATTTTTATTTAACGCGGTACCATTATGTTTTTTTTTGTTTGTATTTGATATCAAGCACATTGGTGAAGAGCTTAGCAGACTCATAGAAACATTGTATTTACATAATTATGTATACGTTTTGGACATTGTATCTATTATCGTAGTGGAGTCTCTGAACGGAAGCCAACATGCATGGCAGTATCTACAGACGGCGCGGCAGTCTGAGAGAGTACTAATACCTACCTTAATTCAGCAAAGTCAAGTGAATAAGCCTCAATGGTGCTGATCTCTTGACTCCTACACGAGTTATGGTTCGCGCACAGATTACAGAATGTTGTGGGTTAGATAGAGGCGATTTGTGTCAGCTCTTTTGGTTTCTAAACTGTTCGCTATCCAAGTATAAGGACCGTACCCATCATGCCTTGCGCAAAGCACTGAGCGCAGCAAGGGATGTGCGTGTGCGGCATAGGGCAATGACTGATCATTGCTTCGACCGCTGATTGGTCGACGAATTTGAAACGATCGCTTGTCACGGTGACCTTGTGGGCAATTCGTTACAGCAGAGCTCAGTCAGTATTGCTGAAGAAGATTTATCAAATATTAGCAACATTTATTTAGTGTTAGAGAGTGTTGGCAAAATCCGTCATGTTATTTGTGTTTGGTGGGTGACCTGCGCTGCGTGGGACAGTGACAACGGAAAAGGACACGACTCGCACAGTCGCACCGCACTTGACCGCGATTCCGAATTGGTCGATGAACGCGTGGGATACTCAGCGTCACAAGTAGCTTCTTTATTTATAACATTCGTTTCCGAATGCGCGCCCGCGCCGACACACCACACCTTTCTCTGCCTCTACCATGTGCGTGCGCGTGCGCCACTCTACCGTACACTTTGCTTAGACGTTATTACAATTATTAGCTGACCTACACCGACAAGTTATTAATAATGACGGAGAATGTATTATTTCTTTTTATGCTCTCAAGAATGAGATCAAGTTATTCGCAGAAAAACCCAGAGAAAGTGACTGCTGCTATCTTGTTTGTTTTTGCAATATCATATTTGCAGAAAAATAAAAGCATTACATAGGTACAGATCATTTGGATCTCTGCTGGAAACCCGGAGTGTGATTAACTTTCGTCAGACTAGCATTCTATTTTATCTTCTTCACATTCAAAGATAAAATCGTTATCCTTGTCATTTACCAACAAAATCGTTTCGCCTTGTAGAGCTCGCACGGCCCACACTAGGAACATTGTTCGAAGCGCCGCCGCGCCGCCGCCGCCTCTAAGCCAAGGCTCACAGCTATCAATAAAATGTATCCTCTGATTGCTTATCAAACACAGCGCTGTGCCTCACGCGCCGTCTGCTATGTACACACTGCCACTCGAATACCGGCTCTATGTGCATTGGCACGAAGTCCAGGATCGCTCTGCAGCTAGATTGCGCCATTTATTACATTAATAATGTGTGAGTGCGGTGAATCCCACCTATATTTCAGTTGTTTACCGAAGCTACAATGCTCGCGGATTATAAACAGGTTTATAATAATTATAGCTCTATGAAGTCCAATTTAGATTAGTTACATGCGGAAAATTTGTAGAAATACAACCAACCGCAATAACATGTTCAAACTCCGAATGACCTCATATTAGCCACCAGTGATACACAGTAACAGTTAAGTAGGTACATTAATATGAAATGCTGTTGTGTATTGTATAGGCATGCTTGTGGTAGATATGTGCAGTAGTATCGGATAGCGCCGGCACAAGTGGGCCAGCGCGACTCAGCCCTCGATATCTCGATCTCACGTCGAGGGCCGCAACTTAGCCTCAGATATGCTCTTCTATTAGCTTGGAGATGAACTCCGCTCTGACGACGCGCGATGATCTCTTTAACTATTTATTTTGTTATTTACATTTCGGACATTCTTATCTCAGTCTCATCTCATGCATCTTTTACAACAGCTGTCATCTGCTGCTGGAGCCTCGGATGTCGTTGATGTGGCAGGCATTCAAAACTACTTACAAAGGAAAAGAAATGGATTGGTTTATTGATCATTCAAGATACGTTTATTGTGTAAAAATCGGGTTGCTTACAAAGCTTTAAAAATCTTAGGTTGCATAATGTAGTATAAAACCGATGCTTCCCTTGTTTTCAAATTGTGTGTCATAATATTTTTTCCTGGTAAACAGATAATGAGTGCAAAGATCGGATAGTCATTAGAACACGGTGAATAAGTAGTGGTCTGATGGTGAGTCACTTTCCTTTAGCTTTCAGTGACGTCAAGGCCTCTGCCGATTTCGGTGACGTCGCCCGTTGACGCATCCGCTACCACACACACTAAGCATGTAGTTTTCCGTACTTCGTAAATGAAACTACCCGGCCACTGAGGGAGGAGGGTTGCGAGGTTGGTTTGGCACTCTCCCTGTGTACTGATGTATGTAGCCGATGTAGTAGCGCTGAAAGTTGTGGCCCGATTTAGTCCAGTCCAGTCATGTCACGGTTTCACCGCAACTCCGACCGAACCAGCAGAAAACTCCTATACTTTATACTTAGTTCATGTTTTTTTTAGTTCATTTGGCCTGGAATAACTTACGAAGCAAACACGATATTTTATCTTTTTTTTTAGAAGAACGACAAAATGGATGTGATTACGTGTCTCCCGCTGGATAACTCGGCATTATCAGGTTCACCTTATTTTGTGGCCATGGGGTCCTAGAAAGGGTCACAAACCCCAATGCTATTAGTGTGGCCGTGTCGTGTGCGTGTGCGTGTGCGTGTGGTAGCGGTCCGGGGCACCAAGTCCTTTGTTTGTGCTGTTCTGAAAACTGTTTCTCGAACTAGTAACTAGGTATACCTAATAAGTTAATAACTCTAATAAGGTTTATTATTCTCAAGCAATCAGCAAAAACTGGAAGCCGACTACGTAAATGTCTACAAGGGTTCACCGATTATACTTAACATTCTTTTGATACCTAGGAAGCACCGAAGGCCTGCGACTACCTAGGTAACTACCTAGTATCAAAATAATGATAATGAAAATCGGTAAACGCTTATTTAAGTTTTACTGAGGTAGGTACGTACACGTGAAAAGTCTAATAGAGACATCAAACCTGCACACGTCCACAGAAAAGCTGAAACGAAGCTGTCAATCGCACAAAGTCCTGCTCCGGTACTTCAAGGAGCTGGGCCGGTTAGGACCTGGCCTCCTTCAACTTCAAAACTACAAGGAGCAGCGGTCGAAAGGGCATGTCAGATATACGAAATGAATACCTTTGATTCTTGCCGTATTATCGATCAATAGAGGTAGGCACTTAACGTTAAGGTTTTGATAAATTCTTATTGTGAATGTGGCTTGCACGTGCACCCCACATTCACATTCTGAATGCACACATACACAATAATATTAGATCAATCATCATCTCACTATCTCACTAAATATTATAAACGTGAAAGTTTAGATGGATGGATGGATAGATAGATGGATGGATGTTTGTTCCTTTATCACGCCAGAACGGCAAAACGGATCTGGATGAAATTTGGCACAGAGAGATTATAGTCTGGAATAGGATATAGGCTACTTTTTATCCCGAAATTCCTACGGGAACGGGAACTACGCGGGTGAAACCGCGAGGCGCTGCTAGTGTGTTTATAATTGATAAGATAAGCTCATCACGCACGTCACACAGCGATGGACACGAGTGATTAGATAAGATCGGGAACACCCAGGAAGAGTGCTTGGTGGGTGACGGAGCGGAGTTAGATTATGGTTTTAATACTGTAGATAAAGGTTTGTTT
The DNA here is from genome assembly GCA_947086465.1 of Eupithecia exiguata. Classification (NCBI taxonomy): domain Eukaryota; kingdom Metazoa; phylum Arthropoda; class Insecta; order Lepidoptera; family Geometridae; genus Eupithecia; species Eupithecia exiguata. The sequence continues at coordinate 13,738,259 of OX352232.1, read as the reverse complement.
ATATAACCGTTTAGTTTAGAAATCTCCCTAATACAGCATTCAAGTGAAGTAAAATAAATAAAAAGAAAATTGATAAAAATATTAATATTTAATGATCTATTCGTTGTACAAAGTCAAAAACTTGCTTGATTGTCTGTTATTAATATTATATGTTTAACCATTGTCTATTTAAAAACTTAAATAAGTTGCCTAGCTTTTTTCTTAGATTTTTTTGTATATTTTATGATCCGGATATAGCTTAACTTTGATATTTTTTTGTGAAAAACCTACATGCATGATCTATCGATTCCCGAGTTTTACTCTAGTGCTTGAAATGATAAAAACTATTTTGGTTTTTGTGATAATACTGAGATGAAACAAAATTGGGGTAAATTTTACACTGTCCTATCACATTACATACCTAGTGCTTGTGTCTCCCTCACTTACTCGCACTACACAGTACAACTGGTACAACTATCGACCTTGCATCTAGACCATTTACGTTCGTTGTAATGACAACAGTCTTGTCGTGCAAACTCTGAAGAGTACCCGCAGAGAGGTCTGGTAGGACAGTGTCAGTTACATCAACCTGGTTTGCCCATTAACACAGGCACTGGACTTACTATTCTAGGTACTTATAAACATGCTTTTATTTCCTTAAAATAATCATCTCCTTGGAAACGTCCAATAATTGGCTCTTTACTTTATTAGTGCTTTAAGGACCGTAATTTGCATCGTCAGTTAATCCAATAAAATAATTAATATTAAATTGTGTACCTACCTAGTACCTACCTACAGCTACGCTACGTACGAGTCTCTTACATCCACTTGGGTTCTGTCTGATTTAAGTAATAGATTCAGGCGTTACTTTGCACAAATCCGTCGCTAAATATTATGGATTAAAATATCTGGAGATGTTGCCACTCCGAGCTGGAGAGGCGCGGCACCATCCCTGGCGGTGGCGACAGCTCTGCCGTTGTCGCTGGCCGCTCTCGGTGTCGGGGTCTAGTGTTGTGGTGTTCGTCCTGATGATGACTCGTAGAGAGACTAAACTAGTTGACGTTTTGTTTTGTTGGTGTGGTTATTTTCTTCTACAACGCGGACTACATTTTTTTTTATTTATTTGGAAAACAAACAGCTTAATTAACAGTAAATGATTGGGAAAATATTAATTTATTGAATTATTGACATTAACCTTATTATTGTTACCCTTCGATCAAAAATGTCCGGCTTTGCCGGCCCCCCTTAGATTCACAATGCGCACGCCACAACCTTCAGTAGCAAAAGAGAAACATTTTGACATGTTAGGAAAGCTTTTCAACTAGTGTCATTTTAGCGTTCAGACAAAAAGCATGGGTACAAAAAATGCAAGAATCACTCGTCCAAAGTGCTGAAAAAGGATGGAATTTCTTATTTTCAGTAAGTATATATATATTTTTACTTGTATACTGAGATGTGAGTCATATACTTGTGAAATCAGCATAAAATATTGTTGTTTGGTTTGCCTATGTTAAAATATTAATTTTGTTCTAAATTGATAAATGGAGAGGCTATTTCTTCTAAATTTTTTTTTTTCATTTATGTATGTATGTATGTATTAATATATTTTTCATAAAAATAAGTTTAATATTACTAGTTGATGATTTTTAAAATAACTAGTTAACCCGCCCTAAAATTTCATTTGCGTAGACTCTCTAATAAAAGAAAGACTAGGTTCTTACCTACCTACCAGAAGTATGAATTTATAAAACGTTTATTTTTTTCCCGTAAAAAAAACTCGTGCAAAGCCGCAGACAGGAACCAGTTCTTTTTAATCTAGAGTGCCTGCCTGAAATTGTATTGTAAGTTTAAATTATTGTATGTCTGAAATGACCCTTTTGTATAAATACCTACTGTTGAGACACCAATTTATAGTTTCATCAATAAATGATTCGTTATCTTTACCTGAATTCTGTTAATTAATCCTTATAGAAAATAAACTGAGTAGGTAGGTAGGTAGGTATATAATTCTCAGGTAGGTACCTACCTACTTACAAAATAAAATAAAATGAATTCGACTCCACCAATCTCTTGTTCCGTATGGAAAAAACTTGTCAGGCTCTGCGCAAACTGTCTGCGTCAAAACAAAACGAACCCAATTTTGAGTGACATTTTTGTAAGGCTCTAGGTATCTACGGGGGAGGCCTCGAACTCCTTATTTTTGATCGAAGTTGTTACCAAATAAAAAACTTGAACTTGTACTTATAGGTAACTTAAGCCTAGTAGTTTCCGCAGGTAAACAATAATGTTATGTGTCCTTAAAATAAAAACTAAAATATTTTTTTTGTTAGAACTTAGCGGAGGTTTTGCGCGGAATTGTTACTAATATTTTTTCTGTGTGATTGCCAACGCGATTGTTACGGTGGTGGAGCCAACCTGTGACACGAGCTCTGCGCTCATTAACGGGAGGTACGAAACAATTACACCTTAAAGTTGACTGATCTGACTGACTGATGATGTGATGCTTGTTCCGCGCGAACGTTCTCGATCGGCGCGGGGCGGGGCCACGGTAATGTTATCTATACAGTATTCTGTCTTCATACAAACGGCCGGAACACGAGTCATCATAACTGTCACCTCATGTGAGGGCGGGATCGTGGTAGGTACAACCAGTCGGGGATGCGCCGCGCGCCGCAGCGCAGTGACGAACGAACTTTTTTGTATGAAACTATTTTTTATCTAATTTGAATGTTTTTTTTGTTTGACAGAATTGTCATTTCGAATGATAAGTTATTGATTTTTCTTTTCAATAGGTAAAAAATGTTGTAAGCAGTAAGCGTGCAATTTGAGAATTTTTTATTTAAATAAGGTACTTTAGTTTTATATTCAGCTTAGAAATAAATAATAAAATTAAAATAAAACAAATATTAAAGGGGGACTTCGATACAACAAACGTGTTTTTTTGCTGATTTTATAGATAATGGTAGGTACAAAACCCTTCGTGCGCGAGTCGGACTCGCACTTGGCCGGTTTTATTATCATTTATTTTATATTTATTAAAATATAATAATCACAAAACTAAAAAGAAATTCAAGTAGGTAGGTACCTAGATGAAATTAAAATACTGCAGGCGGGCAGCCCTATCGCGTGCTTTTGTTTTGTTTTGGTAGGTAGTTATTTCAAGGACATGGCCGAGTTACAATACTGTATAGATAACATTACCGTGGCGGGGCGGTGCGGCTTGACGAGGTTTTGTTTGATACCCACGAGTATGATTCATTTCTACAATTAGCTACTTTACTCACGCTTAAGGCAAAACACAACTAGTCAAGGAATTTATACGACTATACTTCGATTTAGAATCCTATATATTTTATGTGAACAAAGACATTCATAAATGAAAACTGATAACAATACCAGAAAACAACAAGGTGACGTTATCACTAAAAACTAAAACATAAACTTCGACAACGGATAATAGTCTTACATGTGCAGCGGAAAAAGTTAATATTTGAGATAATAATAATATGTGATGAATGAAAGCATTCAAAAGGAAGACCGGTTTCGTGCTTCTGTGCTTTGCTTCGATGATACTAATGTCGTTAAATATTCAAAAGGAAGACCGGTTTCGTGCTTCTGTGCTTTGCTTCGATGATACTAATGTCGTTAAATATTCAAAAGGAAGACCGGTTTCGTGCTTCTGTGCTTTGCTTCGATGATACTAATGTCGTTACATATTCAAAAGGAAGACCGGTTTCGTGCTTCTGTGCTTTGCTTCGAGGATACTAATGTCGTTAAATATTCAAAAGGAAGACCGGTTTCGTGCTTCTGTGCTTTGCTTCGATGATACTAATGTCGTTACATATTCAAAAGGAAGACCGGTTTCGTGCTTCTGTGCTTTGCTTCGATGATACTAATGTCGTTACATATTCAAAAGGAAGACCGGTTTCGTGCTTCTGTGCTTTGCTTCGATGATACTAATGTCGTTAAATATTCAAAAGGAAGACCGGTTTCGTGCTTCTGTGCTTTGCTTCGATGATACTAATGTCGTTACATATTCAAAAGGAAGACCGGTTTCGTGCTTCTGTGCTTTGCTTCGAGGATACTAATGTCGTTAAATATTCAAAAGGAAGACCGGTTTCGTGCTTCTGTGCTTTGCTTCGATGATACTAATGTCGTTACATATTCAAAAGGAAGACCGGTTTCGTGCTTCTGTGCTTTGCTTCGAGGATACTAATGTCGTTAAATATTCAAAAGGAAGACCGGTTTCGTGCTTCTGTGCTTTGCTTCGATGATACTAATGTCGTTAAATGTTTTCCGCCAATATTCTTTGGGTTCTGTTACCAATTAAAATATCGAGGTTTTTGAATCGGGGTATAAGTAGATACCTAATTTGCTAAGTTATATGAAAATGTGGTAAGTTTGATAATGATTTCTGGTAGCAGCCGCAAGTATGCTGACAAACCAGTTGGAGGGCAGCCTCCCGCCCGCGCCCGCGCCCGCGCCTCGTCTTTTGTAATGAACGCTAGTACATACAGGGTGGCACGGAACTAACCGTCAAGCCGAAATTGGAGGACGGTGCGGTGGGCTCACGACACCCTGTCCTACTATGTAGGTGTAGGTACTTGTACTGTAAATCATAAATTCTCTGCCTTATTATTTTCTATGCTTATTTTTTACTACAGTACAAATTATACATTAATAAAATGATTTCGGTTGACACCGCAATCACTCATATAATTTGTCACAGCATATAAAAATTATGCACCGGCAGAAAATTTATGATTTTCAGTAAAAAGCCTATAACTCAAAAACCATTGGATATAGACCAATGAATTTGTGATTTTTCTGGGTCGTCATGAACCCACCTGTCCACCACTTTCGACTTGACGTTGAATTTTGGGACAACCTGTATACATACCTTACTCGTACTCGCCTGCTCGTCGTAGAACTGGATACCTACTGAGTAGTCAATAATTTATAGACAAGTTCAAGCGCGGCCTCTTCTACGAGTTCGTTTCGTACCTACTCGTATATACGAACGTGGGACGAGAAGGAATTAAAGAGACTGCACTCATAAGAATAGATGCCCTATTTAAGAGTTGTTTCAATAAATTGACTAAAGCTGCGTATATTGTGTTCAGGTAATGCTGCATGGTGCATAGGTACTTTGCTTGCTGGATGAGAATCGGTGTTCGATTCACCTTTTCATCCCCAGTTAGATGCAAACGAACGTATGACTAGGGGAAGTACGGACAAAATGACGCAAGATTATTTTTAGCATCACATCACTTTATTTAATAACAGTTAGAACAATGCAATTGTACAACAATCCTCATTCACATTTCGTCTACAAAAACAACTCAAAAAATCCAACAAAAAGATTTTTGAAATTATTCAGTCCTAAACAGAGACCTCTCCAACTCCAACTAGTGAAGGTTGGCAGTCAGCTCAGCATATTTCTGTGTATCCTGTGCAAGGAAAGAGTTTAGCGTTTACTCTTGATCCCCGTCCATTCCCGGATGTTCCTTAGCCACGATTTCCTTCTAGATAGATAGATAGATAGATAGAGATTTATTGACACACAGAGGTACAACACAGAACAGAAAAGGAGGAAAAAAAAATATACAAAAGTTACTAGGCCTTACCTACCCACTCACCCACAGACTAAATACAAGAAACAAAATAAGCTAGATAAGTGAGTAGGCAGGCAAGCTTGGTTGTGGGTAAGTCAGCCCCCCGGGTGTGTGCTCTGCGCTGTAACGGTGCAGGCCAAAGGGTTCCACCTCAGCTTAATGCAACCTCACATTAATGCGAGGTTGCGCTGATTTTCAGGTGAAACCTGTTTGAGGTGACCTCACCACTGACCACTGATTGTTAATACTAAATGTACTTAATTAAATAAAATAATAGTTGAAATAAATTTAGTAACAAAAATCAAATAAAATATGAACAGAAAAAATATTTAGGTACATAATATGTTTAACACAGATAAAAGAATACAGATGATAGCCTAAATACAGTAAAATAGCAAAGAACAAAGAACGCAGCGTGAGGAGAACGCGCCCTCTAGCGAATACAGCTGACGGAACGAATTGAATGACAGGCAGACAACTGACATTGACAGTCTGTCCGAAATCAGAAACCCTGAATCAGTACAATACATATTGGTTATATTCTCTTTGACCTAATATAAACTGCTGCATGATTACTGTGTATTACAATTTGTGTAAATGTGCAAAATTACAATTGTTTTATCTCGTTCTGTGACCAATAAATGTGATGAAACATGATTGTATCATTAAAGTGCAATTAGCAAGAACCCAATTACTGTGCTATGTAAGGATATGCGAGAAGGATAAGGAAAGGTAAGCTAAAAATTAAAAATTATTATTCAGTGCGTTTTTGAATCACAAGTAGGTGTTCCCTCACTTTGCGCCGAAAGGAGAAAATACTTTTTATAGCTCTAAGTGGGGGCGGTAAATCATTCCAACATTTAGACGATGCGAATCGAAACGATCCTCTAAACGCGACCGTTCTATGTTGGGGCGTTGCAAAAACATTTGTGCACTCACGTCTTGGGTAACGGGAATTACTTTTGGCCCAGGTAAGCTTGGAGTGTAAATATTGGGGTATCATACTTTTGGTAAGGCCAAAGAGTAGAATAGCAAGATGGAGCTTCCTGCGAGCTTTCATTTTAAGCATGTTCGCTGAGTTTAGGTAAGGCGTGACATGAGTTCGTGGTGGGATGTGAAAGCAAAAGCGCGCACAGGCGTTCTGCACGCGCTGAATTAGCTTCTCGCTTCTACCTAGAAGGCATGGTCCATAAACCACATCCGCATAGTTTAATTTCGATAATACAAGTGACTCACAAAGAGTGATTCGAACACTTTTACAAAGGTATGGGCGGATTTTGTAGAGTATTTTCAACCTATAGAAGCATTGCCGAACGTTATTCGCAACATGACTTTCGAACCGTAGATTGCTGTCCATAGTAAGCCCAAGGTTCTGAGCCTCCTTAACACACTGAACTGGCTCTCCATTAATATTTATACTGAAGTCTGAACTATTTAATTTCTTAGTATTAGCTTTTGTGCTTATAATTAAGTATTTAGATTTGACAGGGTTTAAAACAAGTGAGTTACACGTTGACCATTGAAAAATTGCATCTAAGTCTTTGTTAATTTGGTTTACAGCACTAGGAGCATCTGAAGGCGAAAATGAATGGTAGAGCTGTAAGTCGTCGGCATACAGATGATAGCGAGAGAAGGTGATGCCGCTAACAATGTCAGCACTATAGAGGGTGAACAGGATGGGTCCAAGAATGGAACCTTGCGGTACACCCCGATCAACAGGCTCAATCGATGATCTTAGGGGTCCACCACCAGGGGATTTGAGTTCGACACATTGACTTCTCTTGCTTAGGTAACTAGAAAACCATTTTACAGCACTTGTGTCAAAACCATAAAAAACGAGCTTGGACAACAACAGGGTAACATTTATGGAATCAAATGCCCTTGTAAAGTCCAGCAATACCAGGATACTACATAGGCCTTTGTCTTGTGCTGCTAAGAGATTATCGACGACGTCTAGAAGGGCAGTGGAGGTGCTGTGGTTCTTGCGAAATCCAGATTGTAGCCTAGGCAATATCCGGTGGTCTTCCAGAAACTTAACTAATTGAATACTCACCACTTTCTCTAAAATCTTAGAGATACATGAGAGTAGACTTATGGGCCTTAGGTCGCCAAGAGTGGTAGGCTGAGTATTTTTGGGAATCGGCTTCACAACTGCCACCTTCCAAGCATCCGGAAAGATACCTCTACTTAGAGACTTATTGATTATTGCTGTGATTGATGAAAGGGATTGTGGGAGAGTGAGAAGTAACATTTCCAGAGAAATGCCATCATGTCCTTGAGCGTTTGATTCAAAACCTTCAATAATTTTAAGGACTGAGAATTCCGAGACTGGTTGGAGCGAGAATATTCCATTGCCATACCTATGATGCTCGTAGTACGTTAATAGGGAAATATTGACTCTGTCTGTACCGGGCACATTGAGAAAGTGAGCATTTATAACAGAAGGATTATTAAGATGAACTGGTATCTCAGCATTCGATTTATTGTTGGGCAGGATATTATTCTTAAGATTTTTCCACAATAGTTTGGCGTTATTCTTATTATTATTTATATTATAGTTAAAAAAGGCAGCTTTTTCACTCTCCACGGCTCTATGGACAATACGCTTTAAGTCCTTGTAACAAGTTTTGAGTTCATCAGACTTAGTACGCTTATACCTTAAAAAATAATTGTCTCTGGTTTTCATTATATCTTTTACAGTATCAGTTATCCAAGGGTGTGGGGGATGTTTAAATTTAGTAGTTTTTAATGGGGCATGCAAGTTAAATAGCGTTAAGATGGTACTAGTGAGGGATGAGACCATTTCATTGACGTCTTCACAAGTCTCTAAACATTGCCATTTAATACAATTCAAGTCGGTAGAAAAAAGGTCCAGTACAATATCCTTAAAGGGTCGATAAGTAACAAAGCGTGTAGGTATCTTTTCTCTTTTTATACAAAATTCTACCACAATCATGGCATGACTTCCCAGGTCAGGACTATATTTTATGGTTATATTTCTTGACTTAGCATCTGTACATACCAAGTCAATTAGGGTCCCGCCGTGACATGTAAAGTGAGTAGGTTCTGTTATTATTTGATTAAGGTTCAAGCTTTGCAGAAACTGTTCCAACAAGCTAGCCTTGGGCCCTGGTACGAGCATATTGATGTTGATATTGATGATTCTACGATCGGGTTTCCTCTTTTCGGCTTATTTTGTCCATACATATGAATAAAATCACATAATGGCCGACCACGAATTTCCTCCAAGAACTTCAAGTACCTATTACTTACATGTATCTATTTTTTAGGGTTCTGTACCTCAAAAGCAAAAAGGAACCCTTATGGGATCACTATCACCTGTCAACCGCCTTTTCTCAGGAACTTGTGGAGGTATCGAGTTGAAATTAACATCAAATCAAGGCAGAAAATACCTCATTCAAATGGCGAAAAACATGACAACAAAAAGAGGTAGACCCATACTTTTTGGAGGATTTGTGGAATAAATTATGAAGTTTAATACAACATGCAAAAAAGTACACCTCAATAATCCAGTTTTAAAGTTACAGATCAAAAATACAATAATTTTTTTTTTGTTCAATTTCTACAAAAAAAAAAATATTTTTACTAGGCTTATGAAACGAAATTGTATTTTTTTTTATTTTCTTAGCTAGGTAAACTATCTAGCTTTCAAATGAGACTACTTTGAATAAAATACACCGTTTACTCAAACAGAAACGAAGAAAAAACCAGATGAAGTTGTTTTCATTAAAAAAAAATTAAATCAGCTTTTTTTTTAAAAAGCCAACATAAAAAAAATTTATCCGATATTTATCGATAAATTTATGTCGTACCTATATCCGCACATTTCGTTTGATCAAGGTTCGAAAATACACATTGTATACAATCCAATACAAAGCCAATACTTATGGGAACGAACTACATAATAGCAAACCAATAAAAAATTTAAAGCCAAAAGATTAAGGCTCATAGGCTTGGAATGGCGAATTTAGAGATGAGGCAAGACAGGAACTGGACAGGTGGAATGAAAGTAATATAGTTGATGTGTGTGTGTGCAGGTATTCTGCGACATCGTGGTGCGCGATGGCGAGATGGTGTGCGTGGAGCTGGTGGCACGCGGGCGCGGTGCCGCCGCTGCCTGCGCCGTCATCTTCCTGGGTTCCATCCGGTACGACACGCTCACCAGGGTCTACGACTCCAGGGTGAGTACACACCACACATAGAGATAGTGTGCGTGGAGCTGGTGGCACGCGGGCGCGGTGCCGCCGCCGCCTGCGCCGTCATCTTCCTGGGTTCCATCCGGTACGACACGCTCACCAGGGTCTACGACTCCAGGGTGAGTACACACCACACATAGAGATAGTGTGCGTGGAGCTGGTGGCACGCGGGCGCGGTGCCGCCGCCGCCTGCGCCGTCATCTTCCTGGGTTCCATCCGGTACGACACGCTCACCAGGGTCTACGACTCCAGGGTGAGTACACACCACACACAGAGATAGTGTGCGTGGAGCTACCGGATATAGCCAATTTCCAACGACCCCTTTACAATGCCCACCGCCCCAGTCGATACGACCCTCCCCGGGTGGGATTTGACCTGGCGTGACCACGGCTAGGCTGTGACGTTGACCCGTCTTTGTTGACGGCGACGCTCCACTAACCTTTTGCTTGTGTTTATACAACCCTACTATCTTACAGTGCATGAGCATGACCCTTTCTTGATGTTAATTTATTGTCTAAATGGTAAACAAAGCACGTTGTCTCATTTATGTTAGTGACTTTGATGTGACGCGCTGTTGTGTCGGCACACACAAACATTGTCATAGTAATAGCGTGGATCACAAATTAACAAATAAAATCACTTGACATCTAGAAACCCCTACGTTATTATTATTAAAACTGGAATCCGCTGGTGTCCGTGGTATAACACAGGATTGGTTCAGAAGTTATTTATCCAATCGCAGACAATGGGTTAAAATAAGTAATGAACAGAGTGCACACCTTCCTATCAATTGTGGAGTACCACAGGGTAGTGTTTTGGGTCCAACATTATTCTTGCTTTATATAAATGACATCTTACAACTAGAGTTGGACAACGCTGATGTTATATCATACGCAGATGACACCGCTATCATATTTTACGGAAATAATTGGAAAAAAACCTACGCATGTGCCGAAAAAGGCCTAGTTTCCATAAGGAAAGCTCTTGATAGGAATTTGTTGACCCTGAACGTCACCAAAACTAAACATCTTGCTTTCTCAAAGACCTCAGTTGCTAGCCCCCCACTCACGTGCACTCTACGGTTGCATTCTTGCTCTATGGATAGCTCCTGTTTTTGTAGCTCCATCGATCGTACTCGTACTATAAAATACTTAGGAGTAACTCTTGACGAAAATCTGTCGTACAAAAAACACCTATCAAACCTATCAGGGCGAGTAAGGAAGTTGATCTATACTATGAAAAGGCTTCGAGATTGTAGTTCTCTTGAGGTACTGAAAATGGTGTATGTTTCCTTATGCCAATCGATAATTCAGTACTGCATCTCCGTATGGGGTAGCGCTGGGAAAAGTTCATTTATTCAGCTCGAGAGAGCACAACGCGCACTCATTAAGTTCACCCTAAACAAACCCTTCCGCTTTCCCACTGACACCTTATATCAAGAATTTAAGGTCCTTCGCGTCCGACAGCTCTTCGTCTTAACCGCAGGTCTTAAGACCCATCGAAGCATTAGGTTGCACTCTGAATATGACAAAATCAGGAACAGACGTGTTTATGGGATACCATTAGTTCCAACCTATTCTCTCATGGCAAGACGTAGTCCCGCCTTTTCACTACCTAACACTTATAATAAAATATGTAACAAGATCAGTGACATACCTGAAAGCAACTTATATAAATGTAAAAAGCAAATTCAGAACTGGCTATTCAATCTGTCTTACGATGAAACTGAAGAACTTATTTAATTTTACCTCATTACTTACGTAGAGTCCCCTTACCTTTCCTCACATTACCTTCTTCCCTCATAAACATTCCCACACCATCAACTTTCTATGCGTCCAAGTCAATTTTTATGTCGTTTAAAATTAATATAAATTTTCCCTTACAATGTACCTACTTAGTACTTACGTCCATGCAAACTATTGCTTACTCTGTAACCTAGTGCTCTCTTGACACCCAAGATACAAGCCTAGTGCTTAGTTTGGGTCTCACCAGAAATCCTTATGTAAGTTTGTATATTTGGTAAATAAATTTATTTGTAAATTTATTTGTATTATTTGTATAGTCCCTGCACGTGGGACCACCCCAGCAGTTGCTAATAATGACTGTTCGATACTACCATACATAGTATACCTACCTACCGGTAGTAGGTACCTAGTTATGACAAAACCCCGCAGTTGCGGCGAAATCAGTTCTGCATAGCTGCATTAGCCTCAGCAGTTCTGCAGAACTGCATTCACTGCTCAAATTCAACTGCTCGATCATATCGGTATCGGATCTTCTTTTAAGAGCACAGATTCAATGACAGATTCAAATGTGTAACAAACTCATAAAATAAGCATTATTGAGAAACCTTCGAACACGAGAAACCCAGTTTAAAATGTTATCTTTGCGTCGGGACATATCATAATGTTACCATATAAGGACATATCTACGGTACATCGGCAGGTTCCGAAGTGCCGACTTGGGCTTTTGTAGGTACCTAACGTCACATCAGCATCGTGTTCTATTTCAGTAGACGACTACCTCCAACGTTTCTCTGGAACGCAATGAATGGTTCAGAATGTATTTTTAGCGCTCTCAGCATTTCAACAGGAAATGCTTGCAAAGTGGATTCGCCGAGAAAAACACTTTGAATGATTTTAAGAGGGAAAGGGAAGTTCGTTGGTTGCCGAGCGGAAAAACAGTTTCCCGTTAGTTGATGATGTAGTAGGTAAGGTACACGCGTACTTGCGTCAGCGTGACGAGACTTGGAAGTTTACTGTGGACGTGCCACTAGGTCGGGCGGCGCGGGCGAGCGGCACCGCGAGGGAAGCCGCGGGGAACGGTCTTTTTATCAACATTATTGAGTTTGGCTCCACTACACTCCACTCCACTACACTACACTCCAGTGGCTCGTAACGTAACGGTACTGCCTCATTTTATAACCACAACCTGTTTAGAAGCACGCACACATGTTATGGTGACTGGGTTAAAACATATTAAAAGATTTAACAAAAAACATTAAAATAAATGTGTATAGGTAATGTAAATGAGAACGCTCATGGTGATGTCACCCTGAAGGTATTTCTGTTGTTTTGTACTCGTTTGAATTGACTTGGCAGTTAAATGTGATGCGATATGTTGCTTGTATTGTACCTAAACAGCAATCGTTTAGTGAAAGGATCCGTTCTGGTGATAACGTATCTCTGATGGATTTCGATAAGTACATTGATAAGAATTACTATTGGTTGTTGATTTGGTCGGATACATTGCTTGTCGTGTTTTTATTCGCTTTGTCTGTATTTGAACAGTTCTTGTCAATTTCTGAAGCGAGGATCAGTGACGCAAAGCATTTCGAAACAAGAACTAGAATGTTAATTAGGTTCTTATTGTATAGTTGTGTTGTGTGGCTGGCCTCAACTTCTGTGAACACATACGATCCGGTTCAACAGATTACCGAGGCTAGTTTACAAGGACAAGGAATTGAAATAAATATATTTAACTTGTTTTATGTATGACACAGTAGTGAGTAGAGAGAGGCACGTGAATGTGCGGTCATGGGCTGGCACTCATCACTTCTCATCTTACGCACACTAGTAATGGTACCTAATGTACATTTCTTCATAACTAGAATACCCTAATTCGTCTCAATACCTTATCTCCAAGTTATAGCTGTACATATATAACATAACTACCTATAGCTGATTTACAATGTTAACTATACTGTTAGAAGATAAGAAATAATTAGTAGATATGATGGGAGTCGTTCGTTTGCGTAGTGTAGTCTCGTTCCCGGCCAGCGGCGGCGGCGGCGGCGGCAGTCTGGCGGGTCCTGCGACCTTGGGCTGGAGCCCGACCCCGCGACACATACTACACTACACCCCGGCGGTGGCGCCTCCTCTCCCGAGACTCTGGGGATGCTGACTAGCTAAAGTCCGGACGCAAAGCAGATGGAATTTCGTACAATGACCTCTTTGCCTACTGACAGTGGTCTCAAACAATTTTGCATTAGATGTGTATCTGGCTGTGTAGCCAGTGAATATTTTTTCTCTCTTTCAAATATTTCTTATAAACCATGCCGGGTTATAAATATTATTCAATACTGTTACGTATAAAAATCGAGTTTTAATTTTATTAATAACTCATTTGGTAGAAATCATAAAATGATGATTCATAAATCAAAATCCGATTTCTCTGTATCGGAGTTACTGAACTTAACAGACCACTATACAATGAAAACAAGATAGCAAAAACCAACAAACAACAACAAACTAAGATAATATTATAACTGACCCTGTGACTGTGTCCGAAAACTGAGCGATCACTAATGCATCCCAGATGGAATGTCGTTCGTTCGTTAATTAAAAATTATTAAATATGTCAAGCAAGCCGTGGGTGACAAAAAGTTTACAATCCTTGTCATTGCATTTGTGCGAGCGAGCGTGACGGATTATATTTACGCGGGAGTGACAGAGATAGGTAGTAACAGGTCAATGTACGAAATTCCATGTGCATCGCGATCGGACTTTAGGCGTTCATTGATTGACCCACATCGACCCTCCAACAACTTTCTCTTGCCTTTGTACGAACTTGTGTTTCTTGGATATCTTATCGATAATACTTCAATTAATCGGTAGCTTTAGCATAATAGCTTTACATAAATGTCTCTAAAGGATATCAACCAAATGAATGCTTATTAGACCATTTTTTTTTAGTGTTTCAAACAGGTTTGTCATGTGATACAAGTGTACGACGATCGCCGTTCATTCGGCGGTCACACACACACGTTCTTACACTCTATGAAACATTTATAGGTTAACTAGTCTTCGGTCGGTAACTATAATGACTTGTTCACAGTGATTGTCCGTTTACTCAAGACAAGTTAGTGGAAATTGAATAACCTTTAAAGAAAACTGGCTCGCCTGTCAAATATGTGAAATGAGCTAAGCTGCTAACTGTCCCTAACTGTATGCTGTTAACAATAACCTTCCTCGTTCCATAAAAAGGGGACAAGTGTTTCAAAGTTAGTCATTTGTCTATGGAATGGGTGAAGCGGATTGTCTGCTGTGATGTGACATGGCAGAGTGGTCTGTGAGGTTTCATGGCGTGCAAGCTGTAGAAACTGAGTTCGTATCTCGTCGCCATCATCCTGGGCTCTGAGTTGTAAGGAGTAGTGGGGGGAGTCTGGTTGTGGTCAGACGTAGGGGAGACGCGTGACGTGATTGCGCCCACGCACGCGCGCCTGCCTGCACGTTATTACCGCCCCATAGCCCAATTCTTACAACGGAACTAGCATAATGAATGTTATCTTTCTCCGTTTCTTTTTGTAATGGTTTAGACGTGATAATGCTATACTAAACCCATTATTATCGTTGTAATTAAAGACAAGAATAGTCACGTTTTCGTGTAAAAAAACATCAAAGTACGTACCCTCTGTTGTGTTGTTGTACTCGGGTACCATTATATAAGTTCGCGAACATTCGCCCAGGGCTGCCACCCTTCTATTAAATATTCATCGAGCGCTGCTTATGCGGTCCATTTCCTCCCTGAATAAGAGCTCTTGGCCATTTTGTAGTCTGATTATGTTTCTTTACTTACCTAAGTTGAGTCATTCTGTGCGCTGAACTTGTAGGTGAGCGCCAATTGGACATTTGTATTTACTGATAAACCGTTTTATTTAACGTTGGTGTTGGATTCTAAGCGAATGGAATCTTTACTAACTATACTTGTAGCGTGCCTCTACTTTTCTGGCAGCCGTGTTTATTAAGTGCAAATCGTAAAGTATTTTGGCATCCGTCTATTCTGCAAGGGTGGTTGGGTTGGCTTGGCGCTAGCGTGCGTACGCCCCGGGTGAACCGAGCTTGGAGTTGGGCCGCCCTGGTCCAGCGCTGTACCAGCTGTTGAGCCAGATCGCGCGGCGCAGTGACCTAGAGAGATCACCAAGGCATAATAACTGACTGCAACCCACTGAGCATGACACCCCACTCGACTTGACTGCTGAATGCAATACCAAACAGAGTATACTGAAGGTACCTGCCTGCCGCAGTTCGCGACCTTGGCGGAAGACGCGAACACTCATTATTATGATTGCTAATGTTTGCTAACCTACGCTAGATTTATCATTATCCAAGTCAACAAAAAAATTGCGATGACACCAGAGATATCATCAAGATATTCCGGCTGGTAGTCGTGTTTATGAGATTTATTTTATCCTAGAGTGGTACTTAGTTATGAGCTAGCTTGGAGCCGCAAAGTTTAGGATAATGTGTTAGGGCGCCAGAGTGGCGGCGGCGTCGGGGCCGGCGGCACTCACTCTGATACTTGTTGCTGAGC